>OY728164.1:782086208-782686208 GCA_963277665.1 Viscum album
TTAGTGGTGGGTGTTTTGTGTTGTGGATGTGTAGTTTTTGGGTGGATGGGTGGGTTGGATGGGTTTGTTTTATGGAGGAGAGAAATTGTTTGGGGGTAATAGGGTTGGGTGGGGTGGGAGGTGGTGGTGTTTTGATGGTGGGGGGGATATTGGTATGATGTGTTGGGGTTGGATGTGTTGTTTGTGGGGATGGGGTGTGTTGGGGTTTGTTGGTAGGGTGGGGTGGGGGGGTTTTAGGGGGGGGTTGGTTAATGGTTTGTTTGTGTGTTGTTGTTTTTTGAGTGGGGTGGAAGGTTTAAGAGTTGTTTGGGGATAGTGGTGAAGTAGGATAAGTGGTGTTGATGTTAGTGGTTGAGGTTGTGGTTGGTGGTGGGGGGAAAAGGAAGAGTGTAGAGTTTGATTTTGGTGTGTTGTGGGGGGGTGATGGGGTGGATTTGTTTGGGGGTGGTGGAGTGGTGGGGATGATAGGGGTAAGTTGTGTGAAGAGGGGGAGAGTTTGTGGTGGATGTGTGAAATGAGTTGGGGGGAGTGTGTGTGTTGTTATTTTTGTTGTTGTTTTGTTGGTTTGTGAGGGGTTTGATGTATTTGTGTGTTTATTGTGAGTGTGTAGATTGTCTGTTGTGGTGAGTTTTGGTAGTTGATGTCGATTTCATATGGGATAATCCCTTCCTTGAATTGCAATAATATAGTTCTATATTTAATTATTGGGTATTTTTGTATTGAACGTTGGTGTAGGGACCTGATCCTGGTATCATTCCTCTGTAGAACATGTAGTATAGAATTGATGTGTTAAATTTAGGAAGCTCCTTGCCATATATAGTCATTGTATATGATTGCTGGCATGATATGATGGTATTTGATTGTGTTATTTGATACCCATTCTTGATTTGATCACATTCCTGTGTGTAGACCTAGAGAAACATGTTTGATATTGATCACATGTTTGTTTGTGTTTAGACCATGATACTTATGTTTATGATTGATCACAAGTGTGCGTGTTTGTAACCCTTGAGACATGTTTTTTATTTTGATCATGTTCATGTGTGTGTCTATGTGTCTTGATACTCATACATGATATGCTACATTTTTTCATATGTTTGATTCCCTAATATGTCTGAATGTAAGGACATTCTAGGTTTTTTTGTTAGAAGATGACAGGTGGTCCCTTATGGCTTGGTAATCCCTTAAAGGGGGAGCATGTGTGATATGTGATAATGATAATAGTTGAAATAAACATAGGGAAATGGAAACATGACCATTTTCCTAACATGAGAATGTTTTATGACACTATAACCTTGTTTCATGACTTGAAATAGTGTCGTGACATGATGACCAAGTGTACTAACTTGAGGTAGTACTAGGATATTGTGGTAATGTGGCCTGACCTGAGGCAAAGGCAGGGATTTTATGATATTTTGGCCTAAACCATTATAAAGACCAGGATTAATGGTCTTGTAAGCTCAAACTTGACTCATTAGCCTTTTGGATGCTCAGAGACATTTGAGGAGGCATTGTGGGTGACAATGACTATGTATTCTTTTATGATTGTTTTTATAGCAATGAGACGAAGTAGGTATGGAAAGTGTTTTTTGGCAGTTTTGTTAGTGTATGAAGGCTCAAAACATGATTATTTGTTTTTTAATTGTGTGTTCCCTTAGTATCATTCCATACACCTATTATCTATGTTCATTTATGTGATGGAAAATTTTTTAATGTCCAACCATTTTTATACTCACACCCTTCATGGGAATCATGATGCATGTTAAGAAATCATGATTTGGGGTGCAGAGAAAAAAAGGTTCCTATCATAGGTTTCTAAGGATATTTGAGTTATGAGATGGATGTGGTACCGTGATATACTTTATATAGTTTCAATAACACATTTTTGCTACCATTTTCAGCTATACTTCTTATTCTGGTTGACATGACACATTGGTAGTTCTGTTGATTATATTTTTATGGATATACATGAAATATTTCATAAAATCTATCCATATTATATTCTATTGATATGTTTAATTGTCTTATATTTATATAACAATATATAGTTATGAATATGATTACTGATGGTATAGTCTCCCCCCATTACTTTAGGTCCTCACCACTAGTTGGTAGACTCTAGAATATTGGTAAGCCTGAATGAAGTTATTTTTCAGTTCATCAAGAACCTAATGATTATGTTTTCAGTGTTACTAGAATTAATCAGAAAACCCCAGTTAAAATTATTTTTTATTTATGTGGTTTGAAAATCATTTGGCATGAACTACTTGTATGTTAGGTTTTGGCCTTGTGGTTGTGTAGACTTTATGGGAATTATTTGATGATAATGGTGATTGGTTTAGGTATAAGATGTGTTTTGCAAAATAAAAGTGTGGTTGTTAAATTGTGGTTGTGTTGATATGGTCGAGTTATAGTGTTAAAGTTAGTATGAAACTTGGTTTTACATTGATTCTATAACATTCTGACCTAGGCTCAACTTAAATAGTGCCATGAGTCGGTGGGTAACATGGCCTCAAGTGCTCCTCCTCATACGACATATTCTGCTGACTAGCAGTGAGGGTGGGAAGGTGGTATGGTGTAGATATGATACCCTCCTATCATTGTGGAACAACAGATACTAATATAAATATACTATAGTAGGAGAAGTATATATAAGAAGAAAAAATAATAGGTATGTAGTGGAAGAAAAAATAAATAACACTGCTGGAATTGGTTGTTTTACCAACAGATATATACCAACGGTGTGAAGAAACAATTGGTATACTAAAAAAACCCACATTTTCCAATGGTTTTCTCAAACTATTCGAAAATGTGATAAAATAGTTAAGCTTTCCGAACTGTTTGACAGAACCATTGGGAAATATTTAGTTCCTCTAACATATACCAATAGTTTTAATAAACCGTTGGTAAAGAGAGGCATTCTCAACGGTTTTTAAAAACCATTGGTAATGTATTCCCCCAAATACCCAGCACCCCAGCTCCGAGTATGCCCAACTGCAGACCTAATACACACCTCCTCCTGAAGACTTTTCAGCCTCCAAGTGCCTTCTAGCCAAAGATCCATCTTCAATGAAACAAATATTTATTTCTACACTTGAAATTTATAAGTTAGTTTTACTGTTCTTCCTATTTTTATTTTATTTTTGATGTTTTTATTTTGGGTAAATTAGAATTAGTGTTGTTGGAGTACAAAACCCTTTTTTTGTTTTATGTTTTTTTGTTCTACACTTCATACATCCTAAATGGTCTGTTTAGTGGGGTTTTTTAGTGCAGGGGTAGGGGTTTTGTTTTAGGCTTTTGTTTAGTGGTGTAAAGGGTATGTTTTATGTTTTTTTATGTTTTTTATGTTTTTTTATGTTTTTTGTTTAGTGGGGTGTTATGTATTATGTTTAGTGGGGGTATTTCTTTTTTGTATAGTGAAATGGCTAATTGCATGATAGTTTCGATTTCTTAATGAATAAAATGATTTTAAATAAAAATACCCTAAGGGGGTGCAGGAGGGGTAGGGGGATGTCCAGGTGGGGGTGGGTTGTCCAGGGGGTTGGGGGGCTCTAGGGGGGTTATAGGGGTGTGGGGGAGGGGGTATGGGCATCCCCAAGGAGGTGTATGGGCTGTCCAGGGGGTCAGTATGGGGTGTCCAGGCGGGGGAGGGGGTGTGGGGTGTCAAGGGAAGGGGTGGGCTGTCTAGGTGGTGGGGGGGGGGGGGGGGTTGCTGTCCAGCTGGGAGGGATGTCCAGGTGGGAGGGGATGTAGAGGAGGGGGTGTGGGGTGTCCAGGGAGGGGGTTTGCTGTCTTGCTGGGGGGGTGTGGGGTGTCCAGGGAGGGGGTGTGCTGTCCTGCTGGGGGGGGGGCTATCCAGGTGGGGGAGGGGGGTATGGTCTGTCCAGGGGGGGGGGGGGTCCAGTGGGGGTGGGATGTCCAAGGAGAGTGGGGGTGGACTCTTCTAGACACCTCGTACCCCCTGGACCCCCACCCCTAGAAGGCCCCCACCCCAGGGACCCCCAAACCCCCTAGATAGCCCCGCAACCCTCGTGGACAGCCCACCCACCCTCGTGAACACCCTGTACCCCCTGGATAGCCCCCACCCCCGTGGAAAACCCGCCCACCACCTTGGAACCCCTATACCCCCCTGGATAGCTCCACCACATCGTGGAAAGCCCGAATACCCACCTCATGCCCCCTAGCCAGCCTTGCCCACCCCTCCCCCGGTGGACAACTCTCCACCCCCTGTGAACAGCCTGCCCACCCCCTGGACACCCAGTACCCCCCTAGACAACCCCGCCACCTCTGGATATCCCACCCACCCCTAGAAACCTCGGACCCCCTGCACAAACCCCCATCGAAATCCCCCCCCCCACACACACACCCTAGACACCCCGACCCCCCTGGACAACCCTACCACCCCCGTGGAAAGCCTGCCCACCCCCCTGGACACCCTGTACCCCCACTGAACAACCCCCCTCCCCCCGCCATCCCCGAAAGAGCCCACCCACCCCCTGGACACCTTGTACCCCCTGGAAAGCCCCCACCCCCATGACATCCCCGACCCCCTAGACATCCCCGCCACCACCGTGGACAACCTGCCCATCCCCTGGAGATCCCATACCCCCCTCAACAGCCCCCAACCTCGTGGAAAGCCTTCCCACACTCCCGGACACCCACCCACCACCCCCAGACACCCCACCCCTCCGGACGTCCCCACCCCTGGAACGTGGCCCCACCCCCTTGACACCCCCGACCCCAATGGACAGCCCCACCACTCCCGTGGACAGCCCGACCACCCCCCGTGGATAGCCCACCCACCCCATGGGCAGCCTACCCACCCCCCTGAACACCTCGTACCCCCTCGACATCCCCGCCACCCCCATGGATAGCCCGCCCACCCCTGGACACCCTATACCCTCCTGAACAGCCCCGCCCACCTCTGGACACCCCACCCACCCCCTTGGACATCCTGCTCACCCCCTAAACACCCCTACCCCACGGGAATCCCCTACCCCCTTGGACAGCTCGACCACACCCATTGACAGCCCGCCCCCTGGACACCCTGACCCCCCTCGACAGCTCACCACCCCTAGACACCTCCGACCCCCCTTGACTTCCACTCCACCCCCTGGACACCCCGCACCCCTTGGACACTCCCCCCCTTGGGAAATGTATGCAATCACTCAAATTATCTAATAAAATATAAAATTTCTTCGATCTAAAATTTAGTCAACTCTTAAATAATTCTCCTCCACAAGGGTACATGATCTTGTACACTCATGTATTGTTCTTTAAATATTTTTTGTTATAAAAATATTAATTTTTTTCCTTTATATTATGATTCTCATATAGAGTAGTGTGTCAGTTATGGTTTCATATAATGTAAAAAATTCTCATTTACTTAAATATATTTTCGATGAAATTCAATCTTATTGAATTGATTTTGATGAAATGACTTATAACAATTATTTTTTTACAGAATGTATATAAGTTGGATCTATGAAACCGATCAGATTTTGAGTTATTTTCAAAAATTTTTTGAGATTTTTTGATATTTTTCATTTCACAATGCTTCAGATAGTGGTCGCATACACTGCCCATGTTCCAATTGTGTTGGAAGACCTTGGTTGATTCGTGATGAAGTCAGATACCACATAACCAAATAAGGTTTTCAAGAAAAATACTATATGTGGTATCACAATGGGGAGAAAATGAAATCTCAAATTGCTAATGATTCAAATATGAGGACTAGAGTGAAGATTTTGTTAAATGACCTGTCTCCGTTTATCCATTATCATGAAAAAAAGGATTCCTACCTAAGAAGACTTCGATATGAGAATACATGATGTATCTAATGAAAATGATGATGTTGTGAGGGTGAAAAAATTGAATGATGTTGTCACGACTCTAGTATTTCGACAGTGCGATAAAATGAAAAAGCTGGTTTTTTTAATCCTATTGTTTCAGGGGAAAACTATGTATGGGATTTCTAATACAGTATCCAATTATATTCTTACCTTTTTAAAGGATTTACTTTTAGATGACACAGATATTCCCTCAAACCACAATATAGCATGGACGTTAGTTGAGGAACTTGTATTTTCAAGAAACAAAATTCATTCTTTCCAGAAAGATTTCAGTTTATTATGAGAAGAAACCGCTGAATGAAATGATTATTTAAAATGCGGTACATCACAATGGAAGTCAAAATCTAAAGAAACACCATCCCATATTCCACAAAAAGTAATGTGGAACTTTCCATTGATCCCTATACTCCAGAATCTTTTTATGTCTGATGAAATATGAATAAAAATGAGATGGAATGATACTGAGAGAAGGAAGACTATTGATGAGTTGGTTCACCCTGTAGATGGATTTACATGGTAGAGATGTGATGCTCAATATCCTGATTTTGTAGTTGACGTGCGTAATGTGAGGCTGGGTCTTTCATGTGATAGTTTTAATCCATTTGGGAAGATGATTACTTCGAACAGTACATGTCTGGTTTTTAAACACAATTATAATCTTCCCCCATGGTTATGTATGAAAAAAACATTTCACATTCATGAGTATACTCATATCTGGACCTTTTGATCCTGGAATTGATATTTACGTATACATGAATTCTTTAATAAAAGATTTGAAACTTCTTTGGGATGTGGGTGTGCGCAAATATGATGCATATTTTAAAGACATATTTTAGATGCGTGATTCGCTTATGTGGATGATAAATGATTTTACAGATTATGAAATTTTGTTTGGATGGAGCACGAAGGGAAAACTGTCATATCCTGTTTGTATAAAGAATACATGATCCAGAAGACTGAAACATCGCTGTAGTTTTAGTTTTATGGGGCATTGACTATTCTTGCCAATGGACCATCCATATAGAAATAATCATCAGAGATTTGAGAATACCACATATAAAGATGATCCACCTCAGTGTATGTTTGGAACTGATGTGCTTAATGAATTCAATGATTTTTGTTTTTCATTCGGGAAGGGTCAAATGAAATCCAGAAAGAGAATGAATGTTTCCACTAAAACCTGTTACAATTGGAGGAAGAGGAGTATATATTTTTTATTTTCCTTATTGGTCAACCAATTTATTACGTGATTTCTTAGATGTAATTCAAATTGAAAATAATATATGTAAAATGTTGATTTTGATACTTCTAAATGTTATGGTAAAGACAAAATATGATTTACGATCTTGGTGTGACTTGGTGGATTGGTGCGTCAGACCAGAATCACATCTTGTGTATATCAGTGAAAATAAATGGCAAGTTCCATGTTCTTCTTATGTGATGAAACCTACAGAAAATGAAATTTATGTATGTATTAGAGACTATTAGAGTTCCTGATGGCTATTCAAGCAACATATCTAAATGGGTCAACAGAAGAGAGTTGAAGATAAAATCGTTGAAGACACAAGATTATTATGTTCTTCTACATGATTTTATTTCAATATAAATCCAGTATATTTTTTCTAATAATGTAAGGGTGACTGTTATTTGGTTGTGCCATTTGTTTAGAGATCTTTGTGTTAAGAAGTTTTACAAGTCGTTCTTGCAAAAAACGTCGACATATGCCCCATTAATTTTGTGTGAGTTGGGGAAAATATTTCCTCCATCATTTTTCACATGCATGCAGCATCTGACTATCCATATTCCCACTAAAATAATTCTCAGAGGACCAGTTTCTTTTCATTTGATGTATCCAACTGAATGCAATATGTTCATATTAAAGTCTTATGTCAAAAACAATAATCATCCCAAAGGTTCTATTGTGAACGATTACTTGGCTCAAGAATGTATGGATTTCATCTCAATATATTTTTCTGATCTTGCTACAAGAATGAACAAACCAATGAGAAATGAAGAAGAATTGTATGAAAAGATCAATCCCAATTTTCCATCACTTCCTTATACAGGAGGAATTCCTAGATCATATACATTGAAGACATTAAGCCTTAAAGAGCGGGAGATGGCACATCACACAGTTTTGTTCAACTGTGATTTGTTCAATGACTACATTAGGTTACTAAATTGAATATGTATGTGTTACATAAATATCTGCTACACTATTCATATTTTTTTATCTATAGGAAACATAAAACAATGATAAATAGAAAGCAACATTCTTTATCTTTGAGAAGGAGGGAGACTTTTCAAAGAAAATAGTTTTCTGCATGGTTAAAAATAATGGTAAAAATATTACTGTTTAAAATATTTAAATCAATATATAATTAAGTTTAATATTTATTTATATTGTAGGTATTGAGTTTGCCTACTGACTCTGTCTCTGGGGAAATAAGAGCTTTGTCTTTTTGTCCAAATACCGTGGTTCATGACTATAAATTAATTGTTATCAATGGGTACAAATTTATTGTCACTGAACGAGAAAAGAAAATGAGAAGAAAACAAGATTATAGAGACCCAAGGCTTGATGTACATGGAAAATACATTACATTTGCGGAATACTTAATACATAACAAAAACCAAAACTTAAGGACCGTAATAGTTTAGTGTCGTTGGAAACTCGGAATAAAATCTTCTAATCGTGGTGAAAGTTCTTCAACATCTCTCAATAAAGATCTTCCCTTTTTTCTTACCTAAATCCTTTCTTTATATCCTGGGGAAAAGAAAACATAAAATGGGTGTGCTCAAATTCCCAGTAAGGGTAAACATAGAAAACATAAAAAAATCCATAAAAATTTGAATGCAAAAACTTGAACATAAAATCTAAACATCAAAATCTTGAGAAAAGACATGAATCTTGGAAGTACGCAAGACATATATCATAAGGGAACATAAATCATGATAAAATAGCATGGGAATAAACCATGTTATTGTGGTAATCATTAAGCACATGATTTGATTTCCATGGTAGCCAAGGCATTGCTGGCAAGACCATCTTAGTGGACAAAGTCCCTTTCTGAATCGAGTTCACTCCTCGTTCCAGTCCTGTATTACTGAACTAGTTTATCTTACCGTTCCAGCCATGTCTATCTCATGAGATATAAATATTTACCCAATAAATTGGAGGGATATATAGGTCCCACCCATCTCATAATGAAATCATTCTTACTTGTGCCACAAAATAAACATATATCATTCAAAATAACCCAATGAATAAAATGGGTTTCAAAAACATCATCCCATCATCACTTAATCTGTATAAAATAAATGGATATCATTTCATAATAAGAAAACTGAAACCATTTAAATCATATAGACATTAAACTTGAAACATACACATATGAAATAATGTCATCTTAGATGGAAAATGTTTTTGATAAAACATTTGAAATGAATTCTTGAGGAAAATATCCTTTCTTCTTCAAAATCATTTTCTTTTCACAAAAGGCCATGAACTTTTAAAATAAAAGTATTTTTTGGAAAATAGTCATAAAATCTTGTAGAGTAAGATTCATGAAAATGAGTCATTATGAAACAGTAAAAATCTGTTCGTGCCGTATAATTTAAAAAAAACATTCTTCTCGTAATTTTGCCAGAAAATTCAAAAAGTACCTCGTAAAAGAAAGATTCCATACATACTATGTAGTAAAAGTCAAAAATGGGTAAAAAGGACTTTAAACATACATGAAAAAACATCTATAAAACATGGACATGGATGATAGAAATAACCCCAGTAAATACTTATGAATAAGAAATCTCGGATAAAAATGAGATTTGAAAATTTATCCCTTACCTTAGTTCTGATATGATTCATACGTATCCAAACCTCCTGTATAATGATTTAAATAATGTCATTGACTTATTAAATAATCATATTCACATATATGGTTTACTTATGACTTTATATTACCCGTTCTTTTGTAAATTCATGTTAAAGTAGCGTTTTGGGTAAAATCGTCTCATTTATCATTCGTGTTTTAACGTGTAATTATTCATATGATTACTTAGATCAAGATTACTTAATTCCAGAATGTAAAACATTATTTATATATAATATATATTCAGAATATACATATATATAATGTATCGATAAATGGAAAGAAATACACTGTTCATGGAGACGGTAGGTCGTACGTACGCATGAACGATGTTTTCGTTTCCTTATTGAATTGAATGGAATTAAGTAGATGAAATAAATAAATATATATACATAAATCCGATAGCATTATTATGTCATATATTTCATTATTACTTATTATATATACTTTATAATCATTCTTGAATGGTTATCATGGAGAGTGAATCTCATCGCGTTGTGGAGACAGTATTCCGTACGTACGCACGAGCGATGATATCATTTCCATGATCGTGGAATTATATTAAACTGTATAATATTACAGAATCAATATCACTTTACAATAATAATATTTATTCATTACTTTCACCATTATACCCATACATGTAAGGTGGTGGTGGAAAATAGATTACACTACGGCGTGGAGATGGTATTCCGTACGTACGCACACGCGGTGATTTCATTTTCCGTAGGATGGATAGATGGTGAAATAGGGTTGTTTAATAATTATAATAACATATCTGTATATGAGTGATACTTATGTTATTACTTCATATTGAAAAAACCTAAGAAAATTATGTTGAAGAAGAAATAAAGTTGAAAGAATCGGTAACAGACATTACCTCTTCTTTGAGGCGCCTCTTTGAAAACTCCTCTTAGGGCACTAAAATTAGTCTTTGAAGATGACCAGGACCTCTAGGATGTTTCTAGGGAAGTGTAGAAGAGAATTTGGCAGGGGTTGGCCGAGCATGAAGCCTCCAATTGGTGTGAGGAGGAGAGGGAGGAGGTTCCCTTTTATAAGGGAGGAGAGGGGCACCTTTGGAAATCTTAAAAATATTAATTTATAATAAATCTAACCCCACATAAAAACCTCCAAAAATGACTCATATTCAAATATTAGATACGATAAGGTTGTAATATCATCAACCAATAGAATTTATACATGTTAGTAATTTGTTTTAAACATTATCAACTTGATTTATCCATATTTAATCAATTTTATTTTATTTGTGGTAATAACATTCTACATTTTAAATTATAACAAATAATAACTTATTTCCTATTAATTGTCCATAATTGGATAATTAATAAAATTTTAGACCATATAAATTTAAATTTAAAATTTATAAATATTTTTTTTATTTTTAAGCAATTTTATAATATGTATATTTATAAAATAACAATAGTGTAAATTTTGACACTATTCATTTATTTGAATTTAAATAAAATAAATACAGAAGAGAAGTTAGAAATAAAAGCTTTAATAGATTAATAAAATGTCATATGTATCTATAAAATTAGTGGAGAACATTAAATAGTTCATATAATATTTATTTTGTTATTTTTAAAACCATTTATGTTTATCTCTTAATAAAATAAATACTACAACATTTTTTTATAATTATTTAATATACTTATCTGTTGCATAAAAATTAAAACTAAAATCCTATGATGAAGATAAATCTATTACCTTTCACAATAATACTTGTAATAGAATTTATCATCTTAAAATCACAATATGTAAATTGTTATATTTATTAAATTTTGAAGGTGACAACTTTGGAATCATTTAAAATAAAATAATATAAGTGTCATAATTGCTTTTATAAGGATCCAAATGGTCAAATACTAGACCATTGGATACTTATGGTTTACCTTTACATTACCAATAAGTTTTTGTCAGGGTTTTGTGCATTTTATGGTCACTATTAGTTTAATAAAAACTATATTCTTGATTTTTCAATAGATAAACAATTTCTACATCACTATTGTGTCATAATTAATGATAATTATTTAATCCCTAAAAATTATAAATAAATTCATATAATGTAGATAATTTCATTAGATTTCTGTAGAATATTCATGTTCGAAGTTTCATGAAGTTTATCACTAAATTAAAATTAATATACTTATAAGATTTAAGAGAGTGACATGTTGTCACTTTCTTTGGTTTTAATAATAATTAAGTTATTTTCATGGACAAAATTCCATTAAATGATTCTAATCAGACCCTTATGTGATATGGGTCGACTTTTAGTCATACAATAGTATTTTTTCAGGTTTTAGTGTAGTTTTATAATCTTATATTTACCCTTAATTACCTGATTTACCTTTAACTATGGTAAATAAAATTTACCGTAGTTACTATTCATAATGCCCAAAAATAAAAAGTAGTATATTAATATAATTTGGACCCACTGATTCCAAATATGGAATCCATTTTTCCAAATTCAGTACACATAAGTTTCAGAAATTAAATTAAAATTAATCCCGTTGTCGAAAGAAAACCGGTTTTTGTTTAAAACATTGCAAAAGATTGAATTTATTTAACCTACGAATTCAATGTAAAATCAAGGCTAATGACATAAATTATATTAAATGGTAAAAATATATTCTATTTATACTTTAAAACCATTCAATATTATAATTTAACCACATAAATTATTACGATGAAAAAAAGTTGTTTTTAATTAAAATATAGCGTGTTTTTACTATTCATTAAAATATGAAAGTTATCAGATTAATATGAAGATTTTATCCAATTTAAATTTTTATATACTTATTCCAAAGAATAATTTTATTTTGTAAAATTGGACTTATAAACGTGTCAAAAACTATATTTAAAGTGGGTGCGCCATCAAAAGGCGGTAAAACTGCATTTTCTGAAAAATACTTATTTTACCTGAAAAAATTTATTTTGTTCTTATACCATGTTTTATAAAATGTGTAAGATGAATAATAATGTAATAAAATTAAAAATTTAGTTAATACTATTCATAACGGCTAGTTCATAATAATATTACAATAATATATTGTTGTTTAGTAAAACCCGATATTGCGTACAACACACGCTATCGAGGAAGGTTGTGATTGCGTGTAATGCAAGCCAAGTTAGGGTTGCGTGTAGTGCAAGACTCCTTTGTTGTTTTGTATAACACAATCCAACCATATTTCATTTATACATGAATATATATATACACATATATATATATACACTCAATGTTGCGAATTTGAAATTGTGTGTAACAAGATCCAAGAATAGTGTTGCGTATACTACAAGCTAATAAAGTGTTGCATATAGTACAAGATAATATTTTTGTAGCGTACAACATACTATATGAATGAAATTAAAAAGAATATATCTTATAAAATCTCAGGTTGTTACATTCTACACCCCTTAAAATGAATTTCGCCGCCGAAATTCCTCGGGGTTATAAATCGTTTACTATTCATAGAAACCCACATCGTAAAAAGGAATACAAAAACATAATTTTAAAAACTAAAGTATGAAACATAACGATTACCCAAAATTAACTAATCACTAGGTTTCCACATAGAAGAACATCGGTGAAAATATGGATATGGAAGAAAAATCTAACCATTAAGTTCTGATGGAGTGTGGTAGAGAACATGGCGATGAAAAACCATCAATCACAAAGCCATAGATTTGTGATGATCTGAGGTACCATCAGATTCATCGGATACTAGGACAACATTTTTGGTTTTCAAGATCATTTCCCTAAAGATGATAAAATTAGAATTAGAAGAAATACATTAATGATTTTGGTACAGTCTCACCATTAGTCGTTCTTTGGACAATTTACACTTCATATCTTAAAGAAATGAAGTTGAATTTGTCATTCATGAAGTGTTATCAGATCATGTGATAGAATGATGGGTCATTCTATCT
Organism: Viscum album; assembly: GCA_963277665.1. Taxonomy (NCBI): domain Eukaryota; kingdom Viridiplantae; phylum Streptophyta; class Magnoliopsida; order Santalales; family Viscaceae; genus Viscum; species Viscum album. The sequence goes on from OY728164.1 coordinate 782,099,881, forward strand.
GTCTCAAAAAAAAAAGGTTAGAAAAATATACATAAGTTCATCTATGGTAAGGTTAATCATATACGATTCCAAAAATGAACTTATACTTCATATATCATACCACTTAATAAAATAAAACTAGTTTCTACTAGCAGGGGACTTCCTGTAGGCCAGTGGTAGGCGATAAAGGCCAGTCACACTTCGGTTGGGGTTTCGATTCCCACAGCCTTGTCCGACGCGATGGGCTGTCACCTATCCTGCAGGTTTTCCTTTTTCTAAAACTACATTAATATAACATCCCATCAATAATATCGAAAAAAGTTCTATCTTTAAACAATACTAACTTATGTCCAACATAATTCATTCTAATCTTTAGGCTTATCCATAATACTGCAGTCCACTCTCATATTATAGTGAAAAAGATTACCAAGAATGTTAATACCATCGTTGATCCCCATATATCATAAGATATGTCTTTTGGGTCACATTCCAAACATGAGAAGGCATTAATCATGTATTCTCTTGAAAAAATGAATACCCATTGAATCTTAGTGAAAACATAAGTACTGTCAAAAGTTAACTCTTTCCACATACCAAAACCCCATAATTCTATATACTCAAACCATGATATAACTATTTCCTTATATCAGTCATGAGCTCATGAATACTATCAAACATTTAACTTTCACCTTATCCCTTCATTATGCGCATATCATCTACTTTCCAAAAATATTTGAATAACCTTTCATGGTTACTGGTACCATTCATCATACACTTTCAAAATTTAAGGAAAGACAACAGTGTAACAATCCTTAGATGTCTCTTTATTCCACAGTACCATGAGATTACTTATACAACATTACACTTGATAAACATGTAATCATTCTACTACCTTCATAAACCATTGATCGAGCTTCAACAATTATTTCAACTCACATATCATTTGTAGTCTCTTCATCATCATCAACATAAATAATACCCATATGACTATAATGATTCTATTCATGAGACTTTCCCTTAGGGAATTGGTTTGCATAATTCCAGTACATTTCCACATTTAAAACATTTAACCATTGTTGATGTCGTAACAATACCATTATCCTCATCCCTGGTGTTAACTAAACCTTCTTTCTTTGCACTTACTGGCTTTGTGTCCTTCTTTTCCACACCCAAAGCATCTTCCAGTTTCTTTGAAACATTCTCCTTGATGCCTCTTCCCACATGATTTACATAGGGGAAATTGACCTTTATTTCCTCTATGATCATCATGAAACTCCATCTTTCTCTTATTAGAAGAGTCAAGAAACTTACCAAATTTGAGTTTATTGATCATATTATGAGATTTCTGATTCATCATAATAATGATGTTTGGACTTCCAAATCCCATTTCATTTGGTTGCTCATGAAGAATATCATTCCATTTTCCATCATATCCTCCATTATCGTGAATGATCTTGTTTCCAGCCATTTTCTAAAACCCAAAAATAATAGTGTGAGAAGAAAATACCATGCTAGGGAAAACAACATTATAAATGGGGAGTACCTTCAATATCTAACATATTAGGATAAATTATAATATCTTTACCATAGTTCTAGGACTATATCCTATACGTATACTTATCATTAGGGAAATCCCTAAATATAACATAGAAATATCTCTAGGGATCTCACTAACATTTTCGAATCCTAGTTTCCAAAGGTTGACTAAACCTTTCCTCTGATACCAACTGTAGAGACCCAAGGCTTGACGTACATGGACAATACATTACATTTGCGGAATAATTAATACATAACAAAAACCAAAACTCAAGGACCGTAATAGTTTAGTGTCATTGGAAACTCGGAAGAAAATCTTCTAATCGTGGTGAAAGATATTCAACATCTCCCAATAAAGATCTTCCATTTTTTTTCTTACCTAAAACCTTTATTTATATCCCGTGGAAAAGAAAACATAAAAGGGGTGAGCTCAAATTACCAATAAGGGTAAACATAGAGAACATAAAACAATCCATAAACATTTGAATGCAAAAACTTGAACATAAAATATAAACATAAAAATCTCGAGCAAAGACATGAATCTTGGAAGTACATAAGGCATATATCATAAGGGAACATTAATCATGATAAAATAGCATGGGAAAAATCATGTAATTGAGGCAATCATTATGCACATGATATGATTTCCATAGTAGCCAAGGAATTGCTGCCAAGACCATCTTAGTGGACAAAGTCTGTTTCTGAATCGAGTTCACTCCTCGTTCTAGTTCTGTATTACTGAACCAGTTTAACTTTCCATACCAGCCATGTCTATCTCACAAGATATAAATCATTACCCAATGAATTTGAAGGAAATATAGGTCCCACCCATCTCATTATGAAATCATTTTTTCTTGTGCCACAAAATAAACATACATCATTCATAATAACCCAACGGATAAAATGGGTTTCAAAAACATCATCCCATCATCACATAATCCATATAAAATAAATGGATATCATTTAATAATAAGAAAAGTGAAACCATTTAAATCATATATACATTAAACATGAAACATACAAATATGAAATAATGTCATCTTAGATGGAAAATGTTTTTGATAAAACATTTGAAATGAATTCTTGAGGAAAAGATCCTTTCTTTTTCAAAATAATTTTATTTTCACAAAATACCATGAACTTTTAAAATAAAAGTATTTTGTGGAAAATATTCATAAAATCTTGTAGAGTAAGATTGATGAAAATGAGGCGTTATGAAACCATAAAAATCTGTTCGTGTTGTATAAGTTAAAAAAACAATCTTCTCGTACTTTTTCCAGAAAAGTCAAAAAGTACCTCGTAAAAGAAAGATTCCATACATACTATGTAGTAAAAGTAAAAAATGGGTAAAAAGGACTTTAAACATACATGAAAAGACTTTTATAAAACATGGACATGGATGATAGAAATAACCCCAGTAAATACTTACGAATAAGCAATCTCGGATAAAAATGGGATTTGCAAAATTATCCCTTACCTTAGGTCCGATATGCTTCATACGTATCCAAACCTCCTGTATAATGATTTAAATAATTTCATTGACTTATTAAAGAATCATATTCATATATATGGTTCACTTATGATTTTATATTACCCGTTCTTTTGTAAATTCATGTTAAAGTAGCGTTTTGGGTAAAATCGTCTCATTTGTCGTTCGTGTTTTAACTTGTAATTATTCATAAGATTACTTAGATAATGATTAAATAAATCCATAATGTAAAACATTATTTATATATAATATATATTCATAATATATATATATATATATAATGGATCGATAAATGGAAAGAAACACACCGTTCAGGGAGACGGTAGGCCGTACATACGCATGAACGCTGTTTTCGTTTCCTTATTGAATTGAATGGAATTAAGTAGATGACATAAATATATATATATATATATACACAAATCCTGTAGAATTATTATGTCATATATTTCATTATTACTTATAATATATACTTTATAATCATTCTTGAATTGTTATCATGGAGAGTGAATCTCATCACGTCGTGGAGACGGTATTCCGTACGTACGCACGAGAAATGATATTATTACCATGATCGTGGAATTGTATTAAAGTGTATAATATTACAGAATCAATATCACTTTACAATTATCATATGTATTCATTACTTTCACCATTATACCCATACATGTACTGTGGTGGTGGAAAATAGATTACACCACGGCGTGGAGACGGTATTCCGTACGTACGCACGCGCGGTGATTTCATTTTCCGTAGGATGGATAGATGGTGAAATAAGGTTGTTTAATACTTATAACAACATATCATTATCTGAGTGATACTGATGTTATTACTTAATAATGAAAAAACCTAATAAGAATAAGTGGAAGAGGAAATATAGTTGAAAGAATCGGTAACAGACATTACCTCTTCTTTGAAGCGCATCTTTGAGACCTTCCCTTAGGGCACTAAAATTGGTCTTTGAAGAAGACTGGGACCTCTAGGATGTTTCTAGGGAAGTGTAGAAGAGAATTCGGCAGGGTTTTGGACGAGATTGAAGCCTCCAATTGGTGTGAGGAGGAGAGGGAGGAGGTACCCTTTTATAAGGGAGGAGAGGGGCACCTTTGGAAATCATAAAAATATTAATTTATAATAAATCTGACCCCACTTAAAAAACTCAAAAAATGACTCATATTAGAATATTAGATAAGATAAGGTTGTAATATCATCGACCAATAGAATTTATACATGTTAGGAATTTATTTTAAACATTATCAACTTGATTTATACTTATTTAATAAATTTAATTTTATTTGTGGTAATAACATTCCAAATTTTAAATTATAACAAATAATTACTTATTTGCTGTTAATTATCCATAATTGGATACTTAATAACATTTTAGACCATATAAATTTAAATTTATAATTTTTAAATATTTTTGTGATTTTTAAGCAATTTTATAATATGTTATTTTTATAAAATAACAATAGTGTCAATTTTGACACTATTCATTAATTTGATTTTAAATAAAAAAAATAAAGAATATATGTTCGAACTAAAAGCTTTAATAGATTCATAAAATGTCATATGTATCTATAAAATTAGTGGAGAACATTAAATAGTTCATATAATATTTATTTTTTTATTTTTAAAACCATTTATTTGGTTTATCTCTTAATAAAATAAATACTACAACATTTTTGTATAATTATTTAATATACATATTTGTTGCATACAAACTAAAAATAAAATTTTATGATGAATATAAATCTATTAACTTTCAAAATAATACTTGTAATCTAATTTATCATCTTAAAATCACAATATTTAAATTTTTATATTTATTAAATTATGAAGGTGACAACTTTGGCATCATTTAAAATAAAATAATATAAGTGTCATAATCGTTTTTATAAGGATCCAAATGGTCAAATATTCGACCATTGGATGATTATGGTTTACATTTACATGACCAATAAGTTTTGGTCAGGGTTTTGTGCATTATAGGGTCACTATTAGTTTAATAAAAACTATATTCTTGATTTTTCTCTAGATAAACAATTTCTGCATCACTATTCTGTCATAATTAATGATAATTATTTAATCCCTAAAAATTATAAATAAATTCATATGATTTATATTATTTCATTAGATTTCTGGAGACTATTAATGTTTGATGTTTCATGAAGTTTATCACTAAAGTAAAATTAATATACTTATAAGATTTAAGAGAGTGACATGTTGTCACTTTCATTGGTTTTAATAATAATTAAGTTATTTTCATTGAAAAAATTCCATTAAATGATACTAATCCGACCCTTAGGTGATATGGGTATACTTTCAGTCATACAATAGGATTTTTTCAGGTGTTAGGGTAATTTTATAATCTTATATTTACCCTTAATAACCCGATTTACCTTTTACTATGGTAAATAAAATTAACCTTAGTTACTATTCATAATGCCAAAAAATAAAAAGTAGTATATTAATATAATATGAACCCACTGATTCCAAATATGGAATCCATTTTTCTAAATTCAGTATACAGAAGTTGCAGAAATTAAATTAAAATTAATCCCGTTGTCGAAAGAAAATAGGTTTTTGTTTAAAACATTGCAAAAGATTGAATTTATTTAACCTACGAATTCAATGTAAAATCAAGGCTAATGACATAAATTATATTAAATGGTAAAAATATATTCTATTTATACTTTAAAACCATTCAATATTATAATTTAACCTCATAAATTATTACGATGAAAAAAAGTTGTTTTTAATTAAAATATAGCTTGTTTTTACTATTCATTAAAATATGAAAGTTATCAGAATAATATGAAAATTTTATCCAATGTAAAATTTTATATCCTTATTCCAAAGAATAATTTTATTTTGTAAAATTGGACTTATTAACATGTCAAAAACTAGATTTAAAGTGGGTGCGCCATCAAAAGGCGACAAAACTGCATTTTTTGAAAAATTCTTATTTTACCCGAAACAATTATTTTGTTCTTATACCATGTTCAAGAAAATGTGTAAGATGAATAATAATGTTATAAAATTCAAAATTTAGTTAATACTACTCATAACGGCTAGTTCATAATAATATTATAATAATATATCATTGTTTAGTAAAACCCTGTATTGCGTACAACACACGCTATCGAGGAAGGTCACGATTGCATGTAATGCAAGACAAGTCAGGGTTGCGTGTAGTGCAAGACTCCTTTGTTGTTTTTTATAACATAATACAACCATATTTCATTTATACATGAATATGTATATATATATATATATACATATATATATACACTCAATGTTGCGAACTTGAAATTGTGTGTAACAAGATCCAAGAATAGTGTTGCGTATACTACAAGCTAATACGGTGTTGCGTATAGTACAAGATAATATTTGTGTAGTGTAAAACAGACGATATGAATGAAATTAAAAATAATATATCTTATAAAATCTCGGGTTGATACAATGATGGTGTTATGGTTACTTCTAAAACAGATTATTATGCTAGTGCATCAGATAGTAGACCGCGATTTGAAAATGTGGGTTATTATGGAGTCTTTAAAAAAAATAATCATGTTGGATTATTACTCTCATGGACGAGTCATGATGATGAAATGCCATTGGTTTGATTCAGTGATGAGATAGGGCACATTTATTGATGATTTTGGATTTCGAGTAGTTAATATGACTTTCACTCTTGATACCAAAGAACCATATGTATTGGAATCAATGGATAAACAAGTTTATTATGTCAAAGAACAACTTCAACCTGGGTTTGGTGTCATAGTTGAAGTAATTCCAATACATATTTTTGATGTTGGTGATGATGGAATTGACACCATCCATACTGCCATTGGAACCAATCCATTTATTTCTTTTGATGACTCCAATAGTTCAATTTTTAGTGTTGACTGTGAACCAAACATTGTGGTCGGAAATATATAAAATCATCATTTCATGTTCTCAATTATTTTGGTTTACCTTGAGTTGGGTTGTTAAGGTTGGTTCTATTCAAATTGATTTAATATTTAAACTTGCATCATCTACATGAGCTAAAGAAATTAAATTCTTCCTTAATTTTGAATTTTTTTTCCACTTATGAATCTGGTAGAATAAATGTTCCGTGATTTTAATAGATTGATGATACTTATTAAATAATCATCTTACTAAAAATTAAATATCTTTATTTCATCTTTTACGATTTATTGACTTCATTATATATTTGTTGAAGCTCACTTAAAACAATGGTTAGTTAAATTATCCATGAATCCCCCTATTCCCTCTCATTTATTTTGTTTTTTGGGTTACACATTAGTTATATTATTCTATTTACTTCAATATGTGTTTTCAAATGCAAGAAATGAAACCAATTGAAGAGAGGCGACAAAAATAGATTATGGACAATAGTCATCGCATGATGGAGGTGGGAATTCCACCACTAGTGCCTATAGTGATTATTTTATTTCAAATATATTTATTTAAATTATATATAATTTCATGTGATTAATTTTTTTAAAACATGTTTTTAGGATCCATCTATCAGGCGATAGTTATTTGAGGATCAGCCAAGTAGTGGTCCCAGTACTGGGGGTGTTGGTACGAGGGGGGTGGTACGGGAGCTAAATGATCTGGTCGGCGTACTAGATTTGACCCTACCCCTCCCACTGACATACCATCCACCCCACATTCTGATCCCTATGTGCCATTAGGGTCACACTGGATATTTGGGCCTCCCATGTTTTCACCACCATTTACATATGACCCTCCTCACCTATCTGTATCATATCCGATGTTGATTCCCACTCCCCATCTATCATTTAGCCAGCCATTCCTGTCATCTTCTTTTCTTAATGCTTCAATATCATTGGGATTTTATATTCCATCTACGTTTACTACTGCTATGCTAGAGTCTGTCCATGCAAAGCATACATTTGGACCCACTCGATCTGTACAGGGTGTTCCTTCAGTTTTTTCGGATCCAGCGCACCCATTGATCAGACTACCACATGTATACTTATACAACCCTAGAAAATTGTTACACCGGTATTTATTTTCATATTAACATGTATTGATAAAATATATTTTTTTCATTCATAACAGATACATCTACTAATAGGAGGTTTGGTCGGGGGAATACCAGCATGTGTTCGGTGTGGAACTGCTACACGCAGTTGATCGTGGAATGCCATGAAGATAGTCAGATGATTGGAAAATCAGGGTAGTAATGTCAGAGTTTTTTGGTGACGCTTTCCAAATACTCTGACATCATTCCTTTCAACCTGCTCTCATGGAGACAACTGCCAAATGATGTCAAGGATAAATCTTGGGCAGAGATATGGGTAAAAAAATAAGTTTTACTTAATGTAATATATTTATTTTTGTATTTATATGAATTAATATTTTGGTTTTAGCTGTGGTTTAATTTCCCCGATGGTGAGGGTGCATGACCAGCACGTCTAAAGGATTTAGGTGAGCTTTGGAGAGCTTATAAGCATGAGTTGTATATTGGATGGCATGATAGAGTGGGTATAGAGTTGGAGTCGGTCCCTATCGTGGATAATTGTCAATTAGAACAGTACCGACAGATGATTACTCATTGGGCGACTAGCCAATTTACGGTATTAATCATATTAGAAGTATTTAAATGAAAATTTTCATATTTATCATTAATAATAATTATTGAATTTTATTTAAGATTCATCTGGAAGAAATAAAAAAAACATTTATGCTAGGAAATATGTCCACACAATGGAACATACTATGATGCTAAATCACGAGACACAGCTGGTATGATAGTTTATAATCTATCATTATGACATTCAATTTCTATTGCATCCTCCATAATTTATTTGATTGCTAAAGTTGTTATATTATTTTACTTATGAAATTAATATTTCTTTGGTATCCTATTTTTAATTATATTTTCCAACATTCAATATCATTGTAGAGGAAAAAATTTAATATAGAAGGATGTCTGCCTCGAGAAAAACAGTTTTTCTCGTGTAGAAAGAAGAAATATGGAAGTACAATTAATGAACCGACTAAACAATATATTATATGTTTTAATCTATAGATTTACAAATTTAATCTCTATTTTGTAACTTAATAATCTATTTATATTTGTAATAGGCTCCTTTAGAGGCCCTTGATGCCCAGGAACCTGATGATTTTGGGCCAAATGATCACTTACATCAGGTGTTATAAGATGAGCACCCTGGTAGAGTATGTTGCCGTCTTGGGAAGAGTATAGTTACGACGGGGTATTGGACCTCCTCAGGTATTATTTGTAGTGCCACCGAGTTGTAGATTGTTAAGGCACAAGAAGAACATTCTAAAAAAGGGCCACAGAGATGGAATCACAGTTTTCTATGGAAAACACTACATTTATGAAACAGATGGAAGCTTTGCATCCAACAATTTCACTAGAGGCCAGAAATGCTTCTGAGGAAAATATTCCATTGATGAATTATATATATGGTGCACCATGTGGAATTTGTAGTGGCGTTAGAGATGATAGTGAGGAGGAGGCCGAGGTGGAGGAGGAGGAGGGCGAGGAGGAGGTCGTGGTGGAGGAGGAGGGCGAGGAGGAGGCCAAGGAGTATTATGAGGGTGATGAGGAGCTTGAGGCTGAGTACGAGGGTGATGTGGGTGGGGACGATGATTGGGACGATGATGAGGATGAGGGTGAGGGTGAATATGATGGTGATGATAGTGCTGGTGATGAGGGAAAGATTGATCCGTTACATTTTTGAATGATATTACTAACCTTTGATGTTTATTGATTTATTGTGCCTCAATATGTGTGATTAGGTAGGTCACATTATCATTATCTTTTGAACTATAAATAATAAAACATGATTTTATGATTGCTATGACATCCCCCTATTTTAATGAAATTGTAATTTTTTAGTGGAATTTAGAAAATTGGTGGTCTGATTAGAAGTTGATATAATAAAATTATTTTTTTAACCCTGAAAAAATTTTCCTTGAAAATATTTAAATACCATCCCATGACTCGGGACATCCCACCCAGACAGCCCCACGGGTAGCCCCCCGGATATCCTCAGGATATCCCCTCACCCTCCTCCCTGGATCCCGGACAGCCCCCTAGACAGTGCCCCGAACAGCCCCACAGACAACCCCCCCCCCTTACAGCCCCACAGACATCCCCACCCTCTTCCCTAGACCCTAGAAAACCCCTCAGACAGCCCCCCAAATAGCTCCCTAGACAGCACCACCACCCTCCTCCCTGGACCCCTGACAGCCTCCCGGATAGCCCCCCTGACAGCCCCCCAAACAGCCCCCACCTTCCTCCCTGGACCCTAGACCGCCCCCTGGATAGCTCCCTGGATAGCCCCCGGACAACCCCCCAGAGAACCCCCACCCTCCTCCCTAGACCCCTGATAGCCCACTGGACACCCCCCCCAGACAGCCCCCCAGACAGCACCCACCCTCCTCTCAGGACCCCATACAACCCCCAGACAACCCCCCAGATAGCCCCCACCCTCCTCCCTAGACCCTGGACAACACCCCCCACCCTCCTCCTACTATGCATAACCCCCAACACATATATCTTCATCCTCCACTGGGTACCTCACACAACTGTGTATCACCAACAACATCACACCAATCACTACATCATAAGGTCACTGATCCCAATCTATTCTCTCTTCAAGATTCACCATAAATCCCAATCTAGTTTACATTCCATTACTATATCTTCAGTATCGAGAAGTGACCACCTACCTTGATTCTAGAGACAATGGCACTCTTAATTCAGCATATCAAATCCCAATCTAAGCTCTCTTTAAGATTCACCCTAAATCCCAACAGAATAGAGGGTTTTAGATCATCGAAAGAAGATGAGACTAGAGTGGAAACCCTAATCTAAAAGAGGAAGCAAGGAGAGGATTAGACTCACCCAGATCATTAATCCACACTTGACGACACTCAAAATGCCTAAGTGACATGTACGAGTCAACCCCACCTCAATTCAAGGCATGGTGTGGCCGGTACCACTCAAAGTGTCTCACTTTTATTTGAAATGGAACTACATTTTAAGTGAAAACAACAACTTGCATATGGAAAACTAACCAAACAGATTTGGAAAGTGTTGATACTTTAGAATAATGATCCATTGGGAATTTTTGACATGTACGAGTCAAACCCACCTCAATATGAGGCACTTTGTGGCCGGTACCACTCAAAGTGTCTCACTTTTATTTGAAATGGACAACATTTAGGTGAAAAAAAATGGCAGATAGAAAACCAACCAAACTCATTCGTATTATGTTGATACTTTAAGGAAACTACCCATGGGTCATTTTTGACATGTACAAGTCAACCTCGCCTCAATCTGACGTACGGTGTGGCCAGTACCACTCAAAGTGTCTCACTTTTATTTGAAATGGACAACATTTTACGTGAAAACAACAAATGACCTATAGAAAACCGACCAAACACATTTGGATTCTGTTGATACTTTAGTAAAAGGATCCATGGGTCATTTTTGATGTGTACGAGTCAACCCTGCCTCAATTAGAGGCATGGTGTGGCCGGTACCACTCAAAGTGTCTAACTTTTATTTGAAATGGACAAAAATTTTAAGTGAAAAGAGAAACTAGAATATGAAAAACCAACCAAACACATTCGGATTCTGTTGATACTTTAGGAAAAGGATCTAAGGGTCATTTGTGACATGTACAAGTCAACCCCACCTTAATCTGAGGTACAGTGTGGCCGGTACCACTCAAAGTGTATCACTTTTATTTGAAACATATACACTTTTATGTAAAAAACCTGGCATATGGAAAACTAACCGAACATATTCGGATCATATTGATACATTATCACAATGATCTATGGGTCATTTTTGTCATGTATGAGTCAAAGCCGACTCAATTTGAGGAATGGTGTGGCCAATACCACTCAAAGTGACACACTTTTATTTGAAATGGACAGCATTTTAAGTGAAAACAACAACTAGCATATGGAAAACCAACCAAACACATTCATATTGTGTTGATACTTTAGAAAAACGATCCATGGGTCATTTGTAACATGTACGAGTCAACCTCGCCTCAATCCAAGGCACATTGTGGCTGGTACCACTCAAAGTGTATCACTTTTATTTGAAATGGAGAAAATTTTATGTTAAAACAACAACTGGTATACGGAAAACTAACCAAATGCATTCAGATTCAGTTAATACTTTAGGAAAATGATCCATGGGTCATTTCTAACATGTAAGAGACAACCCCACCTCAATCCAAGGCATTTTGTGGCTGGTACCACTCAAATTTTGTCACTTTTATTTGAAATGGATACCCTTTAAAGTAAAAACAACTGGCATTCAGAAAACAAACCAAACATATTTGGATTGTGTTAATACTTATGAACAACAATCTATGGGTCATTTGTGACATATAAGAGTCAACCCCACCTCAATCTGAGGCACTATGTCACTAGTACCACTTAAAGTGTCTCACTTTTATTAGAAATGGACAACATTTTAAGGGAAAACAACCACTAGCATGCGGAAAACCGACCAAATGCATTCGAATTGTGTTGATACATTAGAAAAAAATCCATGGGTAATTTTTGACATGTAAAAGTCAACCCCACCTCAATACGATGCACGATGTATCTGGTACCACTAAAATTATCTCACTTTTATTTGAAATGGGCAAAATTTTAAGTGAAAACAACAACTGGCATACGGAAAACCGACCAAATGCATTAGGATTCTGTTGATAATTTAGGAAAATGATCCATGGGTCATTTTTGAAGTGTAAGAGTCAAAACTTCCTCAATATGAGGCACAGTGTGGCCGATACCCCTCAAAGTGTATCATTTTTATTTGAAATGGACAACATTTTAAGTGAAAACAACAACTAACATACCAAAAACCAACCAAACAGATTTGGATTGTATTGATACTTTAGCACAACGAACCGTGGGTAATTTGTGACATGTAAGAGTAAACCCCGCATCAATCCGAGGCATGGTGTTCCTATAACACTCAAAGTGCCTCAATATTATTTGAAATGGACAAAAATTTAAGTGAAAAAAATAACTAGCATACAGAAAACTAACCAAACGCATTCAGATTTGGTTGATTCTTTAGGAAATGGATACATGGGTCATTTTTGACATGTAAAAGTCAACAATGCCTCAATCTGAGGCATGGTGTGTCCAGTACCACTCAAATTGTCTTTCTTTTGTTTAAAATGGATACTCTTTTAAGTAAAAACAACCAGCGTATGGAAAACTGACCAAATGAACTCAGATTATGTGTATACTTTATCACAATGATCCATGGGTCATTTTTGACGTGTATGAGTCAACCTAGACTCAATCTAAGGCACTATGTGTCTAGTACCTGTCAAAAGGTCTCACTTTTATTTTAAATAGACATAATTTTTGTTTAAAACAACAACTGGCATACAAAAAATAGACCAAACGCATTCAGATTGTCTTGATACTTTAGGACAATGATCCATGGGTTATATGTTATGTGTACGAGTCAACCATACCTCAATCCAAGGCATGGTTTTTCCGGTATCACTTGAAGTGTCTGCCTTTTTTTAAATGGACAACATTTTAAGTGAAAAAAAGGTGGCATACAGAAAACTGACCAAACATATTCAGATTTTGTTGATAGTTTAACACAAGGATCCATGGTCCAGCCTCACACAATACACTTATTATGTGAGGAACTCCTACCCCTATTCTAAAACACATGACAATTAATATTCCAATCCCATACTCAAATAGTGGGTTCTAGGACCAACGATAAGTCACTTTGGGAACCCAATACCAAAGACATAATTGAATATTCATACCCACTGCCCAAAATGGGTATTCTTCTCACATCACAGCCAGAAGACAAAATTACAATTACCCACATACCCCCTTATTACAATTTAAAAGTCTATTAAAAAATGTAGGTTATTTTGGTAACCCATCTCATATGTCAAGATTGGCCAATGTTTCCCACTAACACATCAGGAACCACTTATACATGGATACATAGTCATTAGAGAAATATAAACATCCCATGTACTTCCTATAACTCATATTAGGTCTAAGAACATGACCATTACCATTGTCTATCTTATGGGTATCATGATCCTTGTCCACTCTACCCATGTTTTTTTGTTGGTTTTAAGATAGTCAACCCAAGACCTTAAGTAAACATCCCATGTGTGTCCTATAACTTGTAGGCTTTCTCTATTGTGTGTATTGGTGTTGTGGTTTGAGTGAGGAGTGAATTCTAAATTTTGAATACTGTTATGGGTGTTATTTCTTTTCAATTCTAAATTTCTGAATTCTAGATGTATTGTATTGTGATCGTATTGGTAATGAATTCTAAATTTTGAATACTATTATGTATATTGGATTCTGAATGTATTGGATTTTAATTTTGTATTGGTGTTATGGGTGTTATTTCATTTCAATTCTGGATTTATTGGATTGTGCATGCATTGGATTCTGGATTTTTCTCTTGTGTTGTGGTTTGAGTGAGGAATGAATTTTAAATTTCTAAATTTCTGAATTCTGGATGAATTTTTAACATCCCATGTAGTCTTTTGGATACTGGATGTGTATGTGTTATTGCAGGTCATGGAGAGTTATAGGTTGGAGGGGGCTACTGGCTTATGTGAAGCTGCATGGCTGATGGCTGCTGTGGAGCTGCAGCAGATGTATACCAACGGTTTTCAAAACCGTTGGTATAACATTTTGGTTTATATTATACCAATGGTTTTGTTATAACCATTGGTATAAACTTCTACCAATGGTTTTAAAACCATTGGTATAAACTTGTACCAACGGTTTCAAAACCGTTGGTATATACTTTGGATGAATATTTTAAACTGTTGGTATAAGGGTAACAAATACCAATGGTTTGTGAAACCATTGGTATATCTCTTACAATAAAAACTATACCAACGGTTAACATAGAACCATTGGTATAAGCCTTTACTTACTAGTTACATGGCCATAGTTTGGGAAAACATTGGTATATAATATACCAACGGTTTCTAGGTCTTTAACAATGGTTCTGAATCATTGGTAAAAGGTAGAATTCCGGTAGTGTAACTAAACAATTGATATTGTAATCAAAATCATCAATGTAAGTGTCAATACAAGGATTCATGGAATGATGATATAAAAAAATGGAACATGGGAACATACATACAATCATTCTATACAAAAAGTAAAAAAAAAGAAGAAAAATCTACTCCACTAGAATCTCAAGTGTTTGCTCTATCCTCTACTCCTAAGATCCAACTATAGGTAAGCATATCAACAACATAAAGTAGTACCCTTTCCCTTATCAATATCTATAGACAAGTAATATTCACAGGTACCTAAGGAAACCTGAGTAGGGTGTGATATATAAGTCTCATTAGGCCACCACCAATGGTATCTAGAAGTAATCCGAGTAGTTCTTGTAAGTAAACAATGTTAATGCATAAGTAATTAAATAATCAAAATTGAATAAATAAATAAATGTCCTCTTAGGATCATAAGGACACCTGGAAGCTCTATATTCATTGAATCATGTTTGAAATTGAATTATGATCAGGTAATATATATATATATATATATATATATATATTATTTATATATTGAATCCACCAATATAAACCATGTATGTGTAGATACAAGTGTTCATATACCTATAATACTAGTTGCAGGCGGGAATGGGGTGTAACTCAGACATCCATGACCAGTATAACAAGATTATAAACTCAAGCAATAGGGTTCATTCCCTACATCCTAATAAGAGTGTGAGATTTCATGAATGACACTAAGAATGGTGAGGTATCCATAATGTCATCACTTGAACAAAGGAATGTTGTGGGTCAAGCACACCGTCTTAATAGTGTTAGTGGAATGAGATGTCATGCTGAGAACCTGATGTAAGGGAGCATGATATTATCATGCTAAAATAAACCCTTAACCTCAGACCCCAATAATAAATAATATTGTTACATTTATAAGATAAGGTATTAGGCATTACATCCCTTTCATCTTATTTACAAAGTTCAATATAAATAAGGATTCACAATTCAATTGATTATATTTGATTTAACACGAGTAGGTGTGTATATACCACCCTTATAAGTCATTCAATTTAGTTAAATAAACTCATTTAATTATGGAAAACATAATTAATTATCCACTTAACTTAATTATCCCATTCAATTTAATAGAATATGTAAATTCATATTATAAATATCAAAGATCCATTGATAAGGATACATTATCAAATAAGGAAATTTTCTACATAGACAATTCCAATTATAGCTTGGGACACAAACCTAAGATCTGCCTCAGGTTTCATAAACAATCATATATCAAGGAAAATCCCATTTAATAATCTATTTTACAAATAAGAAGGTGTTATGGGTAATTAAGAAACTTTCTACAAGGGCCAATTCTATTTGGCACACACAAGGGGTGTCCATAAACCTAGAAACCATCCCCAAAAATCCAAAACAAGGATCAATAGGTGTATATCAAGGTGTGATAAATAATATTATATAAAGAAAACAAATTAATGGAGATTCTAGGAAAAACACAGCATGGGCAAGAATTCATAACTACAAGGCATCAAAAGTCATGGAAAAAATGATGAGACCATGTACCATAAGGTCATTGACGAGTCCTATATCAATATCAGCATCATATTTGAAGTAGGATGGAAGAGATCTAATAAATGGTCTGACACCATTAAAGTAGGCAAGAAGAACATGCACCAAAATAGTGTGATGGATGTGAAGATAAACTTTAATAGGAAGGGATAATATTTTAGAAAATTCTGAGATGGATCCAAGGGTTTTGACGAATCTCAAATCAGTCCCCAGATGTGGGAGATACTTGGATTCCTAGGTTGATGGATATTTTGAGCACATAGGAGAAAAAAAACAAGTCACCAGAGGAAGAAGAGGTAAAATAGAAAGGGTTTAAAAATATTAAAATGAGAAATTTTGGTCATTTCACCTAAAAAACATAAGGGTACATGGTTTGTATATAGGATTGTTCAAACCAAATGCCAACCATGCACCAATCCCTACTACTTAGCAGCACACCGTATTGTTATGTGCATCGTTTATCTACCTATGCAAATATAATTTGAAAATCTCTTCCCCAAACCTGCAATTGGCCACACGACTGTGTGCCTGGGATCACATGATTATAGACAAATTGTATGGACCTTGCTTCCCCACTATCTGCAACTGCACAGTTTTCTATGACCTTATAGCCTTGTAGTTTCATCAAATTGCGGGGCTCAGGGATCGTAATGAGTCTCGGGAACTCCTAGAGACCTCCATGACTTGATTGATTTTCAATATTGAGGAAATTTATTAAAATAAAATTGAAAAACTAATTATCCATACCTTAATGAAAAGGAGGGTCTCTATAAGCTATCCTCCTCAATGTAACTCATCCCTGAGTGGGCCTTTTGTGGGTAAATTGTTATCATTAGAGAGTAGCTATGGAAATTGAGCTCACATATCAAATTCATAATCCTATGTCTCATCATATACTAAATCATGTTTCCATAGCACCCATACTAATGGAATGGACATTCCTCTATTTGTATTCATGTTCTGATCAGAAATATGAATTGGATACCCCTCAAAAGAAGAATCTGTATATAATTCAACCTCATCTGGCTGAAAGACATGTGATGGGCCTAGATAGTATTGATGAAGCTATGATACATGATATAAATCATGCGTAGAATGATATCTTTGAGGTAGTTTTAATGGGTAATACACTAGTATGAACTTCTTCACAACCTCAAAGGGTTCAACAAAACATAGTGGGAGCTTACTCTACCTACGAATACATCTATGCCCCAGCCTAGGTGAGGCCCATATGAAAACCTGACCTATGACCTCAAAGTTAATAGGCTATCAACATTTTTTGGCATATGACCATTTTTTGGACTGATTTTTCCTCATGCACTATCTGATATACTAGACCTATTCTTTAGTCTACTTCATAAGACATGGTCCAAACATAACTTCCTCCCCATCCTCTAGGTAGCACAGAGGTGAACGGAAAGTCCTACCATATAAAAATCACAATGATCTATCTAAACTGAATCCTGAAATATACTATTATAAGAGAACTCAAATATGGGATTGTGTTTCTCTCAATAACCCCAAATTTCAAGGACACATGCACATATCATATCCTCTAGCACATAAATTATATGATCTATCTGTCCATCGGTCTATGGGTGGTAGGCTATGTTTTGAAACACCCGAGTATATAAGGCCTTCTGTAACCCCTACCGGAACTATGATGTAAAATGAACATCTCTATAAGAAATGATGGAACAAGGATCTACATGATGACGTACAACCTCCCTAACGTACAAACTCCCAACATCCTCTACTGAGTAGTTATCTCTCACATGTAATATTTGTGTGACCTTCATAAAATGATCAATGAAAACCCACACTATATCAATGAAATATAGTGATATAGGTAGAACAATCATGAAATCCATCGATACATCATCCCATTTTCACTCAAGAATAGAAAACATATAAAAAGACATGCCAGACACTGAGGTTCAACCTCCCCATATTGAAAGGTGGAACATCGGGTGATGAAGACGGAAATCTAACGTTTCTTACAAAGCTGTTAATATTTCCCCCATAGTTCCGAATAGATTTTTGTTACACTAAGGTGAAACTCCCATGATGAGGCATGAAATTCCTATATTATCTCCTCTCGGATGTTTGTTGGGTCCCATACATATATATGCTATTATAAAGTATCATTCCCATCCATGGTCCAACCTGATGATTTATGATCATCTGAAATGATTTTCCTTAGGAAAAGGTCTTCAAGATTATACTATTACATCATTCTTAGTCATTCCTAGAGAATATATGAAACTTATAAGTCTAAGAGGATAGTGTAACTATAGTTATCCTAAACCTAAAAATTCATCTTTGAGAATAAGGCCATATGTTTCCATTCAACACTAGACTCATAAACTTCTTGCATCTGAGTCTTCTAACTTAGAGCATTAGCTACATAATTTCCTTTACCAAGATTCTAGGAAAGATCGAATTCAAACGATTGTAAGTAATCAACCCACCTACGCTACCTTAGATTCATATCTATATGAGTAATGATGTACTTTAGGTTTTTATGATTAGTGCATACCACAAAATTATCTCCATGTAGATAGTGTATCCAACAACATCATAAAAGTACAATAGCAATGAGCTCAAGGTCATGTGTATGGTAATTCAACTCATGAGGCATCAACTGACGAGACCTATTTGCAATGAATCAATAATACTATATTAGAAAATCTCCAAGTCTAATACCTTGTGATTAATATTATACCGAATACCTCCTTCATGGATTTGGATGAATCAGTATTGTTGTTGATGTCAAAAGAACCTTCAGATCCAGAAAAGCACAAGCTTTGGATATTTGAATTTCACACCTTCCTTTATAAAGAATCTGTACATCAGAACAAGTCATGAGAAACTTGAGATGAAGAATTTATAATATATTTATAGTCCTAAGAAACTCAATATGTTAAATATGTTCTTGGGTTTCTCACAAGAGATCACCACTCTCACATTATCTAGGTCAACTAAAAATTTTTACTCTGAGATGACGTGATCAAGGAAGAGGAAATTTTCAATTCAAAAGTTGAATTTACTAAGCTTATTATAGAGATGATGTTATCTATGTGTATTTAGAAGTATCTCCATATAGTTGGAATGGTCACGTATGGTGCATCAATAAACCAATATATATCGTCAATAAAGACTACCATTAATGAATCCTGATATAGGTGGATAACTCGATTCAAAAGAGATAGGAAAACTATAGTTGGATTTGTGAGTCTGAACAGAATAACCAGGTACTCAAATAGATCATAACTACTTCTAAGGGACGTGCGATATATTTACATGGTCCTGACACACACTTTATGTTAGCCCAACCTCATATCTATTTTTTAAATCACTCTCTCTCATTGGAGATGATCAAATATGTTGTCTATTCTAGGAAATGGATACAAATTATTTATTATGATCTGGATCAACTGATAGAAATCAACACGAATCCTAAGGTTACTATATGAATTCTTGGAAAAAAGAACCGGTGAACCCCATTTAGATGTTTTTTGGGTGTATAATGCCTTTATTCTCTAGATCCTCCAACAACTTCTTGAGTTCCAGAAGCTCCTTAGGTTCCACCCTATAAGGTGGAAAGGTCAGTGGTGAAACTCATGGTAATAACATAATAGTGAACACTACCTATCACCCCAGAGTTAGACCAGAGAAGTATTCATGAATTATTTCCCAAAAAATCTCCACTATAAGAGGAAATACAATGGGTCATAACCCCTGGTCATCTAGGAAGTGGATGATGATTTTCACTGCAACACTACCCGACCTCTATTGCATGAGTCCTGAGCATATTTCTTGAACATCCCATTCTCCCTTATGTATGTGTTTACCACCCTATGGTGATGTAAATTTCACCTTATGATGGTATAAGTTATTGTGGGATTGATATGGAACTAGCCATTCCATCACGATGATAACATCAAATCTTGTCTTGTCAGAGATGTAACGATTCCACTGAAAAAGGTATTTGCTGATCTCAATGGGATAGTCCTTACAATCTCAAACTCCCCCTGATCAAAAACATAATGTGGTATCATGTTTCATAACTCCATGAATGTGTTTTATCATGGGTCCTAGAATATTCATAATAGTCTTGGATATTAAATATTAAGACATTCTAGTGCAAAATAAATCAGACAGTAAAGTGGAGTTTTCTAGAATAGTTCTTCATACAGTAAATGTCCCTAAAATTTTTCCCTCCAACATATGATGAAATTCATGAAACTTTATATCATGTAATAGGAATGTACTATGGGCCTAAGTCACTAACTGACTTCCCTTAAAAATATCTCACTGTTGGCACTAAAAATTATAAGTCAGATATCCTCTACCTCGACCGCCAGCAAGACCTGATCGTCTAATGATATTCCAATAGCTTGAATGACATGATTCTACTGGTTCTGCACTTTAATTTGAGGTAGGAGTAGATCCAAACTTTCTAGGCACTGGATGGAAGGTCCTTCAGAAGCACTACATATTCCCATCCTTCCAAAACCTCTACACTCCACTAGATCATACAATCACTAAGGTCTTCTGTGTTATAGATTCCCACATAAGTTATAGATCAGAAAGTTGCCTACATGAAGAGACAGAATACTAATACATATATAAGTATCCTAAAAACATCTCTTTCACCCAGACGAAGAACCTCTTTTAGCTATAGGGTCCTAACCTCCCTGATTCACACCATCATGTTCTCCCATGTTTTATTCTGCAATAAGGGCCAACTTGAATATTTCATAAATTTTAATCAACCTGAATGCGTTGAACTACGATTGAATGGTTTATATCAGACCATATCCAAATTTACTAGCAGTTATAAGATCTTCCTTCTCTAATGTAGGAGAGAAATATTGCATCTATGTGAAATAGGAAGAGTATTCTATAACTTACATACTCCCCTTCTTCAAGTTATTATGGTATATTACTCTATCATACCATGGAGTATGGGGAATGAAGTAGTCATATAATATGGTCTAAAAATCTTCCCCGAACATATCAGAATGTCAATACGCCTGGGTGATAACATCCCACCCCCACTTACAATAATAACGACGTATATATGCAACTAGTTTGACCCTCTACTATATAGGAATATCTAGGTGATTGAATTTAGAAAGAATGGATTGGATCCAAGACTCAACAACAAGTGGTCCTCCATCCCCCAAGAAGGTGGAAGGATGCTTCTCCTGAAATTTCTGACTCTACTCTTCTATGATCAAGAAAGGTTGAACAACTCCTTGCACAGACCACAACCTAATTAAAAGTCCCTCTTAAAATTGGGCATCAGTTCCATATCAGGTACAAGAAGTGGTTCCAAAAGTGGAAATACTAGAAGAATCAGGGGTGGATCAAGGCCCACCACCTTAGGTACATGGTAATCACCACCTTCAAGGCATGAAATTGGAGGATTTCATGGCAGGATAATGCTAAAATTCCAAATGTACACATCAAAAGATATTTAAGAAGCAGAAAATTTTACATATATAAAACTATGATAGGTGTAAATCCTTCCTATAAATAGACCATACCCCTCAATCAACATATAATACCCAGATTGGGTAATAAATAGATACCATGATAGTTTATTAGAACATAAGGGATACCCCACTACCCACTACTAAGGACAGATTCTAATCTATGTCTTATTTTTTTCCATGTAAAGTATTTCTAATTTCATTTTATATGTTTAATTCTATTTAAACACGGTCTTGTTAAATTATTTGAATAACTTTAAATGGTTAAATTTGGTGAATTTCCATTTTGGATCCATAAGGTCCCATACTACTTATGAACCAAAATATGGCATCCAATTAATCCATTCCATAACACATTACATCCCCTGAGACCAATGGTCCATGGCTCAATGTTCCATAATTGAATGATTAATGTCTCTTCTTTAACACATTCTAGAAAACAATGTTAGTTTAAGGAAGTCATTTAAGTATAAATTATGTTTTTTTCCAATCTCTTTAAGAATTTTTTCACAATTAAATACATATTCAGGGAACTATTAATATAAAACAATAAAATTCTTGCTGAAAATAGAAGTGACATGAAAAAATGCATGGAATATTCATCCTGCTGTGCCTAATAACGATACATGATCTAATAAAAATCTCTCAATTCATAGGGATATATTGAAGAAATCATCATTTAAATAATACTATTATCAAAGTCATCATAAAAAAAATCATGTCACCCAATGGTGAACTCATACTAAATCAAAATTTTATAATCAATAAATTAAATAATGCATTCCATGTAATTTCGATTTCACGGATACATGGTTTTTCTATGTCTAAGAACCTGGTCAATTCCAAATCCTTTTAACTATTAGTCTTATGTCTAATGGCAAAAAAGAAAGAAGAAGGAGAAAAAAATATCTGATTCCACTTTATAACATCCAAATATGGGGTCCACTTAATCCATGACCAAGGACAGTGGGTCACGTGGCATCAAGTGTGCCTCCCTATACACCTGAGGCTGCAGAATTGAAATGAGGTTGTGAAGGTAGTATAGTAGGGATACTATACACTCATATCATGGTGTCACAATAGATACAAATATAAATATACTACAGTAGTATAATCATATATAAGAATATAGAATAATAGTTAAGCATCAGAAGAATAAATATTCAACTGAAAAACTTATATTAAAATCAAAATCCTCAATGGCAGTGTTAATACATGGTTTCATGGCATGCTGATATAGAAAAAGGTAACTGGGGAACAAACATATAATCATATTACACAAAAATTAAAAAAAGGACAAAAAGATGCTCCAATATCATTTCAGGTGTATGCATAGTCCTATAACCCTATCCTATAACTATAGGTAATAATTTCAAAAAGCCGAAGCATGGACCTTTCCCTTATCAATACCTACCGAAAGATAATCTTCTCAGGTACCAAAGTCATCCTGAGTAGGGTGTGGGATATAAATCTCACTAGGAATCCACAAACAATGTCTAGAATTAATCCAGGTGGAACTTGTAACTAAATAGTGTGGATGCATAATTAATCCAATAGACCAAACTAAATAAATAATTAACCATCTTCTCAAGTCCCTAAGGACACCATAAAGCTCTACATGCATCAGATTAGGGATAGAATGGAAGTTTGACCAGGTACTAAATATATATAGTTGCAATATATATAGTTTAACTATATATTTAGTCCACCTATAAGAACCAAGTATATACATATATAAGTGTCCATATACCTAGAATAATAGTAGTTGGTTGGACTGGTGTGTAAATCAAACATCTATGACCAGTTTAATGAGCCTATAAGATTAAGAAATAGGGAACACGATCTGCATCCCAATAAGAGTGTTTTATGTCATACACAATAATCGAGATTGTGAGTGAGCCATAATGTCATCACTCGAACAAAAGAACATGGAGCATCAAGTCCACCATCCTAATAGTGTCATTGGTGTGAGACGTCATGTTCAAAACTCAATGTAAGGGAGCCTGATAACTTTATACTCAAATGAACCCTTACCATCCTACCAGATCCATAACAAGGTGTATTATATTTATAATATGATGCATGAGGCATTACCAAACATGCATCTCATTTACCAAGATAAATATAAATAAGGCATCACAATTCAATTGATTGCATTTGATTTAACATGAATTGGCATGGACATACTTCCATTATAAGTAATTCCATTTAATTAAATCAATTCATTCAAATAATGGAAAACATCATACATTATCCAATTAAATTAATTAACCCATTCAATTTACTAGAATAATGAAATTCAATTTATAAAGCTCAAAGAGCCATTTAGACGGATACATATTAAAATAAAGAAAATTTACTACATGGTTAATTCCAATTATAGGTTGATCCACAAACATAAGAGGCTCCTCGGGTTCCATAAAAATTCATATATCAAGGAAAATCCCATTTAATAATCTATCTGACAGTTAAAAATGAATTTTGGGAAATTAATCAATTATTTACATGGGGCAATTTGGTGTGGCACACCCATGGGGTGACTATAAACATGGAATCCAACCCTTATACTCCTAAATAAGGATCAATTGGTGTATATTAAGGCACTATAGTCATTTTGATATGAATAAACAAAATAAAATGGGACAATAGAAAAAATATAGTGTGTGGAACAATGGAATAACCCCAAGACAAGAAAAATCATGGAAAAAATGAAGATAACACCTAATTCAAGGCTTTAGACAACTCCTTGCTTCATATTTACCTGAAATTTGAATTAGGTTGGATGAAATCTATGAAACGACCCAAAAACCTAAAAATAGGGAAAATGAGATTGCAACTAAAAAGCACTATGGAGCCAAATATAAATTTGAATAGGAAGAGAGATGATTGTAAAACGTATTGAGATAGTTCCAATGGTTTGGACGAATCATGAATCATACAATAGATGTGAGAGACACATGTATGCCTTGGTTGATAGATATTTTAAGCTCATAGAAGAAGAAAAAAATATTTTGGAAGAATAGGGGAGAAAAGAGATAAGGTTTAAAAGAGTTAAAGAGGGTAATTTTGGTCATTCCACCTTAAAACATAAGGGTTCATGGTTTAGCTGCATGGTTGGATAAACCATGTGCCAACCATATATCATTTCATTCTACTTAGGGGAACACCACAAGGTTAGGGACACAGTTTATCTAACTATGTGTAGACCATTAAAAAAGGATCTTCCACAAACCTGAAATCCGTCTCTCATCAATGTGCATGAGGTCACACAGTTGTAGTTAAACAGTGCGTCTCTTACTACCCCACTGTCTACAAATGTACAGATTGGGAAAACTATGTGGGCTGACCAACATGATTTTATATAACTGTGAGGCCCAATATTTTATTCACATTATAGGGATCCCGACATCAAATGAGGATTAAACAAACCTGAGACCCCCATGGATTGATTAATAATCAATATTAGGTTCTTTTAAGGATTTGAAATTGAAAACTAAAGATTCATACCTTCATGAAAAGACAGGTCCTTACAGATCTTATATATTTTTTCGGGGATCATGTGTCCAACTAATCATCCTTTATGATTGGTTTCATCCAATTCTTCTATGCATCATTGGCTATTATTAAATGTTTTGATAAATTCATCAGTTTTTGAGCATGTTCAGGCACATTATTCCTCCATGTAAATTTATCCTTACAATGTGAAGAGAAATATTTGGCATTATCTCTCTCATGTTCACCACTCCATCAAGTTATAGGAAAATTACTATAGAGATTAGTAGAGAAACATCAAATTTCTTCCCAAGATTCTACTTTCATGCCATCCATAGATGATCTTAAACCCTCTTTCATTTTTTTAAACAAGAATTGATCTAGTTGTAAAGTTATAGTAGAGATTTAGTGATTATATCTTTTGAGGAACACTATATTTGTATATATATATATATATCCATACCTTATATCTTCTTCATACTGAAGATATTGCAAAGATCTAATAGTTATGGGTAAGATTATTTGAATATAAGTACCCATTTCGATTTCTTATTACTTTAATCACATTCATTTTTCATCATATGTTGTTGGTCTAGTTTTTATTGATCATCTATTTTTTTGAGATTTATAAAATGACAAGAGTGGGTGGTGTTCCTTCGGTGAATATATGACTGAACTAGTTAAAAGATCATTAAAACTTTGTTTCCTCTAGAATTTTTACATTCTTCTTTCTTGGTTTCTCCCATATAGAATCTCCAAATTTCACTTCTTGTAAAAAAATCATTTTCACTTATTTATTCAACTTCTATTATTAAAAACATAGTAGAAACCACACACATATCTTTTTTATCCTAGACTATTTCATGGTTGAATATAACACACCCTTACTTATAGAATTTGGAATAAATCTCTTTTGTTTTTTTTTGTTTTTGGTTTCCATTTAATTCATATATTGGGAGGGATGTTTTGATAGTCGGTGGTAGCATGAGGCCACTAGATAGCCAGTGAATTCCACAAACTAGCCAATGTAGGCTAAAAGAGTACCTATAGGTATAAAGGTTCCACCAACCAGCTGAGGTGAGAATCTTAGTGCAGGCTTAGTGCATGCATCCAACGACTAGTTTTGGAACACTTTTTTGCCAGCGTATGGAAAAAACTAGCTGATGATCCCCAAAGATAGAATATTCGTTTTAGGATAAATATTTTTTTAACTTGAAATAGTTTTTTTCCTCTTTGTTAATCCAAACCATTTAATCCAAACTCAATCTATCTTTATTTAGAGGATCCTTAGTGATTATTTGGGTCCTCTCCTTATTCCCACTAGTATATCTTCATGTCGGTTGAGATTTTCAGTCTATATTGATCATAATATATTGATTTAGATCCATTTGACAATATTTCTTATATTCTTCTCCATTAACTTCATGTCATATGATACTATATTACTATATGTAGCATGAATATATAGAATTGATGTTGTTTCCATTGGATTTGGTTATTGAGAGTCCAAATCTTTTTCTCCCATCACCAGTCTGTAAGGAAATAATGTTTTTATTGATCTGGACGTTGGTTTATCTATCCTATATTATATACCTTGTCATTACTTATGTCTTCATGAATTTACTTCTGTTTTTATTTTTTAAATTGATGAATTGAAATACAAAAGTGATGAATTTGATCCTTGATGGAAATTGGAATATTTTATAAAAAGTTGTTTTGTGAAAAATCATTCGATACACATGATGTGATTTATAATAGGAATCAAATACGGTTTTGAAATAAAATGGTATATTTAGAATGAATTTAGTGTATATTTATAAATTAAATGTTTTATGGAAATTTTGTCATTTAGTGAAATGGATTTTCATTGGAAATTTTTTATGAAATTTGAAATTTGTTTCTTAAATGTAATAATGATTTAATAACACATTAATAAAACCTTAGGGTATTGGGAAAAAGTATACATATATAAGCCCTAGTGGAGATAGATATCACTAGGCGTGGTTCCCTATGATAGTTTTTCCATGGAACCAAGGATCTTGGACTTTAGAGTTCACTTATGGAAGCTAATTTTTTTGGACTAGTTTTGTATAGCATTGTTTTGTGATTCTCCATTTGGCACTTTGAGTATACATTATATTCCTTTTTATTTGATATGTACATTTTCCCACATGATATAAATTTTGATTCTTGATAACTGGTTATTTCATCTAAAAATTCCACATGAGTATATGTTATGTCATATCACTTTGTGTATTTTCATATGACATGTTTTTTAAATTTAAAAACAAATGATGTTTTTATATGGTAAAATTAATTCCTATATAAATATTTTAGAAATAATTTTTAAATAAGAGATAATATATTCATGTGGATATAAATTCTATAGATTCATAGTGGTACCCTGCTATTATTTAGTGCTCAAAGCCTACTTTTTTCCATTAGGTGGTTATAGCCTTTGATTTTCGTGATATAGGTAAACGTAAGAGCGTACTGCAGAATACAAATCTCAAATATCATGTCTCCTTTCCAATGGTTTGGGATGGTGGGGACATATTATTCTGTATATATGAGCACAAATATTTCTTTGAGTTCCATTTAGTTAGTCTTCAATTTTTTGATCTAGAAATTATTATATACTTCTTGGATATTACCTTTATGGCTTTGTTATATTTAACATATGATATATCTTTGGATATCTTCTATGATACAATAATTTTCTCTATCTTATAATATATTTTTAGGGTTAAATCATTCCCAAGATTCTTCTTTTGCCACCCTAGTCCTTGTCTCCACCCCACAGTGATCAAGAACATGCTTCATTCCTTGTAGCGTGCCAATTCATGTGTCATTATTGGTTGACATGGGATTTTCTATAACAAATTGTTATCAGAGGCACATGTTTTCATTAAAACATGTTCTCATGCTTATGTCTCACCCTCTCATGTATGAGGGATATGGATAGAATTCATATTGGAATGTTGAAATTTCAACAGTTTTGTGGGATTCTTCCTAGACAACTCACATTCATGAAAAACCTAGAAATACTATTGGATTTATGAGATTTTATAGCATCTTTATTAGTACTTTTAGAATTTTACATGTAATTTTATAAATTTAGTTTATGATAAAGTAATAAAATT
Source organism: Viscum album (assembly GCA_963277665.1). NCBI lineage: Eukaryota > Viridiplantae > Streptophyta > Magnoliopsida > Santalales > Viscaceae > Viscum > Viscum album. The sequence continues at coordinate 782,128,679 of OY728164.1, forward strand.
TATTTTCTAAATGGGTTTTTACTCTTTTTTTATAAAATATGTATCATTTAAGAAGAATATCACTAAATACTATATATGATACTATAAGTAAATTCCCATAAGTAAATACTTTAGTGGATTCAGTTTTGGTGGAAACTATAGTCCAAAAAATCTAGTCAAAGGGCCATGTATCCAGTGTTGTAATTGAAATATATGTGGAACACATTTCAGAATTCACTAAGTAAAATACACCAATATTTCACGGGGAAAATGTATGCTTGGAATTATAAGAATGGATCAAGATGATTGAGGTGTTTTTTCACATCATGATAATTGCAAAAGTCTTTGAGGTTCGTTTCACCACTTATATGATTGAATAGTTGGGAAGGAAGTGGTGGTAATCTATTTTTTCAATTAATGTTTCATAAAGATCTCACCTATCCACTTTCCAAAGAAACTTTGATCGAAAGTTATATCATAAAAAAATAAGAATATAAAAATCAAGTGTGTTTATATCTTTGGATGTGGGAGACCTTTCTATCATGGAGTATACTACTCAGATTTATATGTAGATGAACCTATATGAATATATTTATTTCAATAAATATCTGAAGGAATGAAGGTTTGAGATGGGATTGTTGCTAGATATTTGTATTATAATAATTATTATGTGCCTACGAACCATTTCATAGGTTGTGGATAATCATCTATTTCTGATGTGGATATAGTTTGGAAGAAAGGGATCCCTTGAGAATCAGTGATAACAATAGGTTGATAGAGTTTGTTTTATAGATAGAAGTGGAAGAAGAGTGGATAGTATTGGGGTAGTAGTGGGAGAGTGAAATAGATATTAGGGTTTAATTAGGTGGTTTGTTACTAGTGTGGTAGAATGGGAAAACCATAACTTTATTTTAAGGTAGCACCCGATGTATAAAACATGCGTGGAAAACCTAGACATCCTCATACTTTATATGAGAGAGAAACTCAAGGTAGTAGATATGGATCCACTTTAACCATGGGATCTCAGTTTATATCTAATATTGAAAATGGGTGGGATCTCATCCTCATGTCAAGGGAGATTCTCTGGTTATGAAGAAAGGGAAAGATAAGATTGGATGTAACTTTACAGCAAATCATCTACTAATGGAGTCAAAAGAAGGAACAACTACCATGAGTGGTGGGATTCTTATTAAATCTTCTTTGTCTACATCTTTGTTTTATACTAGAATAAATAATTCCATTATATAATCCAATCTTATCAATGTGTTGGGATTTAAATAAGGTCTTATACCTTTCATGATGAATCTTTCCCATCCTTTAGAAAAGAAGTTAGTGAAAGGTTTTAGATATCTCAAGTTTTTTATTGTGACTGATGAATAAAAAACCCCATAGAAATGCTATTTTCTTGATCTTGAAATGTTTGAACAGATCATTGGATTATATTATATAATTATCTAAAAATATAATATTCATTTTTATAAACATTAGGTTCAGTTTATTTTATCTAATTGAGCATGTCATGAATTTTAGGGTGAGTGGTATCCTAGATCTGGGATATTATGTATTATTTCCACTAGGTAATAGATTATCTCATTCTAGTTGTAATATATGTTTATCAATTCTATTTATCAATGTCTTCATGGTCCTCTTATCATTGTTCTGAGTGAGTATCCTAATGTTTTTCCAAATGATTTATCCTGGATAAAACCATAGATTTAATTTGAGTTTACAATAAACATTCTTCTGAGGAAGAGTCCCATTTTTTTAAAATCATATCATATTTCACCTAATATATTAAGATAATTATGGGTTCATCCTAAGGATCTATGGGATATTTGATTTATTCCTCTAATAATTTCACCATTGGTGTCACCAGTTCTCTTCACAAATCATGTGGATTAAAGTCTCCAAATTTATTTTGATTATTAGAAAGTCAAACAGATGGCAACTAAGATAAAATATTTCTTGATTAGTGTTGATGAAATTTTTGATCAACATAATGGAGCCGAATAGTTTTAATAAATATATTTGAGATCAGGGCACCATCAACTGAGGGTTTAAGAGAAAGATATTCCTAAGATGGTGTTTATAAGGTTGTATGGGAATTGTGAGAATCTGGTCATGTTATTTTGCATCACTAACTTTCATATGGTGTTTGTATATTTATTGAATAAAATATTTCATGAGTTCTATATTCTTTAATAGTTATTTTAATGGGTCATATTATTTTTATCTAGATCGGTGCAGGATTATGGAGATCATTTAAATGTTTTTTTAGAATCTTGAATGTGCATCATCTATATGGAAAGCTATCCAAATGTTTCCTCTGGATTTAAGAGGTGATATTTTTATGCAATTTTATTTATGATAATGGTGTCTTTGTAGATCCTAAAAAGACTCATTAAATGATGTGTTGGGATAAGCCTAGAAATGTGATTAAAATACAATGTTTCTTAGGATTAGATTCTGGTTACATGTGATTGTTTTGAGAATTATCTAATAGTGCATATCCCATGTCATGGTTAATCGATAAATATTTGTAGTTTGATTGGAGTGACCTGTGTCAAAGATATTTTGTTGAGTTGAATGTGATATTGACCTCAACTTTAGTTTTGATTATGATATTTATTATGATACTTTAGGTATGTGTTTGGTTTATGTTCTGATGTTGGGTAGAAAAGAAGTATCTCATATATCTCATAAATAATTCCATCAAGATAATAATCTCCCAATTTATGATCTTCAGTTATAGATAGTGTCACATGTACTCAATACATGGCACCATAACCTATTTAGGGAAATATTTAATGTATATTTAGACCATAAGATTCTGATGTATATCTTTAATCAATTGGATATAAAAAATATACAAGGACATTGGGTGGAGTACCTTTATACAATTTAATTTGATATTTCATGTACCCCTAGGAAGGAAACATGGTAAAAACGTTTCAAGAGTGAATTTTCAACTTAGTTATTGAAGGAATCAGTGGAGGAATGGTTCTTGATGAGTGTGTATACTAATAATTTATTGGATGAAGGGATATATTAAGGATGGTTATTCCAAGATTTTACTCATTTTGGATCATCTATGTATAGTTATATTGAAGAAGATTGGATTATTATGTTGAGAGTTTGTTCTTTAACATGAATGTTATGGTGGAGGGACCATGGGTGACTATTTCTCAGTCTCCTGATGGGGTGTTGTGATTCCATGGTGGAATAGTTGTTTCAGTATACTCGTAAAATGAATTTATGGATGATGTAAACTAGTCCAATTGGTGATCCTTGGAGCTAACAATATATTTCATGACCCCATTTTCATTACAGGTGGCTGGGAATGATATGATCAGTTTTGGATTTTGTGTCTTGATGCCTTACATGTTAGATAATTAAGGAATAATATCAGAGTCTGTATGGTTTCCAATAATGTTTACCAATTCTAGTGTGAAAATGGGATGATATTCCCATGGAAGTTTTTATAAATATACCACAAAATCTTAGTATTAAGGATACAATATGGGTTATTATTTATTGAATCATGAAATTAGCACATTTCTAAGCTATAAAGGAGATGATGAATGTAGAAGAACAAGATGAATTTTATATGAGATAAATTATTATAAATCCTTATGTTACATCACCAATAAATTCATACATGGACTATCTCTTTACATCCTCATTTTGGAGTGGATTATATGAAGTATTGAGTTCTCAATTGATGTTGATCACAACTTATTATCCCCATATAGGTTACCAGACTAAGTGAGAAATCCATATTCTTAAAGACATGCTTTGGGAATTTGTTCTTGTTTTTAGTTTATCTTGGGAGAAACATATCTTCATAATGTAATTTTATAATAAAAATAGTTATCAGGAATGGATCAAGATAGTTCCATTTGAGGCATTGTATGGGTGGCCTTTTAGTTCACTTCTTAATTGGGAAGTTTTTGGATAATGGTCCTGGGTTGGGCTAAACATCATTCAAGAGATAACGTATATTGTAAAATTTATCAGGATTATATTATAGATCAATAAAATTCTCTAGAAATATTATGTGGTTCAGCATTATAATGTTTTAGAGTTTGAGGTAGGTGATTAGGTTTTACTCAGAGTCTCACATTAGTTGGAACATAAATTTTTTCTTAGGTAGGGTAAGTTAAAACCTCATTATCTCAATCTATTTTAGAGTGTGGATCCACTCAAGAAGGTGGATTAAAAAATATACTTACATGCTCATTTGAATTTTACCATGATGTGTTACATTTTTCACAACTAAAGAAGTATCAACCATATCCATCCCACGTGATCGAGTAAAAGGATATATAGATTGAACTGGAGACCTCAGTGATTGAAAGTCTTTTTTAAACAGTGGAATGACAAGATAATGTGATGTATGTAATGAAGATCCCATTTTTTCAAGTGAGATGGTAGTGTGGTAGGGATAACCATGTGACATGGGAGTATAAAACCCTGATGATGTAGTAATGGACTTATCTTTTCTCGGTTTCATGATCTTGATCCTTTGTTAGTATAGAAATATTTTATGATGGTGACAATTTTCAAAACCTATCATATATAATCAGGTATAAAGCCTTTTTTTTATTTTTTACTTTAGATTTATTATTGTTCATCATGAAGACTTTTTTTGGAAGTTAGTGGTAGGCGGAGGACACAAACATACTGGTGCAGGATGTTAGAAAATTGGATAGTCTATGCTGCCACTAGCCAATTGGTGGAGTCCCACTTTCTAGCCTATGCCACACATATAGAAGAAGCCTCACTTACTACACATGTTGACCAACCAGTGCACCCTAAATTAACTGATGGATTCCAATGACTAGCCCTTGATACAACTATTCAGGTATATTAGCATGGCCATAAATTTATTTTTATCCAAAAATAAATTTTTAGCTCCCCTAATATGACCCTTTTGACACTTAATCTATTTTTAATAATATAGTGTATCTACAATGACATTTTTGGCTCTCTCAGTATTTCTATTGGTGATTTTTCATTCCAATTGAAAGATTGGGTAGCTTTTGATCATAATCTAATGAGTTAAACCCACTCAAATATATTTATTCTTTTTATATCCACGTGTTCTATGCCTTATGATATTATATTTAATGATCTAACATGATCATAGATAATTGATTTTGTTTCTATCATATCCAGTTCTAAGGATTATGATATCTTTCTCTCCCATCATCAATTTAAAAGTAAATTAGGTTTTCAACAATCTCGAGGTAGGTGTCTCTATCCTATAGTCTATCCCATGGAATTAAGTGTGTTATTTTGAATTTATTTTGGATTTTATTAGTGAAATTGATTAATTTAAAATTATTTGTGATTAATTTTATCTTTTATTGATATGAAAATATTTTTAAAACATGTGTTTTTTTGAAAATCATTTTATACACATGGTTTGATTTGTAAAAATACCTCTAGGATGGTTTTGAAATGGAATGTGTTTTCAAGCATCAAAGGGGTTTGGGTATCTATAAAAAAAGATCTATGAAAAAGTTTGGAATTAAAATGAATTGGATTTACCTTAGAAAATTTTTATGAAATTTGAACTTGGTTTCTTGAATGTAACGGTGATATGATAACACATTGGGAATACCATGGGGTATTAGTAAAAAGTAGACATATATGAGTCCTAGTGGAGTTAGCTATCACTAGGGAGGTTCATGGGGGTATCCTTTTTGTGGAATAGTGGTTCCCAAATTTTGTCATTCACTTATTCCAGCTAGTGTTTGTTTTCCTATGTTGTATACAAACTTGTGTTTTTATTAAACCTTTAGTTCTTTGTAGATGAATTATATGCTTGTTTATTTTTTATTCCCATTTTCTAAAATCATATGGTTATTTATGCTTGAATAAAGATTTATTCATCTAATCATTTCTCATTGATATATATAATTTCATATTTATATGTGTATTTGAATATGAATTTTTTTTGAAAAAAATCATAGATGTTTTTGTATGGGAAAATTATTTTTCTCTATATGTTTTTAAAATTTGTTTCGAAAAAGTTACAATGGATTCATATTGATATTATTATTATTATATATTTTTGGTGGTATCCTACTAGGATTTAGTTATCCCATAATAATTTTTCTTTTATGAAATTATAGCCTTTGTTTTATAGGATACTTATAAACGGAAGAGCATTGTGTCAGGGAATAATCTCCTAGATGATGTTTTCTTTTATAGTGTGTTAGGATAGTTTTGACATATGGTTTTATGAAAATGGAAACATGGGTTTCTTTGGGATCCATTTTTATTGTCTTTAGTTTATTGATCTATAAATTGTTATACAGTTGTTGGATGTTACCTTAATGATTTGGTTGTTTTTGACATATGAAGTATATTTGGATATCAGTTCTGATACTCAAATTGTTTTTATGTTTTTAAATGTTTCTGAGAGTGAAATAATTAACATATTTCTTATTTTGATTCCCTAGATCATGTCAATAGACCATAAAAATTGGGAACCTACATTAGGCCTTATAGTAGGCCAAATTAGGTGAAATAATTGGTTGTATCGGGTTTTTTTATTACAAAATTACATTCCACATTGTCCAAAACAATATTTGTTGAAATTTCAGGTATAATTCATGTGAATCATCCATGTATACAATGATTTACTCTATCTTTAGTGATCAGAAATGTATTTTTTCTTCACATAGTTAGTTTAAAGAGGTAAATGGTTATTATTTTTAAAACCTATTCATATTTTTTACATTATTTTATTATCATCATCCTGTGAATCATTTAATCACTATGTTGGAAAAAATATATTATATAGGGATGTGAAGTAAATAAGAAACTAATAATATATTTCGTGTTATTATTTTATTTATGTCATTAATTTTGAGTAATTTTTATAAAATCAATTATCCTAGATCAATTGTTTTGATGAATCAAAACACACTACTTATTTTACATTCACATGTTGTTTTGTTTGTTAGGATTTTATATAAAATTAAATTATAGATCACATGTTCTAGTGAGATGATTCTAAACCATTTAATATCCAGAAAGTTTTTATTTCACTTTTAATTACATTAAATAGAAGATAAAACTATGTCTTATAATTCTGTTACAACTATACCAAAAGAACATAGAGTATACCCGAGATTTTGTTAAACATATTTTTATATATAGAGGCCATGGTTTCAGTGAAATAATGATATAATGGTGATAAAATTGAGCTTAAAAGTAGATTACAATTGATTGTTCACTATTGTAGTGTTTTTAAAGATGTATCTTGTATTATGTTTTAGTGTGATCTTAGAGATTCTATGTATGACAATTTTATATTTAAAAATCATTATTACTTTTAGTAGTAATCATTTGATTCTGATCGTTCATGATAAATGAGATGTCTAGGGTATGAACATGGTTAATTCTAAACATTTATTTTGATGAAGAATGAGGAAGGATGTGTTATTGATTAGGTTGATCGAAGAGGATTTTTGGGTTAAATATTCATATTCTCACTTATGTAGAAGATGACCTATCTTGGACTTATATCTTCTGATAAATTAGAACAACTAAGTTCTAAGGTACAAAACCTATATCCCTTGCATATGAAAATTATTACTCATACAATTTTTTATTTAAATAAAAGAGTTGATTAGAAATTGTAATATCATTTATTATATATTTTAAATTTGTTTAAAAAATATCATCTAAAATTCCATAATTTTTTTAATTCTATATTGTTCGTATTTTGATTAGTGTTTTTACCTTGGTTAATTTCTAAATTTTCTACTATTTAAATTATAAAACATTTTTTACTTTGATCAGTTCAAAATTTATAAATAATATAAAAGAAAAATTATCTTGAGTTAGTGAAAATTATATGTTTTATTTAAAATTCAATTCAACCCCTTTTGAATCTTTCCTATCTAAGAAAACATTTTATATCAGAGCCACTCTTTACATTTCAATTAGATATTTTTGATAACAAGATTCTTTACAGTAACATGTAAGTGGAGGAAAATTTTCCCAATCTGTGGAATAGTTACTAGTCAGAACATTATAGAACATGATCCCTAGTCATCCACCTTTTTTTTGATGGTGTAAATAATGAGAATTGGGGAGATCAGATGAATAATTTTGTTATTATCACTGGTTTACATAATTTTTTGATGATGGTTCAAAGATATAAGATTCTAGAGTGGGAAATTTTGAACATTAATCTTGATTTTTTATTTAAATATCACAAAAATTATAACTTCTAAAATTCTTATATTAGTTTTATGATGAGGAATATTTATGATTAGTTATCTTTATGTGAGAATACTACATAAATTTGAATAAAGTTAGAGGTTACACAATTTAGTAATTCTAATTTATTAGAGACTAAATGAGCTATGATACATACAAATTATCAAGCTCATTATTTTCTATAGAGAGTATTAGTGGCATAAATGAGTTAGAATTTTATGACTATTGTGAAAGGACTACAATATCCTGGTGAGAGGAAGAATATGGATGTGATTTTTTTTGACAAAATTATTGATAAAATTTCAATGGAATGAGAGTGTCCGAGAAGAAATACTGATTATAATAAACATATTATAATTCTAAGTCTTAATGAATTTATCAAAATTTTGATGTAGTATGAGAATATACTGAAATGAGATGATGAAAAGCAGAAATAAAATAATGGTGGAGTTTAGTTTTCTTATACTGCTTTCTATGTTTGTAAAATAAGTCAAGTATGTCAAAAATATTTTATATGATATTTTTAGATAAAAGTATTTTGAAACTTAGTGATGGTGGATTTTATTAAATTACAATGTTTATGAGCATGATTATCTAAAGAATAATTTTATAATTGATTATCTGAATGATAGAAGATACTTGAATGATAAGTATGGTAGGAGATATGAAAAGAATTATTATTTAGATTTTATATTTTATGAGTGTAAGAAAATTGAACATATTTTACTGTGTTATCCATAGGTAAAGAAGAAAGATATATAATCCAATAGATCCTCAATGAGAAAATGAAAGAAGGTTTTATTGGGGATGGACATCTAGAGAGTGACGGAAGATCCTACATCCAAAAAATCTATTGGAAAGTGATGATAAAAAGATGATAATCAGTTTCTATGAAATAAATCCTCATGATGAATCATGATTCATATAATGTAATTGATGATTTGAATATGAAATTATCATTAGAATCCATGTATCCTCATTCCTTATATGAGGGAGATGATTCTCTATTATTTGAAGAGATGGTAAAATATCTGACTACCCCAAAGAAGAGATATTTTTTTAAGAAAGATGATTATCATACTATATAAGATCATATTATGTCCAATGAGAGAGTTTTTAAATTTACTTATGTTTTGGGTCTTAAATAAATTTATCTTTCATATCTTAATGTTTAAAATGATGTTGTGAAAATTAAATCTAATGTATGTAGTCTGAAGAATCCTCTTCCAAATTTTACTTTTAAAAGGATGAATCTTTTCATGATTCTAAGATAGTTAAAAAAAATTCGAACATATTATAGATTTGTATATTCATATAAAAAGTGACATTTTCTATCAAATAGTTTTGTTTTGAAGAGTGAATCCATTTTCCTAAAATATAAAAGGAGTGATCACTAAAATAATCATTTTTACTTAAATAAGGTTCAATCATTTAGAACATATATGTACCTTATTTCTAAATAACTTGTGACTATTCAAAACTATATAGATGGACTTATATGGGTTTGAAGGTCTATATTTATATCATTTTTTAACTTACTAATGTTTCAGTACCAGTTTATTGATTCACTTTTTCGAAGGAATACAGAGTACTAGCACTTGAAAGTCTTGGTACCATTTATTTACCTAAATTTATTTCTGAAAACATCTTTTTTCAAAACATAATTCATGATATGTTCAAACAATACATGAATTACTCCCTAAATAGATGTTATTGACCCTTTATTATTGTTTATGGTATAAAAGTGAATACTTTAGAGAATGATTAAATTAGAGTAATATATTTCTTTGTTGCCCATCTTTTATATCCGTTGTCTTTGACTTTTTAATCTTAAAGGAGATATTTTGGTATAATTAAACAAAACTAAAGATCATATTTTTTATATTTTTACCAAACCATAATATTCTAAGCGATTCAAATATATAAATTATAAGATGAGAATGATAAAAAAATATGTGATAACATCTAGTTCTTTTTTTTATACTCCAGACCTTATAAAAGTCCTCAGGAATGTTGAAGGAAATTATCATTTTTTATAATACTATACTAAATATTTTTATAGATATTTCATATATTTTAGATGTAATTTAATTGGAATTTAAAAGATGTATCTTCAGAATCTTTAGGAATGACACCTTATAGAAGATACATTATCTTTGATGTACTTATCAATATTTATCTTCTGAAAGATTCTATTTATTTCATTTTTCTAATCTTATATGAAAACCCCCTCTTACATGTGAATTTTATTATACTCTTATTTATGGTTTTTTATATTTAATTTATTCTTAAATATTCTTAATGATATTTAGTTTACTTGTATATATGAATATTTTGATCTACTGTTATGTTACCATGAGATTACTCTTATGTTGGTTTTTATCCCTTGATTATTACCCGTTATTATATATACAGATTTACCTTTTTTATTTTTTTCTCTATTTAGTTTTTTTTGATAATCCAGAATTGGGGGAAATTTCATCCAAGGGGGAGATATCAAATGGAGTGAAGTTTGAAGTTAAGGTAGAGTGATTTTTAAGAAGTACAAGGAGTTTTCTAGTTGGATTTATTTTCTTTTGTGGAGAAATTTAATCAAATCTAGGAAGAAATAAGTAAGGGTATATTTTTCTAAAAATAGATGGATTAATTTACTTTTCTTTATTTAATTTATATTTATGTGATTTTAATGTTTTTTATTATAAAAAAGTGGGTTACTGTTGAGTCATTTTCTTAAAATGAATTCTTCTAGATCTATTTTTTTATAAATCATAACATACTCATTATTCTATGTTTACTTATGTGAATTTTTATTAGTTATTTTTTTGTATAGAATTAAATTTCAAATTACAATTCCCATTTTATTGATTATGAATTATGTTATTTCTAGAACATCGTGAAATCACTTTTATTTATATCATGTAGAAGATATAATTGATGCTTATGATTTTTTACAGCCATACACAAAAAACATAGAGTTTTTCTTTGAGATTTTATTACACCAATTTATATAATTGGGTACCACATATTTGTGGAATACAAGATATAAAGGTTATCATGTCAAATTTATAATTTGACTACATTCAAGAGATGCACTATCCTAGTATTTCGGGAGATTCTATTTGTAATGTGCTTTATTATGAGCTTCAAGAATCCATGTGTGAGGTGTTTCCATTATAAAATATATATGTTTTTTAGCTATAATAATATACTTAAAATAATGCATGATTGATGAGATGTCAATGACATGAATCTTGTTTCGTATAAATTCATTGTCCAGGTATGTAATTTCTACCAATCATGTTGATCTAAGAGGATATTTGGGATAGAGTTGATGCTTCTTACATTTGTCAATTAATTAAAGGATTAGGCTTGTCTCTCATGATCATTTATATTGATGATGATCTAAGTTAAAATAACATATATCCCTTGGATTTGGGAATTGATCCTCCCCCCAATTCGGATTAAAAACAAAGAATTCCTTTGATTGTAACTGGTCATATCGTTTATGATATATTTTAAAAGAGTTTATGAATTTTCAACTAGAAATACTTTTATTTTTTTCTATATTTTATTATTCTATTTAGTGTTATTACGTTAGTATAGTGTTAACATTCAAGTTGTTTTATTTATAATTCACATTTTTGTGTGTTTCACTATGATCTATTTAGAATTTATGACTTCTAAAAAAAATTTAATCTTGAGTGGGATAAAATTATAAGTTTTCATTAAACATTAATTGACCCCCATTATGAATATTTTATATCTGGGACAAAAATTAAATGACCTGTTAATTTTTTTAATTTTATTTTTTTATGATAAGTTATATTTGTGTTAAAATTAATGTTGAATATTAAATTTGACCAATTTGATACTAAACTTTTAAAGAAATATCTATTAATAGATCCTAATAAAATGATCGTAGCAGAAATATGTTACATTAATTTGTTAGAAATGATTTTTGTTCCTCATTCATAGTATGTATCCTCTTATGGTCACATGTAACTATCCCTAATCACTACATGCATAACCCCCACCCCTTATCTTAGACATAATTTTCCCACCCATTGTCAATGCTCACTATGAAATGATCTTCTCCAAAACCCTTTTCATATCCCACTTCCACTGAGGTACTATGAAACCATTATCAAACTCTTACCTCCTCCCCATCGCTATAGTTATTTGTTCCAAGATGTCTCAAGAACCCATACCCTATGTTGGTGCTAATTATTATATACACAATGACCCCTAACCCCTTTAAGTTTTTCAGGAACACATATACATATATATATTAATTCAATAATTTTATTTAATTTTGAAAAATTAAATTTTATTATTAAATCTTAACAGTGAGGCTTTAATTATTACACTGAATGGATAAATTTTACACTAAAAAGGTCCTTTAGGTGCCAGTTCTATCAAAAAAATATGTTCTAGTTATATCAAATGCAGTAAAAAAATTTGTATGGTCTATTTTATAATGAAAATATATTGAAATTTATTCGATTCAATTTTTTGATTAAATTTAGTCACCATATAAAGATGAGGGAGATGTTGGTGGGATTCTTCTGTACAATACATGAATTAATATTGTACAATTTTGGTTCTGTAATAAAAATAGTTTGGATTTTTTATTAGGAGAATTATTGGCACTATATGAGAAGATATTTGAGACCTTCTTTGAGGTTGGTAAATTCAATGCTTTCAAAATTTACACAAGTTATGAAGTGAACTTTAATTATAAGTCATTATGATTGTATGATTATATATTTTGTATTTAATTTAGTTTTAGTCGACATAATAATGAATTCAGTTTGATATTTCTTAATTTGTAAATTTTTTTGTAAGGTCAAATTTATATAAACAATTTTAGAGAAAAATTATAAATGAGTAAAATAATTGATCTACAAAAATATAATTTTTTCTTTCAAAATGTATATTTATGTTTGAAATAGAATTTAATTATTTATTTCAATATTTTGTAATATATAATGTTTATGTGCACATCACCACTTGTTTATGGGTTTGAGGAAGCTTGAAATTCAACACTTAGTGGCCCCACCTTATTACAAGGTGCTGAGGTTAGTGAAATGAAACCTTTTTTCTTCATCTCATCTTCTTTTCTCCTTCTTGTTACCATTGCAATCTATTTTAGTTTATCTAGTCCTATTCTATTTACATTTTTGTAACTATTGAATTAAATTTGTTTTATGTTTTTCAATTAAAAAAAATTAATAAATGAAATTTATTGAAAAAAGGAAAATAAAATATGGAATGTTTTTCTAGAATTCCATAATTGAAAATTTATATATATTAAAAAATATTTTGGTCTATAATATTTCATTATATTTCATAATTCATTTTTTTAATTAACTTATTTATGAACTATCTTATAAGAATTAGGGGTCATATAGTTAAGATTTAGATAGTCTAGAATATAGTTCAATAAAACATAAGCCTTTAGATTAATGATGTAAGACACTATTCAATTATCTAGGAAAGTGATTATGAAAATATAATAATAATCTAATTCAAAGAAATTTTTTATAAAAAATTAATATTTTTGGATTCCATTAATTTTATAGTAAATTTTTATAAAAAAAATATTTTTTTATGAGACACCCCTTTATTTCTATCAAGTGATGTTTATAGAATTCAAAATATGTTTCAAAATATTATTCCCCTTTAATATGTTTTGAAAATAATTTATCTATATTTTTTTAAAATATTTAAACTCTAATTTGATGATATCTATTATTTTATTTTTTAATCTTCAATTTATATTTACTAATTATGAATTTTGTTTTATCTTATGAAATAATTTACATATTTTCAACATTTAATTAGTTATAATTTTTATTTATTCCTTTCTTACCATTATCTTTTATATGATAATTTGAGTTTATTTTATAAGGTTTAATTGAATTATAGAGCTATATATAAATGTAAAACATAATATTATTTTTCTGTTTATTTAACTTTAAATTTATTTATTTTTGTTTAATTATATTTTACATATGTTATTTTTATGGGAATTAAAATAAGTGGTATTTCTTTTTTATAAATATTTTAATTATTGTATAATGTTAAAAATAATTTGATAATATATTTAAAAAATTTAGAACTGATTTTTTTGTTTTTGAAAAAAAACCTCCACAAGAAATAAGTGATATTCACTTGGTTTATAATGGTTATTTTTAACTTCAAATGCTATTATTATTTTGAGGATGAGTTTAAAAAAAATAGTGTTTATTTTGTTTTAATGTTTTTATTACTACTGAATGTTATCATTATTTTGATAAGAAATTTAAATGGTTAAAGAGGAATTTCATGTTTTTAAATCTCCTGTTTCACTAGAATGAACATTTAAAGATATATTTAAAATATATTTAACACTATAAGATATTCAATTTTTATGTTCATTACGTATGTTTATATGGATGATTAGGATTTTATTTCATTATGAAAAGAATTTTTTTATTTTTTAATACTAAATTATAAAAAATATTTGGTTGATAATTTTTAAATGCTATGGATTTTTTATATAATAATCCAAACTGAGATGATCTATAGGGATGGTTATTGCTTACTATGATGTTGAGAGATAATAATTATTAGGTATTTCTCTTTATAAAATTTTTACAAGGTCTTAGAGATATATTTAAAAATTAGTTAAATTATATATTTTTTTGTTTTTATTTTATGGTGGTGTTATACAGTAGTTTGGTTTTTCATATATACATGGGAGACTACTAAATTATTTTTAGATCTATTGGAATGTAATAATAACTTTATATTAATGAAAATTTAAAATTATTATCTTTATTCTTATTTTTTTATTATTTATTAGGACAAAAATACTAACTCAACATGTTCCTCTTTACTGCATCTATTTTATAATAATATACAAGTGAAAACTCTTTATAATGGCCATGTTGATAACACAATTTAGGATTGTCTATTTGTATAAAAATTGGCATTTCAGGATATTTCATGTAATACAAGGGATCTATGAGTATCATATGGCTTCTTCCACTAGTTAGATAGTAGAAGATCAACACTAACAGTTCTTCTAATGGAAATCATGAAGATACAATTTTTTTTGCTATGTTCAAGACTAGATGAGGAGATGTCATTGTAATTTTCTATGCCTCAGTAATATCATATTTTTTATTTGAAGATGCGATACAAGGATTTTTTTTGCATTCATGTTTTGAAAGAAAGTGGGTACCAAAAATTATGGATTAAATTTTGTTATACTACTATTGTTCAAGATATCTAGAGATTCTAGGCATATATTTCATGGAATCTTATATTAAAATATAACATATTCTGGAATTATAATCCCTATATCAATTTTTGAGATGACTAATGTTTATCATAAATCTAACATTTTAGCTAATATCATGAAAAATAACGGTGTATTAGGAAACTATTTTTTCTTCAGTTGGTAGAATTTATAAAACATAGTTAACATATATTAAACATTATTGTAAAATTATCACTACCAGACCCTTGAATGTTTTTTTAAAATTCAATTTGGGACCAAAAACGTTTCTAATTGGCTCAATATTAGTGATTAAGAATTTCTTTTAGTTATTATTATATAAATTTAAAAAAGAAATTTTTTTTTGACAACTAGATGTTTCCAATAAAAAATTAATAAATAAATATCAGCCTTTTATGGTGGTTATGAAATATGGGGACCCATAATGGTGGTTAAAATTACCTTTTTTCCAACAAAACCTCCCATAATGGCATGATGACTCTAAAAAATGATCACCCGTTCCACCAAAAGTTTTTTAGAAACCCCTTTTTTGGCCACCAAAAAATAACTTATCACTTCTATAAAAAATTGACATTTGGAATTTTAGATAATTGATGAAAATAATTTTAAAACATAGAAAACATTATTTTATTACATATGTAGTAATTTATGGGGTTTTTAGGGGATTATGGTTATCCAATCATAGAGGGAATCATTAACTGAAACACAAAAATTCATAAGATATTTTAATTTATTTAGATTTAAATAAATCAAATGAAATAACGAAAAATATAACTTAAATATATCGATTTAATTTATCCAATATCATTCAACTGATCTTGATAGATATCACTGAGAAGTATCCAACCTGATCCTTCCTCCTAAGGTATCCATAGGTGGATAAATATCTCAACACATGGAAAATATCATCCCTTCATCATGATTTCATAAGAACATTATTTAAAGGGAACAAAAGTGAGTGATCAAGAGAGATTTAGTTTAGAGGATAATTCTATAACACAAATCACAAACATTATCAAATAGTATTGTCCACCTCATAAAGGCACCAAGTAGACTCTTCAATACCCAAAAGTTTCGTAAATATTTATAATAAAGGTGATGTTACAAACCATTTGTAACTTATGATCACTAATAATGAAACTTTTACCTCCTTAAACATTTAATATTCGATTATCTATACTTCTTTAAATTATTATTGTATAATAATATACCAAGCATGATATCTTCAAGTAGGGGAAGAATGAAAAGACATAAAATATCACGCATCATATAAAACATTCATTCAAAACACCATTACATAGCGACCCCTACTAGGTCATGATCTACACCAATATAGAATGGGACATGGTTTAAACCTCTATACCATGGTGGTTCCTTTATTGGATGTTTATAACAATTTTTAACATTAAATAAAGCCTCATAGACCTAGTGAAAAATCACCTTATATCCAATCATATATAAAGTATTGTGAAAATATATCCAAAATTGTATTTGGATATGCTCCAAAACTAATTTTGGAAAATTATTTATTTCTTGCCACCATAAGTTACATTATATGTAAAAAATTGTGAAAATTCATCAAAAAGTTCTTCTGGGGTAGCACTCAATGTTTTGTACAAATATTTTGTAACGAAACTAAATCCTCATTCATATGACCAAAAAGTGTGACTTAATGGACCTTTCTAGTATTGATAATAATAATTAATTCCCTAATTCAAAAATTAAGAAAATATTGTCCATTAACAAAGCATCAATAATAATCAAGTTACAAAAGAATATGAGATGAAATTTTTTAATTACCTATTTCTCTATACTTATATGCATCAAATATATCATATAAATGTATGTATAATCATATAATCACATTTTATAAGACATCATGTGACCATGAGACATATATCATGACAATACCATATATCTTGCCCATATGGTCTTAATTTTCTTTGAATGGTTTGACTTGACATATAGAAACATCTCATATCATTCACCCAAGAGGATAACTACATAACATTCCCCAAATATAAATATATAATCACATCACACGTACTTAATCTTGTAATGTAAAAAAACATCTTCATTCTATCTCAATCAAGGTCATAGATTTCATACTTATCATAAAAGATGAAACATATGAGGGCCTTGAACCCACACTCGAATATATAGTTATAAAAAAACTTATCTTTACATTTCTAGGTTGAAATCAATAAATGAACCTAGTTCTTTAATAAAAAATTATAAAAATAAATAAATAATGGATCACATAAACACCCAAGTAATTTTTATCTCTATATTTTTATAGAATTATGAAAAATTCTTACATAAGTAACACAATGTCCTTAAATTTTTTATTTCTTCCAATAAACCTATATTTCCATATTTCTCATGAAGTCACCATCAACAACCATATGAAACCATTCTAGAAATAATTCATTTAAAAACATTAATGATATCATTGGGAAAAGGAAACATTATAATGATAAGATCAAATTCAATGTAAGGGTAAAAAATAATGACAAATTTAATGTCATCAGTGATCATAATTAGAGCATAAGGGTATAAAGACATGAATAGAGTGCATGGGAATAACATAAAATTATTCATACCCATAAATACCTAGATCATCAAACGTCAAAAAAATTATAAATATTTAAGAAAGAAAATATTCATAAGAATAAATAATCACAAGACATGTGATGTCAACATTGATAAAAGAATCAATAAAAAACATAGATATCATAAAGAAAACATATCGGTATCTAGAAACATTATCATCTTATAACCCATACAGAACCCATACAAATTTGAATAACCATTCATCCAACATCCAAATTTTTTTTCGAGAACATAATAATTACCTAGTGAATTGGAGTTCTACCTAGGTCCACCCATCTTATATGATATATCGAGATCCCCCAATGCTATCTTGGTTCTCCCATCCTATAAGCTATATCGAACTCATGCAATAAAATCTGGGTGCACCAATCATTTAACCTATATCAGTCTCACTCGACGCTAACTGGGTGAAATCATAATATAAAATATATCAATAACATCTAATGATATATAGTTACACCCATGATCTTCAATAATATCCATGTACCTTTCAAGAATAAAGCACTTAAAATGTTTCACTTTTTGACATAACAATAATCATTAATATTTCATTGCTTGATTCACCCATAAAAATAATATGGGTTCTATTTCAAGATAAAAATCTATAAAGAGAAGTCATAAAGATGGTATCATTATAAAATATCCCATCTAGATCATAATAAATGTCATGTTCTGTTGATATTGATGAATGGAAATACTACAAAAATATAATTAAAAACATTCTTGAGGAAAATAAACTTTTCACTATGAAAAGTAATTTTAAAGCTAAAAATTTTAAAAAATTGAAAATAATTTTCATTTATAATAACCTTGTAAAAATATAAAATATGTTTCAAATCAAATAATTTCCATGATGATGGAAAATCCATTCATGATATAAATGCTAAAAAATAAGCATTCATTTTAAAAATTATGTAAAGGGGATCAAAAGTGATCCTTTTGGAAAAAAATGAGAAATTTACCTATAAAATAATTTAAAAAAATGTAAAAGACCATGAAAACTAGATTTACTAAATCATTTATGTTTCTAAAAGAACATATTTTGGAAACATTTTTTAGAAAACATTAACATGGAAGATAAATATTCTTGACTTAGTAGAAAATCAATATTTGTTTTCCTTAAAAATATAATTTTTGTATATTGAGTACTTAAATAGAGGAAATAGAATTGAAAACAATTACTCTCATGAAACATGTATAGCATAAAAAAACAATGTGTTTTTTGAGAGGTATATCTTAAGTCTTAATTATTAAAAACATAAGCTTGAACAATCTCAATAATCAAAGATATCATATCATACACCCTTACCACTTTGGAAACTTTTGAATCATCAGCCCTTTGAAATAAATAACATCAAATGAAAAATTAAATACCATTAAAATATATGTAATAATAATATAAAATATTATAGGGTCAGTATATACACCACACAAATGAAATCGGTGGTGAATATGAAATCTGTCTCACCAAAGTAAAAGTGATATGATAAACACTTAAAACTTTGGTAAATTTTAAATCGTAAGCCCCATTAAAGAATATATCACATGAAACATTAAATATCATTAAAATAATAATATTAATGATAAAAAATGAAAAATGGAATTATATACACCTTATAAAAGAAATTTGTATTTAATATGGAAAATGTCTCCCAGAAATAAATATGAGACTAGAAATCCCTTGCCACTTTGGTAATCCGTGAAACAAAACCAAATGAATGAGATAATCTCATATGTATGTTTAAATTCCAATAATTTTCATTAAAATAATAATAAATGACATACATGTGCAGTACATAACTCAAAAAATATATTTATGTATTGAGTATGGTTTATGTCTCACCGAAATAAAAGTTTGATGAGAAACACTAACTAAGTGTCCAAAATTTCCATGTACATCCTTTGTATCCTATATATTTAATTAATATAAATTATTTTATCGTAATAACACTTTCCATGTTTAATAACATATATTTAATTTTCTTAATTATATTTATTTTAATGACATATTTATATACTTAATCAGTTAAGTCCATGTCGAGTGCTTTGAGGATGTTTGGAATATGTTTTCAAAACAGATTAGATATATTTATCATGGTCAAAGTGTTCATTGTTACATCACCTTCAGAATAAAAACCATTACATAAAAATAAATTATATATATAAACTATACTTTTAAAACAAACAAATAATAATTTTTATAAAAAAATAACCATGTTACAATCATGGAAACAATAGGTTATACGTGCACATAAGTAATGTTTCAATTTTTTAGTGTTCATTATAGAAAGAAGGAAATTACTATTTCATATTTAAATAATTATTATTATATAATAAATATCATGTTTTTTAATACACACTTACATGTACCATCCACATGATACGGTAATGAAAAAAAGTCATATCTCTTCGTAAGGCGGTAGTCCACCATACACACGAATGACGTTATCATTTTTCAATGGATGGTTAGGTAGGAATGAATATGATATTGTAAGTTTATATAAATATTAATATTTAATTAATATAATATATAAACATTAAATCCATCATCATGAATATTCATGAGTGGTGGTGATTGAAAACCAATTACATCAGTTCGTGAGGCAGTAGTCCACTGTAAACACAAATGTTGGTTACATTTTTCATTTTATTAAAGAGGAGATGGTTTTGAGTAATTATATTAATGTAATAACATATAAATATATGGGATATTTTCTTATTATATAATCTTGTATGTTGAATATTTTAAAGAGGTGAACGAAAAAACAAAACAAAAACCATCGATTAAGAACAATATATCTTTTTCGAGCTTCCTCTTTAGGAATAACCATATGCCATTTAAGATTGGATTTATGATAAAAATGGTCTCACCAATTTGGGGTTGGAAGTAGATAAGGTATTGAGGTAGGAATTTTATGAATCAAAGGTATTTTTGGTTGTGAATATAGGAGGATAGGGGTGACCAATTATATGTTGGGGAGAGGTCACACTAAGAATTTTGAAAAATAAAACATTATACCTATGTTTTACACATGAAAACGGATAAAAAATAAACCCTTAACTGGAATTTTATTATATATGGTTGAAATAATTCCACAAAATATAATTTATACATATTTTAGGTCATTTTAATACTTATCTTTTTAGATTGAGCCCCAACAAACTCATTTTCACCTTAATCGCTGTAAAATATTTTTATTGTTTTCAATATTCATTATGTAAAAAAATTAAGTTGAACCAATTAATTATTATAAATTATTATAATTAAAAATATTTACCATATTTACCATATTAAATTCATTGAAGTGGATTAATTCAATTTAAAATTGAACTACAGAAATAAAAAAAATATGTATATTAAGAAATTTATCTTTAAATAATAACATAATATTATATTAAATTTATTACTAGTAATAATAATTATATTAATTTAAGTGAATATTTATAGATATATAATCTTTAAATTTAATTTATGTCTTTATTGATTCAGGTTATTTTAATTAATTAAAATAGTGAAAAAAAATTCCCTTTAAAACGTTTTTTAGAAAAATGTGTTTTTATCCCGTAATATAAACATATACTAACATATATTATAGTGATGATTAGAATGTAATTAATTGGAATAAATAAAACTAAATAATAATTATGTTATTTAAAAAAATTCAAATCATAATGATACTTTTAAATTTCTTAATATATAAAAAAGAAATGTTATTTTGAAATAAAATATCAAATTTTTTTCTATTCACATTAAAAGAAATATGTAAAAAAAAATATATAAATTTCACCCAGATTAATATTAATATGATTATTTAAAAAATAAATTTATTTTTACAAAAAAAAGTATAAAATTTATTGAAATAAATTACAATATTTTTTCATAAAAACCAATAAAAGTCATTTTTTAAGATAATTTTTTTTCTGAATTATATGAAATTAATAAAAATAAATTAATCATTTAATAAGAATTTATCATTAAATTTATAGTAAGTTGTATATATATATATATAAGTGTAGTTAATCTTATTCATACCCATCGATTTAACAGCTTGGTTATAATGACCATATATTTTATGTGTCATTTAAGATCAATGTTTAATGTCATATACACTTTAAAACATAATGTTATTATTTTAAAATCACAGGGTGTAACATTCTTCATAATTTTAATTAATTGTTTCTTCAAAATTTTAATTGGACCTTGATAATTAAGGGTTTAACATTTTAAAACACCCTTGTAGAAATGCGACTTCATAAAAAGAGTTGACAAAACATCCACTCAAAAAGAGAGAGAGAGAGAAGTATGAAGATCATCTCAAATAAATAATAAGTTTGTTTTCATGTAGGAAAAAATTAGTAGGAAGTGAAGATATAGACCTGGATGAAATATGTAATTCTTGAATAATGATGCTGAGTAATAGATATCACTAATAAAGAGAAAGTGAGTGATCATGAGAATTTTAACAACCACAAAACCATAATCTAAAGGGGTGTGAAAAATACCATAGTAGCATCAAAAATGTTGTTAATAGGATAGATTTTATTTTAAGATCCTTTTCCCCATGTTGAAGAATTTCGTACCATCTTTAAATATAACATATTTATAATATACTTATTTGACAAGCATAATTTCATCCATTAATAAATTTCTTCCAAAATATCATCTTTTTATCCAAATAATATATATACAAGATTATTTTGTTTATTCTTATAGAAATAAAATAAACTTCTAATAGATCAAATAATAAAAAGAAAAAGATAATAAGATATTCCTATTATCTTTATACATTAACAAATACCAAAATGGTTATCAAATGGTAAAATAATTCTCAAAATCAATAAAACCTCATCTATTGAATACACCATTAATGTCAAATTAATCAATAATAAAACTCAATGTTTAGCTTAAGAAATTTTATAAAAAACCATTCTCAAAATATTCCTAACTTATATTGAAACCCAAAAATTATAAGGGTTTGATGACACATTATTTAGATATTGATTAAAAATTTATCTATAGATCACACAAATCACTTTTAATGTCTCGTATTAAAATAATATATTCCCTAATCATATAATCCCCATTATATACTAATCATTTACATAAATAACACAAATCACCTCAAAGCTGTTGTAAAATCATATATGATTACCAAACATAATCTAAGATATAGTGTAAAAATAAAATCCCAAAAGATTCAATATACCTTAATCATATAATGTTCTCAAAATATTGAACTTCTTCCAAAATATAATTAATAACTAATGAGTATATAACTTTTCATTCCCATGGTTATCAATATTTAAGATACTTTTTTATTTTTATAATTATTTTTTCTTTTTTTCGCAACAAACTACTTTTAATGAATGTTTTTTGGAAAATAAGAAAAGAATATTTTAAGGAATTTAGGATTGTTCTTTATAATGTTACTAGATATGAGGAGTGCTGGAAAGTTAAGAATGTTATAAATTTAGGGAATTTATAAATTTAGAATTTTTTTTTGGGAAGAATAAATTTATAAATTCAAAGAATTTAAAAATTAAGAAAAGTTATAAAGGAATAATGTTACTAAATAAAAATAATGGTAGAAAAAAAAAGATAAAAATGCAGAAAAGTTAAAAATTCATTAATTTTCTAAAGAATATGAAAGTTAGAAAGTTAGAAAAGTTATAAAATGGGAAAAATTACAAAGATATAATTTTTTTTGAGAGGAATAAGGTTATAAACTTCTAATGGTTAGAAAGTAAAAGAAGATATAAACTGAGAGTTTCTTTAGAAGAAGAGATTTAAAAATTCAGAAAACTATGAAATTTAAGAAAGATAGAATGCTATAATTTTAGTAAAGAAGAATAAATTTAGCAAGTCAGAATGTTTCTAGAGAAGATTAATGTTATAAAGTTAAAAATTTTATAAAGACTAAATGTTTTTAGAGAAGAAGAATGTTATAAATTCATAATGTTAGAAAGAGTGCTTAATCAAATTTTAAACAATGATAGATGGTGTTACACTGGTCATTCAAAGTTTCCAAAATCATTAAAAAAACATGATACATGCTGAGTATTGTATATTGGAAAATAAGCACAACCATTTTTTGAGAAAACATTCTAGAGAATGATTTTTAAGAAATTATGGCAATAAAAGTTATTGAGTTTATCAAATAAATATCTATAAGAACATTCCTAGTTTCATAGGATGGAGTTATTTAATTAAATTTTCATTTTTTAAACATTTAAAGAGGAGTAAATTAGACAAAAATATTGAATAAAAAATAAAATCAGATGGAGAATATGAATGAACGGTATAATAAAACGGAGAATGTGTATGAGTTGTATGATCAGACCGAAAATGATTATGTACAATATGATCAGATGGAGAAATTGTATGAATAGTGTGATCAGATGGAGAATGTGCATGAATAGTATAATCATATGGAGAAAGTTTATGAATAGTAGGATAAGATAGAGAAAGTATATGAATAGTATGATTATATGGAGAAACTGGATGAATATTAATAATAGATAGAGAAAGCTGATGAACAGTGACATCTGACATAAAAAGTGGCTGAATAGTGAAAAAGTTTTAAAAATTTTATGTTATAAATTTTGTGTTGAAATTTGTTAAAATTTTATGTTTCTATTTGTAAAATGTCTAAGTTACAACATAGAAGTTACAATTTGTAAAAAGTTGAAGTTATAAATTTAATGTTTCAAGTTATAAAAATATAGGGTTATGAAGTTAAAGTTGAAAGTTATACGAAGTTGATTCTAAAAAGATTAATAATGTCCCTTTAAGAGATGTTTAAATAAATTTAATGAAATATTGGTGATGTTGAGTTTTTAACTATCTTATATAATATTCATGAAGGCTTGAGAAGAAACTTTTAAAATTGAGCTTTCTTGTGAGTATTGAAATTTTAATTTTAGGGAGCATGAATAAGAATTTATTTTTATGCCTTTGAAATATTTATAGAACCTATATAATGGTTTGAAAAGTAAAATTTTACTTTAAACTATTCACATTTGAAAAATGTTAAAGTTCTACATAGTTTTTGGCAAAGTGAGTTTCCAAATGAAATTGAGTTTCATGTTTAAAATTTTTGGACAGATGTTTCCTGAAAGAGTATCAGATAGAACATGGGAAGAGCATCATATAGAACTTGGAAAGAGCATCAAATAGAGTTTCCATGAAAAATATTTATGAGGCGTAGATTATTTTTAATCAAAATGAATTAACATTTTATATATGGAGAAAACATTTGTGAGGGGAAACATATAGATATTACTGAACATAGGCACACAAGATGAACATGTACCAGTCACGAAAAAATGGATGAAAAAAATGGATTGATATTTTGGATGAAATTTTTTAAAGAATAATTTACAATGATTAATATTTTTTTGTTGCTCTAGTACGGTATGCAATTATTATATTTATATTAGAGTTCATATAATCATACCTATCAGGATATAGTAGGTGTCTAATGATCGTTGGGTCAAATTTGTATTCACATATTTCTAATAATTAGTTTTTATGGACCCATGTGAGTGACCATGGAAATGATACAAGTTCTCAAACTGTATTTGAACCTGGTAAACATTGTGTGCATTGTTAAATCTCCCATTTTTCATGCTTTTGTGAATTTTTATAAAAGTTGATAATGAAATAACTCTAACATGTTGAAGGGTTAAAAATAATACAGATGTCAATTTATAAAATTAAAACAACTGATTCAACCACACCCCCCACTTTATAGTGGCTCATTAATGCTACGAAACTTCAATTGGTATCGAAACCACATTTTCCCTTGTTGAGTCCTTATCCTAGAAAATATAAACTCAGTTAACAAAAGAGGTGTTCCAACCTTTGATGGAAATAACTATAATGTATTGAAAAAAAAGGATGATACCCTATCTTATATCTCTTGGATTTAAGGTAATTGATGCAGTCACACTTAAATTTCTGCACATTGAGAAATATTTCCAAATTAATTCTTTTAATAATAAAAACAATGAGATTTATGGGAATATAATAAGTTCTATTATGATTCCTTTATCAACAAAAAAAATTATGAAGGTGATGGGTCTCAAAAAAAGATAAGGAAACATGTAGAAAAATATAAATTATCATTGATGGAAACACCAAAGTAAAGGAAGAAAACGTACAAATATGGAAAATTATGTTTGAAGATACTAAAATAATAGATGAAGAAACAATTTTTCTATACTTTACTAGAGTTAATAAAGATGTTTTTAAAATCAATGGATTCATATATTTCTTGAAAAATTCTATTATCATTAATAAACTCACAAGAAACTTTATTGATAAGAATGATTCTAAAATTTCTTCTTTATAATATAAAGAATCTTTATCTCTTGATGAAATACATAAATTTCTTATTAACCATCATTTTTTAGAAAGCTATATAATTCAAAAAGAAAAGATCAAAGATGAAAGGGGTTTTTAATCCACGAGAAAGATGAAAATTCATGATAATAGGAATGTTGATCTCAGTGAGTTGGAAGAAAATTATGATGATGAAATTAATGAAAAGATTATATATATCATATCTAAAAACTATCAAAGAGGTAGATGAAAGAATGGATGCAAACTTCAACTCGAATGTTTCTAGTTTGGAGGAATTTAGAACTTATCTAGAAATTACCCCAAGATGAATGATTAAGAATATGAAGATAATTTTGAATCAAAATCTTAGTGGAAAATGTTTATAAAATCATCTAAGAAATATTTGAAGTACATTACTGGTAATAAAAATTTCTATAGAAAAAAAAAGAAGTATGTTGGGTAAAAATGTAAAATATAAATTTAAAGACAATAATTATTTAGAATATGAATGTTCAAAAATGTTAAGAACCTAATTTGAAATTTTTATTAAAAAATGAATATTTTTATAAAATTATAGAAGAAGAAGAAAGTGAAGAATGTTATAAGGAATATCATATTAGATCAAAACAAATTTCAATTTTTGATAGGAATACAAAACTATAGAAAAAAATTAAAATTAATCAATAAATAAAGAGGAAAGAATAATGAAGGAATGATGTTTTTAGATAGGAAGATGGGTATATTCATGAGATTCTTAACCATAAATTAAGATTTTTTTGAACAAGGAAATTAGTGGAAAGTCTTAGTTAGAAACTGGTAGTTAAGGAATATGCTATTTTTAGAAATCAATCCACACTTCTTGAGGTTCATAGTACCTTAGGAAAAATTAATGATAATTTGAAAAAATAATCAGAGGTAAAATTTGAAACATCTCATGTTGCTGATAAGGTTAATCCCAAGAATTAGTTGAAATCCCAAAACACTAAAAGTAAAATTTTATTTTATTTTAAAGACCTTATAAGAATTAATAAAATTATTGGGAAAGATTGGGTTGATAAATTATGTGAAAAATATACCACAATACTAGGAGTTGAA
The DNA here is from genome assembly GCA_963277665.1 of Viscum album. Taxonomy (NCBI): domain Eukaryota; kingdom Viridiplantae; phylum Streptophyta; class Magnoliopsida; order Santalales; family Viscaceae; genus Viscum; species Viscum album. The sequence continues at coordinate 782,156,236 of OY728164.1, forward strand.
AATTAATTTTGTAATAAATTTTAAGCATTCCAGGTTAAAACAACAACTGAAAGAATTTAATAATCTCAACATCTTTCAAATATAGGAAAAATATTTTTCTACTGAAAACCAATATTCAATGGTTTCGTGGGTGATTTGGATTATGTGGCCACAAAGATTACAACTTCTAGAAAAATATTTACCTTATTAGATGTAGGTATGAAATTAATGGGAACTACAACATAATAAAATTTAGTAACTTTCCTACATTATAGGAAGTTGGAAAAATAAAATCTCAATATGTTAGAAAATTTCAAATGGAAAATAAATTTGGTTTATTGAAGGAAGTTTATGGAATATGTGAACAATATAGTCGTTTTTTCTAAATAATGCGTGGAAACTTTTCTAAGTCAAAGTTATTTTTCTAAAAATGAAAATAATTTTGAAATAAGAAATTTATGAATGTGCCTTTATTATTGAATAAAATTTTAAAGAAATAAAAAAGAAAAAAACAATGGATTATTGATAGCATTTATTCCAAATATATGAAAATATATTTAATAATATTGAATGATATTGAATATTGTGATGGAGGGTAAGTTACCTTCATAAATAATAGTTCCCTAAAATTCCTAGGAATAGTAACTATGAATATTGAAGATGAGAAACTATAATTGGAATTTGTTTTATATGTGGATGGGATTGAATATAATTTACTAAGGATTATTCAACATTGGGATGATGGAAAGGAAGTGATATTCAGAAAATAATTCTGGATCATCGTAATTGTGGAAGATGGTAATGTAGTTATAGTTGAAAAATAAGTAGTATAAATATCTTTCAAATTATAGAACTTGGAAAATCATGTCACATGATTGCTAAATATGATAACAAGTTATGGCATCATAGGCTCGGGAACCTTGACCAGAAAAGTATCAATAAACTTCTTAAATAAAAACCAATGAGAAAAATTCCAATTTTGATAAGGGAATAAGATGATGTTAGTATAACTTGTTAGAATGTAAATTTGATTGGTATAATTAATAATAATGTTGAAATTAAATCTACTTGACCCATTGTGATGATTCAATCTAATTTTTGTGTGTTAATGAGATACCATTCAAATATAGGGATATCTTTTTATCACATTTATTGATGATTTCACTCAGATAACCTATATTATTTTTATGAAACACAAATCAGAGGTAGAATAAATATTAAGATATTTTTTAATAGAATTTCAGAGAGAAATGAGTGTTTATTTAATAAAGTTGACAACTGATAATTGAATGGAATGCATATGAAATTCTGTTGAATCATATTTGAAGAACCATGAGATTAAACATTAGTACATTCGTCCAAACATCTCTTTAGAATATGGAGTGGAATAGATAAAAAACATATGTTTGGTTGAAATGGGAAGAAATATAATGGATTAGTATAAACTTTCTATATTTTTCAAGAATGAGGATGTGATGAAAAGTGAAAATTTATAAAATAGATGATTATAACGACCGAAATCTGACATGACATTATAAGAGATATGGTATAAGAAAAAAAATTATTGAAATATTTCAAATATTTTTGATGTCCTCTCATATTAAATTTAAAAAAATTCTAATCATAGAAATTTTTTTGAGAAAGAAAAGGGTGGTTTTTTCATGGAATATTCACCCAATATAAGAAGTTATAAATGTTTGAACAAACATCTTTCAAATTTGGTGGATTATAATGATGTGAAAGTTATATAAAATCCAGCTTCCTTAACAAATGTTTTTGAAAATACTATAGAATATAAAATAAATACTTCCAATGAGAAACAAAAAACTTAATATAAAAAGGATCCAAAATATTTAATTGATGATACATAAGAATCTTGTATTGAGGAATGTAAATAAGGAATAAAAACTCTCAAATTTCATACCCTATATAGAATCAGAAAATATAATTTGAAATATGAAATATGTTGTTCAAACTAAAAAAATTTGATATTATAAAACCAAGCATCAGTTATCTCAAAAGTTAAAAAAAATATTCCAGAGGTGGCTGGACAATAATAATGGGTGCAATAAATGAATGAATATTTAGATCAAATTGAGAAAAATGAAACATCGGACCTTTTCCCACAACGAGAATGAATATAATTTTTTATAACAAGGTGTACATATAAACAATATAAATGAACATGTATAAATTTGTCGACATAAAGCATGAGATGTTTTTAAAGGATACTCATAAGTGGATGGTGTGAATATTGAAATTTTTTTCCCCCATTGTAATATTAGAAACAATTAGAATGTTATTACCTGTGACTTCACATCATTGTTATAAATTTTGTTATATGGATGTGAAGTTAGATTCAGTATATGGGGATATTGAGGAACTAGTATATATTGAGGAACTTTGTGGGTTATTAATTGATGATGAGTAAACCAATGTTTTCAATTTGATCAAATCCTTGTATGGTTTGAAACATGAACAATGATCCTAGTTCTCCAAACTTGATAGTTTCTTAAAAATAATTGAATTTTTATAAAAGGAATGTTGGAAGAAAATTATATGTGAAGGATATGAACTCAGGTACTCTAATTTTTCTTATTTATGTTGATGATGTAATTTATTTGGGATTGATAAAATCATTGTAAATAATTTACAAAATAAATTAATTTAAATTTTTAAATATAAATTCTTAGATAATTAACAATATTTTTGGTCTTACAAGTCCAATAGATGGATAGATATATTTTCTTATCTTAAGAAAGGTATTCTGAGGAATTATTATATTATTTTGGAATGAGAGATTCCATATAATTTTTTACTCCCTTTTTAGTTTGAATTAATATGAGAAATGATGAAGCTAGGAAAATGTTAATCAAAAATATTTTATAATGTTCATAGGATGTTTTGTCTATGTTACGAATTCAAAACGAGACTTTGTGTATGAAACCAGTTTGGGTTCTAGAAATTATACTGATCTAAAATAATATCATATATTAGAAGAAATAATAAGTCTTATATATGTTAAAGTAAAAACATAGAATGGGATGTTTTATAAAAGATGTTTTCATATGAGATTTCTTGGTTATGCATATATTGATTAAGTTGGAGATTTCAATAATATAAAATCAACTTCAGGAAGAACATTTTTCTTAGGAAAAAATTAAGTGTGTAGACATAGTAAGAAATATATTTTAGTGAATTTGAGGACACTTGAATTATAGTATATTACTTCTACCTATATTGTACTCAAATGATGCAGATGAAAGTTTAGTTGAAATATTTGAAAATGAATGTTTTACACCATTAAGGATTCTATTTTACAGTCAATGTGATTTGGATCTTTCAAAAAATACATTAAAAGAATTGAGATCTAAACACATTAACAAAAATTTTTACTTCATTAAAGATAAATTTTCTGGTGGATATGTTATGCTAGAATATATTTCAAAAGAGTATCATATTACCAATTTTTCACCAAAGCTATGCTAAAAAAGATATTTAGGAATTTGCTGATGAAAAGTCATGATCGACCTCCACCAAATGATTCCTAAACATCTTATGAAATTATCCTACCATTCATTAGATTGTAATGATAAGTGAGAAGTTTTTAAAACATTCTATAATGAATCTGAATTTGTGACTATTATAAAATGGAGGAGTTAAAAAAGGGGAGAGTGAATATTTTTAGGTTAAAATTTATAACAAAATCATAGAAGATAAAAGTTAGGGGAATAATATATTAAAGAGGAAATAGATTTTATATTAATATAGGGATATAATTCCTTCAAAATAATTACACTATCGATTATTTTGGTGTTAAGAGACTCTTTTCGAGAAAGGATATGTTTTTGTAAAAGTTTAAAATTTTGATTTATTTGAAAAATGAGTTTTAAAACATTTTGATCGATGAAAAATGATGAGTGTTAAAAGTTGATAAAAAATGATGTCAAAAAATCCAAAGGGGATATTGACTTTCATTTTTGATGTTTTTTTAATAATTTTTAGTATTTTTTAACAAAAATATTTTTTTAAAGAATATAGATTTATAAAAGGAAAAGAAGAGTTATTGTAAGTTATAAAATATTTGTTATGATTTTTTAAGATGAAGATATTCCAAAATTTAAGAATGTTATAAAGTTATAGAATTAAACAATTCATAATGTTTATGGATTTGAATAATGTTAATTATTAAGAAAAGATATATAGTCGAAAAAATGATAAAGGTAAAATGTATTTGGATATAATGAAATTAAGAAAGTACGAAAATTAAAAAAGTTAGAAATTTGATGGAGAAGAAGAAAGTTAGAAAGATAAAAAAGTTATAAATTAAAAAATGATATATATTTAAGAATTTATTGGGAAAGAATAATTTCATAAGGTCATACATTTCAGAAATTCAAAAAAATTTGAACATTAAAAAGTTGTTAGAGAAGAAGAAATTTATGAAATCCAAAAAGATAGAAATATGAGAAATTATTAAAGTTAGAATGTTATAGGAGAATAATAAAATTAAAATTTTAAAAATATATAAATTCAAAAAGCTAGAAAGTCAAAAAAATTATTGGGATAAATTTATTGAAGAAGAATAAATTTTGAAATTCCTAAAATTTATAAATATAGAAAGTTTCTATAGAATAAGAAAGATAGAATGTTAGAATGTTATAATTTTTCCTTAAATAGATTTTTTTAAAAAAAAATTAGATGATGAGATAGTGATCATTAAATGTTTCCAAAATCATGAAGAAGTTAAGGATACAAGTTAAGGGTTGTACATGAGAAAATAAACACAAACATTTTTCCAAAAAAACATTCTTGATAAATCGTTTTTAGAAGGTTGGGACCTCATATGATTTTAAATTTGTTACAAAATTTCTTATGGTAAGGTATCTAGTTTCACTGGGTATAGTTCTGTAAGGAAATTCACAATTTTTAAAATGAGTATGAAAAGTAAATTAGGTAGAAATAATGGATGAATAGTTAGATTAGATGAAGAAAGCGCAGGAATTTTTTGATCATATAGAAATTTTTTGTTAAAAGTATGATCAAATAGAGAAACCATATGGATAATACAAAAAAATAGAGAAAGTGTATTGAAAGTATGATAGGATAGAGAAAGTGTTTGAATAGTATGATCAGATGAAGAAATTGTTTGAATAACATGATCATATGGATAAGTTGAATGAACAGTGACATTAGATAGAGAAATTGGATAAACATTGTCATTGTTATGATAAAGTGGATGATTATTAAAATTTATTGTACAAAATTGAACTTTCAAAGTTTAAGTTTCAAGTTTTACAATGTTGAAGTTACATGGTTAAGTGACAAGTTTTACAAAGATGAATTTACAAAGTTGATGTTGAAAGTTGTAAAAAGATTATGTTAAAAAGATAAAGCTTAAATATTTAAAAAGTTAAAGTTAAAAAGTTGAAGTTAGAAAGTTAAAGTTGTAAGTTATACAAAGTTAATGTTACAAGTCATTCAATGTTGAAGTTAAATGGTTAATGTTTTATATTGTACCAATATGAAGTTTAAAGTTGTACAAAATTAAGGATAAAAATATTGAATAATATCCTTAAAGATATGTTTAAGTAAATTTATTGAAATGTTAGTGATTATGATTTTGGAATGATAATATATAATTTTATAGAAGGAATGATAATAATATAATAAAATTGTGTTTAGTTATAGTGTTTGAATTTTTATTTCATTGAGTGAGAAAAGGAACTTACTTACCCTCCCATTCAATATTGGGAGAACCTATATAAAGGGATGAAAAGTTTAATCAAACCTTTCATTGTTCATGTTTGTGAAAAGTTCAAGTGCTATTGATTTTTTTTTCAAAGTAATTTTCTAATCTATGTTGAGATTCAGGTTGAATATTTCTAGTTAGGAGCTTCAAAAAAGAGTATTAGATAGAAAAGTAGTTCAGAGAACTAGATAGAGTGTCAAAGATTGTTTTCTTATTGATGTTTTTTCAGGAGTATAGTTTTTTAAATTAGGCATAATTATGATATTATATTAGGTGAACATTTTATTAAGGTTCAATTGAGAGAGATTAAAAGACACCAGAACACTGGAAATAGGCCTACCAAATGGAGAAAAACGAATTGATAAAATTGGGCAATGATTCAGGATAATCTTTTCAAAAGTAGAATATTTAATCTTTAATTTTTTGATGTGGCTCATGTTTTGTACAAAAATCTTTTAAATTAATTGGAGTCAATAGAGTCATACCTATCATTATATATAAATATTCTATTGGGAGTAGGATCAAATTTTTATTCACTTATTTATAGTATTTAATTTCCATGGACGCAAGAGAGTTTCCATGGAAGGAATATAGGTTATAACCCTGGGGACAAACATTATGAATCTTGACTAGACTTTTTACTATCCACTATTTTGATGCTTGTGAGAATTTTTATAAAAGTTTATATATAAAAAACACTACCATGTTTTAGAGGTTAATTTTCATAAATCTATAAATTCTTATAAAGGAAACCACATATTAAATATACTCAGTGGTTCATTTATCCTAAGTGACTTCACATATGATAAATCATATATTTATAATATCAGCATAACCATTATCATTAAAACCATTTAAATAATAAAATATGTTTTCACACTAACTAGGATGTTTCATAGGCTAGTGGAAGTAACTATAGGCTTTTCACTATTTGGATGTGGGTTTAACCGCCACAGACATGCCGAATGTAACAGTTTGTTCCCCAGACTTTTCGTTGTACTTTTTCTTAAACAATATTAATATAATTATTATAAAATTCCCATAAATATGATGGTAATCCTCATAAATAAAATTAATATTCAAATATCATATAAACATTAATTTTTGTAAATATAATTAAACTTATTTACACAAAATGTAATGTCATACTTCATGTGAGACCAAAGATTTACACATACTTCATCTAAATGAAACAACTATCAAAATATCATCAGTCAATTTAAGATACAACCACTTAAAACATCAAAAGTGGTGTCTAATAATTTGAACATATGATCATACTTTTACTCATAAATCCATAATGTTATCCACTACTATTAAGACTAATATCATTAAATACTCATAATATTCACATTTTCCAAAACTATTCTCTAATACTAACAATAACAACCCCAAACGCACACTAATGATTCCAGATACAAAAAAATTTATCTTAATACTTCTTAATTGATATTAAAAAATTTGATCCGACTTTTGACATCCAAAACATATAAAAATAAAAAGGAAAAACTAGATCACTTATATTCCCATGACCTTTAAGGTTTAGTATTTTAGAGAATCATGACAAAATCATACATAAAAAACACTTACGTCTTCAAATGAGTATTTCTTCCACTATCACCATCTTTTATTATTTCACATTAAGTCATCATCATCATATATATTAAACCCTTATAGTCATAATTCATTTAACATCATTCCTGGTAACCTGGGTAAAAATAAACATAGGAAAGGCGAGATCCAATTATTAGTAAGGGTAAACATAAGCATTAACAATCGAATAGCCTAAGGGAGAATAAGAAGAGAATAAGCATATGAAAACCAAAATAGGGTGTATGAAAATATCATATAAATATTAATGCCCATAAATACATGGATCATAAACCATTAAATAATGAATAATGAATTAATATATTCAAGATTCAGAAGAATCAATAATCATGAACCATGATATGTTAATCTTGAGAAAAAGGAATCATTATAGAACTATATAGAGAATAAAAACATGTTGGTATGTTGAAAAATTACTTCCTTATAACCCTTATAGAACCCTAAAGAATTGAAATAAACATATCGTCAAATTTGAATGCAATTATCTAAAGAACATAATCACTACCCATTTTATTGGAGCGCTATCTAGAAACACACATCGTATAAGTTATATTGGGCTCTCTAGGAAATATTTGGGCAAACCCATCATATAAGTTATATAGAACTCACCTGATACTATCTGAGTTCACTCATGATCATCATTAATGATCAAGTACCCTTCATGAATAATTTTTTTAAAATCTTTCACTTTTAAACAAAATAAAAATAACTTTTCTTTCATTTATTGATTCACTTGTATAAAAGATACTGGTTCTATATAAATCTCATAATCCTCACAGAGAAAGAATAAGAATTTTATAATTTCAAAATATCCCTAGTGAAGTATAATTAATATCAAGGGATATTGAGGTTGATCAATGAAAATACAAATGAAATATCATAAAAAACATTCTTTAGGAAAATAACCTTTTCACCTTGAAAATTACTATTAAAAACTAAAAAATCAAAAAATATTATAAAAAAAGTCATTAAAAAATAAAATTGGAAACTTATAAACGAATATTCCTAGAAAATAATGGCCATGAATATAGAGAAATATGTTCACGATGTAAATGTTAAAAATAAACACTTTTCAAACATTTTTTAAAGGGTTTCAAAAGTGACCCATTTGGAAAAATTTGAGAAAGTTCCTCTTGAAACTATTTATAAGAAGGTAAAAGTCCATATACAATAGATTTATGAAATAATTTATGTTTATTTAATAAAATTTTTGAAATAAATTTTAGAAAATAGGGACACATAAGATAAATATTTCTTACTGATTATAAAAGCAATGTCAGATTTATTTAAAAAATTATTTTCATATCTATAGTAATTCCAGGGAATATATGGAAGATAACACATATATTATCATGAAATAACTAGAGTATAACAAAACTAATAATTTTTATTGTCATTTAGATCTTAATATTTCATTATTGGAAACTTAATCATAAAAATATTGATATTCAATGAGATCAAAACATAAATCCTTAACACTATGAGAAATTATAAACAATAATCCCCATAAAAGAAATAATATCAAATAAAACATTAAACATAATGAAAAAATTGGTATTTTTGTTATAACATATAAAAGGTGTATTATGTACACCACACAAAATAAATAAGTAGTGAATATGGAATATGTATCACAAAAGTAAATGTTAGATGAGAACCCCTAACCAATTTAATAACCATTGAATCATAAGCCCAATTAAATAATAAAATCAAATGAAAAATTGAATAACATGAAAATAAGTATATTCATGATATAGTATTTCATGGTGGATGTATATACACCACAAAAAAACAAGTGGTGAATATTGAATATATCCTCCTAAAATAAAAGTGCGACTTGAAGTCACTTACTATTTTGGTAATCTCTAGATCAAAACCATATGAAAGAGAGAACCTAATATGGATTTGTAAATCCTAATCATTTTCAAAAAAATAATAATAAAATAATTTTATGGGTTGTATATAGACCTCAATATATAAATAAGTGGTGAATATGGCATATGTCTAATATAAATAAAAGTGAGACCATACACCCTTACCTTGAATATAGACATTCTGTGTATGTTCGTTAACATCATCATAATAAACTTATATAAATTATTTTATTTTTGAAGAACATTTAGGATTTTTAATAACTTATAATTAAATATTTTATTTTATTTATCTTAATTACATCTTTAAATACTGAATTAGTTAAGTCCATGTTTGGGGTTTTGAGGATGTTATGTCTATATTTTAAAAACGACAATGATATGTTGATCGTGGTCAAAGATAAAATTGTTCCATTATCCCTAGAATAACAATAATGAAATAATTTTCATTTTTATACATAAATTATACTTATAAAACCAACCATGTATAATGAATTTGAAAAATTAACTACATTACAATCATGGAGACGGTGGTCCATACAAACACATTAGCAATGTTTCCATTTTTCAATGATCTTTATGGAAAGAAGGTAAGTATTATTTTATCTTTAAAAAATTTAAAATATATATTAAATTGATATTATTTTCTTAAAAAAAATATATATATAAAATCTATGTGATGTGAAAATAAAAAACGAATCACATCATTTCGTGTGGCAGAAGTCTTCCATACACATGACAGACATTATCATTTTTCAATGGATGCCAATGTAAGAAATTATTTGATATTTTAATTATAAAGAATGATAATTATTTCATTATATCATATATAAATATTAAATACAACATCATAAATAGTATTTGGAGGAGAGAATGTGAAAAAATCATATCTGTTCACATAGAGGTCTTCCTCAATTCACACAAACAACGGTTTCATTTCCTATTTGCTGGAAGATGAGGTAAAAATAGGTTATTAAAATAAAATAATAAATTATATGAAAATGGGATATACTGGTGTTATTATATATTTATTTTTTAATAACATTTTAAGGATTTTGAAGAAGAAACAAAACATGAACACTCAGTAAAGAATGATACATATTCTTCAGACCACCTCTTTAGAATAATAGCTAAATAATTCCTAGATTGGATTTCCTGTTAAAAAAATGGATCTAGTAAATGGTTAGGTAAATAAAAAATGGATTTGGAAATTGATATGTTAATCCAATGGCTTTTTATATGTGAATATTAGAGGAGAGGGTGTGGCCTTTTATAAGTGGGGGAGAAGACACACATGATTTTACTGAAATTAAATAGTTATACAACATTTTACAAATGACACATGGCTAAAAAATGGACCATTACTAAGAATTAGATGATATAAGGTAGGAATATTTCTAAAAAAAATTATTTAGCCATTTTTAGGTCATTTCGACCCATATCATTTAGTTTAACCCCTTAGTAAACCCGTTTTAACTTTAACTTGGACAAAATATTTTTAAAATTTTCACTAATGATTATGACTAAAAATAATGATAAAATTGTTAAATAATATAAATTTTAATGATTAAAAATGTGGAATAAATTTTCTTATGTTTAATTAAATTAATTGGATGAATTTAATTTAAAATAAAACCAGAAGACCATATGAAATGGATGGTTTTCAAGAAATGTATTTTTCAAGATTAAGATGATCTCATATTAACATTATAATTAGTAATATTAATTATATGTAATGAAATTAATATTTTTAGATGCGTAATCTATAAAATTTATTTAAATAATTATTTATAAGGGGTCATTTTAATTAATTAAAATTTAAAAAAATTATATAATTTAAAATAAATTTCAAATTTTTTTAAGACTAAAAATAGACTTATAATAAAATCTTGAATAAATATGATTAAAAAGTGATTCACTAGATTAAATATAAGTAAATAATACTGATGTTACCCAAATAAATTCAATAAATAATGGGGATTCCAAATTACTTAATTTATGGAAAATAAATGACACTTTTACAAAGAACAATATAATTTTTATTCACTAAAAATTAATATTTTTAAAAAATATAAAAAATTTACACTAAATTTTGTTTGATATAATGATTTAAAAAATTATTTTTGAAGAAAACATATTTTTGAAGAATAAAATTACATTACTAAAAATTGAGTTGTTATTTATAAAGAATTTATCAATACATATATATTGAGTAGGAAGTTTACATATATATTTTATAATTTAGTTAATCCTATTCATTCCCACCAATTTAAAGGCTAGTTAATAACGATCATATATTCTGTGGGTAATTAATTCTCACTATTTTGTGCTGTATTTTCTGTCAAACATAATGTTTTTCTTATAATATATCAGGTTGTTACAAAATTATCATCTTGGTTAATACTTATGAAAATCTATAATAATTTTTATACCTAACCAACCTCAAATTATCTTAGACTTTAATATGACATAAGAAAATTTTCGGAGTATAAAGGTTCTCATGTTATATTTCCAACCTCATCTTTGTGAAATAAATATGAATAACCCACCTCTACCAAACCAAATACACAATGTGTAAAAATCCATGAGATATACACAGTTGATCATAAATGAGTTTCAATATTTACTATTTTTTTAATCATTTTTCATTAGAAGTTACCCATTAATACAGATAAAACCCAGGTAATTTAATCATTTTTGTTTGTTTTTAAAATAAGATATTAATAATATTAATGAGTTTAAACTTAAATATTTTTAGATTCATTAACATTTTGGATTTAAATAAAATGATAAATTGTTTTTTTAATTTGAGATTAAATTGTTAATGGTTTTTTATATTTTTATTATTTGAATCAATTTTGAATAAAATTGAACAAACCAACGCTGAGATTTTGTTTTCATTTCTGAGATTTTGTTTTCATTTCTGAGATTTTGTTTTCATTTCTGTAAGATTGTGCCTGGTCCCATGGGCGGTTGCCATACCCTCTCATTCATATGTAATTTGGGAGTATAAAAACTAGTAATGAATACCCTAAGACATACCACACAATATACATATACATAATAAAATAATATCCTAATTTATATAAAATAATAGTGGACCAAGAAACAAGTAAATAAAAAATATTAATTGAATAAAAAAATCAACCATAACCCAAACATTAATGAAATAAATCACTTATTAATGATGTTCACAAACACATTCCCTCTAGGATCCATGATTCAAAAAACGTGCATCACCCATCAAATGAGACATCTATATGGCACGAACTCATTATCAGAAACCTATCCCTCGATCCCATTTAATCACATCAGGGTATAATACACATGCCTCACATGTGACAATAATAACCAAGTACAATAAATTAAAAATTCAACCAATAAAAAAATGAACACACACCCAATCATTCAAATTCCATGTTTTCACAAACCATAGTAAAATTTTATAATCATAAATCAATACTTAAAAGTATTTTACGCAAAACATTTTGGGTTTCACCCGTAACCTTTTCATTGAAAAACAATTAACACCAATGGAATAATTAATAAGAACTTTATAAACAGATTTAGCATAAATAAACAAAAATGTAAAAAAATAAAGTTATAAGACTTTTATATTATTGATTTAATTATACTTTATAAAATCTACCTACATAAAACAAAGTCACCAAGACAAAACATGACCAAACAATCATAGATTAGGGAACTTAAAACACTACTATGATAGTTGTCAATAAAATAACTATCAAGAAACACCAATCTATTGAGATTCATTTATGATAGTGGTGGAGTAATTATTCTCCAAAATAAAAAAAAGAAGAAAAGAGTTGATAAAAATTGATGCAAACCATACCTTTGATTCCACATCCAAAAAATGTACGATTCCAAGGGAAGAAAAATTTGAATAAAGAGGATTACAAAATGTTCCCATGTAAGCATCTATAAATTAGATACTTATCTATTTTTTGTAAAATGAATGAATGGGGGGGGGGGGAATTAGGTTAAAATAAAATTTTCTGAACTTTTTAATGTCTTAAATTTTTTAGTCACATGGTTCAGAAACTGTGTTCTAATTGTACATGTGATACATCTCCAACCCTTTTACTGAACTGACACATCCTGGTAATTTTTCAAGGTTTAAGGTTAGTATAATTTTTATCCAAATCAGTCTCCAACTATATGTATTCTTTGAGGCCCCATTCATCCTGAAAATTTTACCTATGATATATGGTTGGTTTACCCTAACCTTGCTTCAACCATGAAACCTTCAAATAGCCTCTCGAACCTAAGAAACCCTATGGGACATTAAAAAACCCATAAAAACTATTAATATCATATAAATATATAATAAATCATTAAAATAACTCCATAAATGGTGTTATATTCTCCCCACAATGGTCTTTCAATCATTGGAAAACTAATAGTTGGTGGTGTCTTTGAAAATATCAAGTCATTATTCTAGTATAAACTTATCTACCTCCCAAGTATCATCACATACTTGCCCCAATTTCCATGATACATTCACTAAATTTATGAGGTAACCTCAATATATTTTTTTGTCCCTATCCAAAATGTGGATTATTTTGTGGATAAATGGTTCATTCATTAGGAGATTAATTTTATCCAAACTAATCACATTAGTGGGGTTGAGATGGTACTTTATTAGTTGAAATATATCTAATACATCATGAAATGGGTTTAATGTTGGTGTTTGAGTGAGAAAATAAGAAACATTGATGATATTGTCCATAATCTCGAATGGTATAACATATTAGGGATTTAAATTCCCTTAGATTCTAAGGTTGAATTGTCCCAATAATAGAGTTACCTAAAAAAATACATGATCTCACAATTCAAAATATAGTGGGTATTGAAATAAATAATATTTATGATTTATTTGTTCTAAATCCATTATTTTACTAACAAATTGAATCTTCCTGGTAGTATCTCTTACAAAACATATCAAAACTAGAAAATATTTTCAAGCCTCTACCCATTTATGTTGAGTTTAACATAGACGACCATGCAATGCATCAAAAAAATTCATATGTATCAACTCTGGATAACTATTGTTATTTAAAAAATACAGAAATGTAAAATGGAATCCCCATTAATCACCAAAAATCATCACACATTCTATGACTATGTACTGTAGTGTTTGAATTATATTCCCTAAAACCATCTAGTGTTTGGCATAAAATATGTTTGGTGGTCTTGGTAGAAGCTGAGGACCATTTTATTATCATCATGGTACCCATTGGTCTTGTCTCATTCTATTCTTCTTTTGTGTATGGAAGCTGCGATATGAACACCCGAGAGTTCATGTGGCTGCAATTAAGTAACTTTTATCCCAGAGCGGAACCGTGGATTGTTGGAGATGATTTCAAAGGGGTGGATGATCTGGTGGAAAGGAAGGGCAGAGGACCTTTTCCCAAGAAAGCCAGACTTTTGTTTGTGCGCTTCATGGTAGCAAAGGGTCTCTCAAACCTTGGATTTGTGGGCAACCAATTTACATGGTGTAACAACCAGTGGGAAAATCGCCGCTCGTGGTGTAGGATGGACCGGTGCTTGGCCAATACCCATGAAATTTCTATCTTCTCCAAAAAAATTGTAACTGACCTTGTTCGAGGTCTGTTGGAATAATCCCCCCTCTTAGTCTCTCTAATAGCCTCACAATGGTCACAACCGGTGTACAGATACTCTCAGTACTTGGTGGGCCTTCCAGGCTATCATGACCAGGATAGATCAGCATGGGGTGTACCTTCACAAGGCAACCCATGGAACATCCTTCATGAGAAATTGTGGAGGCTTCATCCATTTCTACTATTGTGGTCTAGCAAACAAGTGCCCCCTAAGGATGCTTTAAGAGTTGTTATGCAAGATATTGACCATCTGGAAAGAATCCTGAAGAAAGAGTGGGACGATGGAGTCTATGAGGAGCTATCAGGGAAGAAGAGTATTATGACCAACTTACTTCTCCAGTAAGAGAGACTGTAGAGAGAGAGGGCTAAAATCAAATGGATTAATGAAAGTAGATAGGAACTCAGGCTTCTTTAATGCATATATCATGGAGAGGAAATGAAAGGTAAGGCCTAACATTCAGCTGGAAGATCATTCATTCACGGATGATAGAGACATTGTGGGCGGCTTGGCCAATTCTTTCTTCCAGGATCTCCTAGATGGCACTTAGTGGAGCTTGTCCATTGGCTATCCTTTGGAATCCATAGACATATTCGACGTTATTCCTTACTTGGATTCTGATCAGATCAATGATAGCATGCGGGTTGTGCCAGTCGAGGGGGATATTAAGGAGGCGCTCTGCACTTGTCTCTATATAGCACCAAAAACCCGGATGGTTTCCCTGCTTCTTTCAACAGGGGCTCCTAGGAGATGGTGAAGGTGTCTCTGATCATGGCCATTCAAGATTTCCTTCATGGGGTTAGTTTGACCAGGGTGGCTTGCGTCACCACCCTTGTCCTCCTACCAAAGCCTAAGGCCCCATCATCGATCTTGCATTATCGCCCGGTTAGTATGTGTAATGTCCGCTATAAGGTCCTGGCGAGTATTATTAACTTGCGACTGGTCACCCATCTTCCTAAATAGATTTCTCCCAAACAACAGGGGTTCATCAAGGGTCATTCTATCTAGAGGGCGGTGGCCTTTCCGTATGAGATGGTCAACGACGTTAACTTCAAAACGCATGGATCAAACATGGTCATCAAGCTAGATATGAATAAGGCCTATGACCGGGTTAAATGGATCTTTATTAATAGAGACTGGCCTAGTATGGGACTTAACTCCTGGAATGTGGATATACTCTTCCATTTCTTCACCACTGCATGGATTTCAGTTTTGTTTATGGGTAAATATTATGGTTTCTTCAAGTCTACCTGGGGTCTTAGGAAAGGGGACCCGATCCCGCTTACTCTGTTCATCCTCATTCAGGACGTGCTGATCCGTCTCCTCTAGAGAAGTATGAACAATAGAGGAATTCTCCCTTATCACTGCTGGTTGAAGGCTCCATCTATCTCCTACCTGATGTTCGCCGATGATACCATCCTTTTCCTGAATGGAATAAGTAGATCCCTACGTAGATTAAGTGAGGTTCTAGAAGGTTATTTCCGTTGGAGCGGGAAGAGCATCAACAATGGTAAGATAGAATTCTTCATCTCCAACAAGTGCTCGACCGAAAGGGTGGAGTCTGTTAGTAGTTTTATGGGCATATAGAGGGTGGATTCCCCTACATCTTACCTCGGCACACGTCTTTCATCTGGGAGACATCAGATTTGGGACTCCAACATCCTCGTCTCTAGGATTATGGAGAGAGTTATGAACATGAAAAATTTGTTCTTATCTTTTGGAGGGAGGATCTCCCTGGTGAGCAGCATCTTGGCGGCTTCCCCCATTGACAACCTCTCCTCTATAATGGTCCCTAATGGTGTGATCAACTCCAATGATAGTATACTCACCTCCT
Source organism: Viscum album (assembly GCA_963277665.1). Classification (NCBI taxonomy): domain Eukaryota; kingdom Viridiplantae; phylum Streptophyta; class Magnoliopsida; order Santalales; family Viscaceae; genus Viscum; species Viscum album. The sequence continues at coordinate 782,172,923 of OY728164.1, forward strand.
TCATATAAGACCTGTACACCGACGGGAAGAAACACTGGGAATCCTGGATCAGAATGGTGAAACCTGTGGATGAAGGGGGAATCAGTGTGCGCAACTATAGTGAGACCATCTTCTATATGAATGCAATAATTGCATGGATTGTGCTGGAATGACGTACCATTTGGGGCTCTACAATGCACATTCACTCTTCGTGGACTCGTGGATAAGTGGATGGAGGTCGCTCCACCCTCTGGTCGACTATTGGGTCGATTGTTGAGGGCCTTATACCCTTTGCTCGTTGGTTGGTCGGGAGAGGAGAACTTTCGTTCTGGCACCAGGACTGGGGGGGGGGGTGTGCTAGAATTCCCCAGGTTCCTGGTCATGAATATTACATTCAAGGAAGCGAGTCTCTTCCTATCCTTCATCTCTATAGTTCTAGATAACAGTCATAGGGAGTGTTTCCATCTCATTGATATGAACTCAGAAGATGAAAGATGTGTCTTTATTTCTTCCCTCTCAGGTCTCTTCTCATCGAAGGGCTTCTGGGGTGTGGTTCATAGATTGGTGCAGATAGGGGGATTAGATGAGATTATCTGGGTGATACATATTCCCACTAAATACAACTTTCTCACATTGGGGCTTCGTAACAGAGCCCTTCCGACTGAGGATAGAATCCATAGGTGCGGTATCCAACTGGCTTCTACGTGCATGTGCTGTAAGGTTCATAGATATGAGAGCTCTAAGAATTTTTTCATTGGCAGTGAATGGGCGATCGAGGTCTGGAATGCCCTGGGGGAATTTTCACTGGTTCTTACTCCGTATAGTTATATGATTTCTCTCTTAGAGGATATGATTCAAGGCACTAAGGGAGGAGGGTTAGAGAAGGTGTCTCACTCAGTGTTGCTGCATGCCATGTGTTGGAGTATTTGGAATGTGCGGAACAAGATGAAGCATGAGGGTGGGGCAGTGTCAGCTCGTGTTATAATTTCCTGGGAAAAAATTCTACTATTGGACTGGAATAAGGCAATGAAGTCTTGGAATGAGGCTCCCTTGCTACACCATTTTCAATTCTATTCCGGGACGAATGTGTCTTCCAATATCAGGTCAGGCTATTAGGTTAGATGGCGTACCCTTTTAGGTGTCTTGAAACTCAATACGGATGGGTCTTGTATATAGTGGTACATGAGCGGTGGAGGGATGTTGTGGGATGGTTTTGGATCAATGTACTTAGATTTCTTGGCCAGGATAGGTAAGGGATTCCCTCTCTAAGTGGAGGCTATGGCTATGCTCACCAGGCTCACCGTGTGTAGGCAGCAAGGGCTGATCATTTTAGAAGTTGAAACCGACTCCTTGGTTATCTATGATTCCTTAAAAGGGTGTGGTGTCACACCTTGGTCTATTTTCTATACTATAAAGAAATGTAAAAGGTTTCTCAATAGAAACATTAGTGTATGACATACCTGAAGGGAGGGGAACATGGTGGCGGACTACCTAGCCTCAGTGGGGTACCCTGGCATGGTGGATGTGTTTCTCCACAGGGCTGGTAGCATTAAATAAAAGGGGATTGATTTTATTAAAGGGGACGCCCTTGTGTTACACTACTTCAGACCCCCTTAAGATTCATTCTGGGGGGAGCTCTTTTTGGCCTGCTCCTTCTTTGTAATTCTTATGGATTTCCTTTTTTCAATAAAATTAGAAAAACAATAATGGATGGATTCTTAGCAGTGTTTGAAATGATTATTTCAATGACCTTCAAAACCATGAAGTATATCTAGGTTTTTCGTCACATATAATAGAATTTTATGGTCCATAAAACCTCACCACTTATTGTATATAGAACTTATCCAAATATTCAATAGAATACATCTCTAATATTATAATGAAAATTTTGAACATGCATGTTGTCTAACAATCACCCAGATGACATAATTTTTCTGAAGCATCTTAGGACAAATATTGACACTATCCACGACTATTTTTTCTTTTTCCATATGTTTTTGTTAATGATTATAACATGATGGATAGTAATTGGTATTAATATCCCATTCATTAATATGTGAGTCATTTCATGTTTTATTCTTATAATTTTAACTTCTATAATGTTTTTCTTCACTGTATTGAACATTTTATCAATACTTGGATTGAAACCCCACATTGAGTAATGATAAACATAATAAAACTATTCATCGAAGGAATGAGGAACTATAATTCTATCTTAAAAATGGAAATATAATTTTTCTCCTCTATCTATCCATTAACAATTTCCCCTCTAAGCTTTTTATAATGCTTATGCTATAATGGTCCTACTTTTGAGGCTCTAGAAAATGTTTAACCATGCAACGAATAAGGGTAATTAAAAGTAAAATAATAATGTCATCCTGAACAAGGAAATATAAATTCATTTTAGGAATTACTCCTACTATATTTTTTTGACGTTAATATTTCTTTATCCACTTGCTTATAAGACTTATGATTTAAGGTATCATACATTGTATTCTCTTTCCCAAACATGTAATCCATGTAAAAGATGAATGTTTGTAGACATTCATCCATCATAAATTCATTTTTTCAATATACCTTATTAGAAAATGTTCCTCAATAATTTATGACAGGTGGAAAGAGTGAGATTCTCACCAAAGAGATATTGGAACGTTGTTTTTAACATATGACATACTATGTCTAATTCAATATCATTCACTAGATAGTCATTTTCCTGTGACCATAATTTTTATGATCCAAAATATTTGACACGGTCTAATTAAATGAAAAAATCCAATACATATCTAAAAATATCACAATAAATAATTTATCTCTAACCAAGTTATGGAAAAATAATGATACGTTCTAAAGTAAGACTAGCTTTAAGATCCTCAAAAGATTTATGATAATAAATTCTCGAATAGAATTGAACACCAGTATTTTTTAGGTTATTCATCGATGAATCTAGACATTATAAATTATAGATGATGTAATGAAAATATCCCACTGGTCTTAGATATCATTAAAACTTTATAAAATTATTAAGTGTTTCCTAATAAATGAGAGCTTCAATTTTTCATATTCCACTCACATTCCATTTTATAAATTACTTTCATAAGGAATAAATAATATTATATCTAGAATTTACACATAAAGAATTTTAAATAAAAGTGAATATCTCACAATGTGTTTTAAATAATGTCCAATGGGTCTTTCTTGATCATCACTCATGTGACAATACACTAAAATATAAACAATAAGTGAAATAACAATATAGTTAAGGTACATATGAATAATATAGTAAATTAATTCCATATATACATCTAGTAAAATTATTATACAAAACTGTATGGAAAATTATACATGGTGTCCACAATGACATCTAACGGTACTATTAAAAATACCCTCCATCTTGAACCAGAGCTGGTGGCCCCCAAATCAATGATTAATTTTAGATAACCAATTAGATCCCTTTTATCAATCAAATAAATCATTGTTTCTTGATAGTGGATATTAATCTTTTATTATAACTTGATTTAGTTTTTGATAGTTAAAATATGTCCATTTATAACCATATAAGTTATTTAGAATTAAAATTTAGGTGGGACAAGGTGATTAACATTTCTTTTATAAATCCCTTGATTTCATAATTTAGTAACGAGAACATCAGTTCATAGAGTTTTATTGGTTCCATTATATATGATTGAAGTGTAATAAGACTAATTTTTTGGGGTATATTTTATAGAAAATTCCACTACCATATGAGGATGTAGTAGAGATAAGTGTTATGAGAAAAAAAATCTAGGTATCAATCTACAATTTTAGGAAGATCTCAATTATTAGTTACATATGCAGAGCAAAAGATTATGGTTTCTATATAATAAGATATGGTTCAAAGAAGATTCACTAGATTCTTAAATCATTGAAAATTTATTTCTCAATTCCCTTTTCAAATTTGAACAATACCATTGGGATATGTTAAAGATACTCATTAATCATAATTCTCAATAAGATATTTGAATGCTACCAACTACTATAGCCACAAAATTAGATCAATAGAATCTATCTCTTAATAATTTATTTTTTAAAAAAATTGTACCACATTAATTATAATTTAATGTGATGAATAATTTAATCCCATAAAATCCCATGGCCTAATAGGTTTATTGAATCTCATGACATGTTATATCATTTCCAAAATTAATCTCATTTGATTTATGATAGGATCAAAAATAAACTAGTGGGATACACTAGTTTGAAATAATACATGAGTTGAAATTAAATATAGAATAATAGTATGTTAAACCATCAAGGGTCATGGTTCCTAATTTTTCATATCCTAAATGGAGATAACATTTTTTCAGTCATCCCCAAATAGATGAATCCTACCCCCATGATGATATTTTTTCAACTAGGATATTTGGGTGTTTATAGAATCACCATGACTAAATTGATTATGAGGATGAGAACATCTCTGATTAGATCATCCCAGTTGGGTTTGAGAATCCCCATTCTATTTTAAATCATTTGCAATCATTTTCTATAGAGTATTATAATATATATTATTTGGATGTTCAATATAGCAATAATTATGAAAATCTTGAGGTAGTATCATACAACCAATTTTTTAGTTACCTAAAGTGACACATCAGAAGAAGCTGTGATGGTTATTATGTCATTGAGGAAAAGAAACTGACCCTATAGATTTTTTACCTCGTGCTCCACTACCTATGGGTAAATTTCTTGTTAGTGATTAGTTACACTACTATAGTTCTCAACAAGACTCTAGTTGATAGAAGATTTCCGTCCACTAAGAGTACCTAAAAGTTCTTTCCCACCACCAACACCAACGTATTCACATTATTAATGTAATTATCATTGAAAAAAATTACAAATATAGAGTGAATGACTTGTAATAGTACTAAAATGAACATAAAAACATTAAGAGATTACGTAGCCACCGCTTCAAAAGGAAATTTTTTAATGTAAGTAAAATAAGATCTATATTCCATAACAAAGATATCTCCATTCGTAAGACCAATGAAATATGTTTTCCTTGACAATTGGAAGGTTTGTGTGTAGAAATGTTTATTAAATAACTCCTCACAACCATCCTAAATATAGACTCAATTAACATTTTCATGGATGAATAGATCATATAATTGTCATTAGTTTCATTAAATCATTGCCACTTCTAAATTTACAAATTTAGTTTAAGGAGTTATATGAAAATTGAATAACCTATTTATCATACTATTCATTCCTCCATGTATTTAGCTCCCAAATCTCTATAAATGATTAGTGGGTTTGGTTTTTAAAACTCCAATGATCAATCCACATAACATGGGTTTTATGTAAATTTACCCATTTCCCCCCACAAAAGGGCATCCAATATGCCTAAAACAAGCTATTGATTCAATTTTGGTTCTAGTGTACTATATTCTTAGAAGAATTATCCTACTAATTTATAGGTCTCCCAACTAGGGAATTTTTTCTAAAAATGAAATGAACATTGTGAAAATCATCACTATGTCACTAGAAATTACATTACTTACAAATTCCACAAGGTACATTAATAAATAAAAAAAGACAATAATATAAAAATTATTAAATAATGAGTAATAAAATATCATATGAATGTTAAAATCATATTGGGATGTCTTTTTACTAATTCACGATACTGTGTTTTCATCGACAAATCCCATGATGATGATATTTTAATATGCCTACAAGTATTTAACAACACTTTCTTATCTAGACCTCCCTTGTAAATTGATGGTCATTATAAATAGGTTAGCTTCACCATTTTATATCTCACAATATTATGTTTTGATTCATTCTATCTCTACACCTACTACCCCATTGATGTATCAGACTAAAATGATATTTTTATAACATCTTAGACCAACCGAACACGTTGGGTAGGATTAGAATTCCACTAAACATAGGTTCATCCGCTCAACACCAAAGGTAAGAAATAAATTCCTAGGTTCAACAATTTCATTAGGTAACAATTTACCTTAAACAATATAAACTAAAGTATAGGAACTCTAATAACCATGTAAATATGGTTCATATGGGAAACAAGACAATTATCCAATAAAAAACGTAACATAACATAAAAATGTTACAACATAGAAATGTTACAACATAAAAATCCTACCACCAACTAAAATATCAGACTAATATGCTACCTTTACTAAATTGTTTTCTTGAACATACACCTTAGATAGGATTAGAATGAAACAAACATTAGTTTTACCCCTCATACCCCAAATCTTGGAAATATATTACAATGTTAAATAGAATAATTAGAGGATAATTTAAACTTAATGAAATTAATTAAATTATAATACTCTTATAATTATTGAAATATGATTCATGTAGGGAAAAAACAAAACTCAAGTGAAAAAACATAACATAAAATGGTGAAACATAAATATATAACCCAATCATTAGATAAGACTACATGACACACAGAATCTATAATGGAAAACATGTTTCTAGAAGAAAAAACTACACTAAGATCCAAATAATAGGTACCTTTAACCTCCAATATCCATCACCAAAACCCAAAACATTAGGAAACCCTGATAGAGAAGTAAGATGTCTTCCCTTTAACAACGTCTTACAGAATGGCATCTACAAATCCAGCATAATGCATATGTCGGGATAACAATAAAACCTAGTAGTAAATCACACTATATATTCCCAAAATTATAATTAAACAATATAATGTTTCCCCATAATTTATATAAAATAATAAAGGATCATGAAGAAAGTAATTGAGGAAAATATAGCCAATATAAATAAATCACACCACAAATCTGCATCCCATGAAATTAAGTCAATCACTCATGAAATGTAACAAACCCTCCTCTTTATAATCCATAATTCTGACCTAACACATCGCTTGTCATATTATTCCTTTCAATTGACCAATTTCAAATGTGGAAACTCATTCCTCCATACAAAAGGAGTCATTAGTGAAACAGTCTATGTTCCCCACATTCATCATTAACAAACAAATATAAAGGAAGATGGAATCATATATATATATATATACACATCATGACCACCCAAAAACTCATTCCCATACTATGTTTATTCACACCAAGGACACCCTTTTTAAACTAAAATCACAATATATGAATTTTAATAATCATGTTGTGGGTGTCATCCATTAACCTTAGATAAAAAAATAATCAACACTATGTAAATAAAAAATATGAATTTTATCAAAATATTAATATCAAACTTCTAGATGTAAATTTCATAAACCATAAGCCTTCAAGTTATCATGATAATTAGTGTGTGAAAGATCAATGTATCTCAAACAAAGTTTCTAAGATAAAACATGACCACACACATGTAACTATAGACTATTATAAACCATATATGATGGTTTGTAATAACATCTCCATTACGACACACCCATGAAATGACATCTAATAATTATTTTCATAAAATATGGTTTCACCTTTAGAATATAATAAGAGAAAAGATGTAAACATGAGATGGATGCCTTACCTTTGATCCATGGTCCAAAACACCAATATTCAAATAGATGAATCTTCAAAATGAATAGGGTCCCAAAAAACACCTAAGATAGCCTTGAGGTTTGAGAGACGTATCCAAGAGGTAAGAAATGATAATTTTAGTTGGAAAAATTTAGTTAAAATCAATATTTAGTTAATTTTGAATGTCATTAATGATTTGAATTCATAGTTTTAAAAATCCTACAGCAAATTGCATTTGAAAATATGTGAAACCTAGGGTTGTATGATTTCGTGCATAGTTTAATAAACAACAATCTAGAAATGAAATCTTACACTACCTAAAAATTTTATATGGCTACCTGGGTTTTCCAAAATGTAAACTAACTATTCAATTTTTTAAGGCCCTCAATATAAAATTCATGGTTGACCAATGGAATTTTCATAGTTAATCCAAATCACACACCACAATTAAAACCTAAAAAACCCCTTTAATACTTTAAAACATTTCAAAACATTCTAAAACAAACCCCAAAACATTATAATCAATAAAATACATATTAAAACACATAAATACCATAAATTGGGGGTGTTATAAGTTTTTTTATTGTAAAAATATCAATAGAAACCTCTAAAACATCCCAATTGATTTTGAAAAACACATGGAAACATATGATATTTCCAAATATAATAAATCTTCTATTCAAAATATGTAAATTACTTGTAGATCATAGAATTGATGCTATAGTAATCTTATAAAAAAATTCGTAACTCAAAATATCAAATACAATAGAATAATTATTCTCCAAACATATAATAGATGAACATATTTTAATGGAACCCATATATAATATTTCCTATTTTGAGGTATGACCCTCTTGGAGTTTTTGGTTCAAGAACATTTAGTTGGATTCTTCAACTTGTAATCCTTGGTTGGTAATATTTTTCTCGAGGATAGAGATATTTTTCTAGGTATAACGACCTAGTGTTCATGGATATCTATTGTTTTGAATTAATTATATCTATGTATAAACGTTAAAAGGAATAAGAGTATTTCCTTTAGAGGATCGGGTTAAACCAAGGTTTTTTCGAACTGTTTTACCGAATCCACATGGTGGACACTATCTCAATGTGAACTGGTTTCATGATGCGAATACCTTTGCTAGGTAGATACTACAAGTTGGAAAAAGTCATGAAATGTTTACATGATATAAAATTCTATAATGTTGTGAAATGAGTTTATAGTGTTAATTTCAACCAAGGAGATGCATTTTTCTGTATATCTAATTAGTCATGAAAAGTCATGACGTGAAAAGAGTTCATGTAAGAAATTTTTTGGGATAAATGGATTTAGACTATGCTACATATATTATTTATTTTCATTCATGGTGAAGCCACCTCCAAAAACTACAGGCTAACTCCAAGAGATTATTGGACGATTTCTTCCCTCTTAGACATCTCTGTCCAACATTTAAAATTTATTTAGTGCCTTTTCCTTGGTTTTATCCTTTAATACACTATATTATATTATATCAATTTAATCACTTTAATTTTACTGAATTGGGATTTAATATTGATGAATGTGAGATCTATTTTTTTCCCTGTTGATCTCCTTCAACTTATTTTTTTATTGAAATTCCCTATTGAAGGTGTTTCTCTAATCCTAGGTTAAATGTTGTTGGTGTAAAAAAAATCTCTATGGTATGTTTATATTTTTTTAAGTGTGTCAAATACTATGAAATAATTGAAACACAACTTTCACATTAAATAATGATATAATGGTTCATAGAAAACTTTTGTTTGTAACACTCCTTGGATCCATTTTGATTCAACAATGTTTTGACATAGATTGCGTCTAGGTGGAGGGTGAGCCCATCCTTCGATGGAAATGAACCTACTTTGGGCATGAAACATAAAATAACATGACATTGGACCTTAGGTTATTTCTTAGAATATGACTAAATTGTATAATCAATTTCTTGTTTATTGGAAATTTTTGTGACACTTTGATATGATAATTTATAAGAAAATTATTATATAATGGGCTTCTCTTGGTTATAATTAAATGATTAAATAATGGGATTGGCCTGATTATGCTGAAATTCTTATTTAAATGGATTTTTCTTATTATGCAAAAATTATTATATAAAGGGATTGTCCAGGATAAGCTAAAATAATTTTATAAATCGCTTAGTCTAGTAATTTTTTAATTCTTATGTAAATGACTTAGCTTAGTTATGATGAAATTATTATATTGAGATATTGACTTGTTCTATGATTTTTCAATGCACTTGTGGTTATGGTTGGCATGGGGTTTCTACAGTCTCAGAGTAATACCAGCACGATTCTGAAGTAGGTTAATTGTTATATTATATTAATTTATTAGTTAATTTACCTTTTTATCACATTATTGAGTTCACTTAATATTATTATAGTTATTCTTAGACCTGGAGGTGTCAACCAACTGAGTTTTACACACACCCTATCTTGGTCATTGTTTTACATCCATCCAGATTGAATGGATGTAGGTTTGGATAGGGGAAAAGGAACTTATTGTTGATTTTTTCTTACTAGATGGGATGTAGCTTGGAGATGAGACCAATATGGGGACCATGAACAAGTTATTTGTTATATTATTCAAGTTTCTTTTCCATTAATATTTTTTACATTACTCTTGTCATTTAGAGATATTCCATCTTATCATAGCATTATTATTTTTCATATTATTGGATTGATCTATTTCCATCACTATTTGGTTTATCTACTTTTTATACTATTTCAACTATTTCCATTACTATGATATTTATTCTTCTTTTTTGAAACTCTATACCAGCGGGAATAGTCTCACTACAATTTTTTTTCACCCTCGCTACTAGTCGGCAATCTATGGCATATAGGGGGAATTCTTGAGGTATAATAACAAAATAATTTTGGACATTTTAGAGAGTGAGATATTAAGGTATACTGCAATGTGGTATTAGAGACTTAATGTTTTTCATTTCATGTTTCATTACAATTTGAAAAAGTTAGAAAGGATATTAGGAACATGACACGACCAAGTAATGATCTTGTGCATGTGAGTACAAAAACTATATAAAAGAGAAAAATTGTGTGATTGGGGATCAGATTGTAGTTTATGGTGTTTATTAGTAACGATTGATATTATTTCATATTGGGTTATTCCTATATTGTGTGATGTTATTGCTACTTGATATTTATACTAATGGCTGGGTATGGAGAAGGATGAATATGATTGAATCATTATATTCATGTAGGGATATATATCCACATCCATTGCTAATGATTGGGAAATATTTATTTCTTGATATATATTTTCCATTATGAACTATGAAATGATATCTATGTTATATTTTATTAAAAAGGGAATAAATGAAAAATAATGTCAAGAAAATTCATGTATTAATCCAAGTTTAAAAAGGCCATCAGCTAGTGGTTCTCTATTACATTCACTAGTTGAGGTTGACCTTTATTTTCATCCAGTGTTCTAAGGAATATGTTTCTCTCATTGAGAAAAAGACATCCTCAACAAATTTGAGTTGAGAAATAGGAGAGCATCAATTAGCAAGTTCATATCACATCTAAACAAGAGTTTCATGTATATTTTTAGAATCAAATGGATTTTTATATTAATTATAGCTTCTTTAGGGCTATGCGATTCATTGAATGAGATACTATTATGCTATACGAAAAAATTAATAATTTGATAAGAGAATTCTGTCTACCACATCCACATATGCTCACTAGGGAGGGAGGCTCCCAACAAGCTGAGTTATTGATTAAGTCATTCCATATGAACTTTATGAACCTCAATACACCTATAGATAGAAGGGTGAATATTTATGATTACTTGTTTCATGGAACTTCTTAGTATTTTTAGAACATTATAGAGCAACTCAAGCATGAAGAAATTTTATTTTAGAAGGACATCGAGATGATGTTCCAGATCTACTTATGTCCAGAAATGTTAAGGTATTAGAAGGATCATTAGTTAATGAACCTAGAATAGGAGTGAATGTTAGTGGTGTATTATCCTAGATGTTCCACTAATATACAATTCTTTTCAACATATTTAGTAGATGATGTGATTTCCTAGATTTGGCATTTAGAAGATAGAATTCCCTATGATACTAGGTCATAGATGATCTTTTTCATGTGAGTAGCATTTTAGATGTGAGGAATCAGTCTCTCATCATGAAATGTAATATAAGAGATTCCTAGAGATGAAACCATTCTATTTCCATTGGTCGAACATGGATCTATTATTCTAGTGGTAATAAGTTCCATTATGATAGTAATCACCAAGGTAACAATGGGGAAGAGTGGCCATGGTACTGGGAATCCATCTCTAGATAGTGTTCTATTTTTTTGCTATCCATGTGGAAGGTTTGAGAATAGGTGACCTAAGTTTCTGTAATATTAATTGTAGTTCCTTTTTTCTGGAATATTGGGACACTTATAGTTGTTTTGTCAGACCATGAAATAATATATTAGTTGTAGGGTATCAGGATAGGTACCAAAGTTTGAGAAGGACTGAGATACCACTTAGTAAACTAGTAGTTCAAGTTATAATGTATGTTCATGCCAAGGCATATAATGTGGTACCCTAGTATTGGGGTGAATGTACCTTTTGAATGGATCATCATATGGAATTCATACTAGGTCCTAGGGTAGAGGGGAAATTCATCTAAACGTGTTTCGATTAACTCTCTCTAGATTAAATTCTGGACCATCAGCCATCAGAGGTATGATTGTAGAATCCTCTACCCTTTCATGGGTTTTGTATGATATTGGAGAATAAAATTATTTTATATATTCAATTTTTTCGTTAATTGATAGGGTCTTGGTTCTGGAATACTTCAACGGTTCTTGAAAATTGACACACTTTTAGGAGTGAGGTTATAGAATATCAAATATTTCAAGGAAATTTCTCTAGAAATTGGTTGTTATCATTTATTTTGTGACGTGTTTCTATTAAAAATTATATGTTTCTATTAAATTATTTGTATGGATTGATTATATTTTTAACTAGAAAACATCTAATGTTATAAATGGACAGTTAGCTTCCCCTCACTTTAAATATGAAGCCATTTTAACAAGGGTGAGAGGGATCTTTAGGTTAGAAATAGAAGAAGAATTCATAGAATATTAGATAGTCTCATGGATCATATAATAGGTCTTTCCCTAGATAATGGTGAAATGGAAAAGGATAAATTTCCTCTACTGGTTGATCATTTTCATAATGTTTTTTCCTAATAGTTCTATGGATTGCCATTAGAGCATGAGATATAGTTCACGATTGAGTTGGATCAGGGATTAGATATAGTTTTTAATCAAACTTATAAAAGTCGCTATAATTGGATCATGAATTGAATGTTATATTAGATGATTTGGAATCTAAGAGTTTCATATGAACAAGAAAATCACCTTGGGGTTATCCCATTATTTTCTCTGAGATGTTTGATGGGTCATGGCACTTGTGTATGGACTATCAAAGATTTAACCAGATAAAATTCACGAATAAATTAATTGCACCTAATCCAACTCTTAATGAATTAATTTTAAAATTTATAATCCTTACCCAATATATGAAATGCCATAATATGTTTTAAGGTCATTCATCTCTTCATATCCAAAAAAACACTATAGCAATCATCCAAACAAACATGGTGCACCCTATTCTTGGTCATCTCCAAGATCGGTGCAATAAAATGAGAAAAGTTATGGAAAAAATAAATAATACTATACTTGACCAAAAAACACCAAATCTTGAAAACATTCTTGGTTCACTCCCAATATAATAATTCTCAACTTTATCATGGTCCACTTCTACTCGTTCCTCTAAGATAAAACGACCCATGAAGCAGACATTATCAATCCAAAAATTGAATTTTGATACATTGGAATAATTGTAATGCTCTCTGAATGTACTCAGGATAATTATAATATGTTGGGAATGATCTTCTATAGACTGGGAGTATACTATGATTTCAATGAAAAAAACCACAACAAATAGATCAATGAAAGGATGGAAATCTAGTTCATCAAGGCCATGAATATCTCTAGTTTATATTTTAGATCACACAACATCAAAAAATACTCATACAATCCATAACTGATCCTAAAAAAATTCATAGGTAAGTCTGATGGTTTCACATTCAACTGATGATAAGATAATATGAATTCAATCTTCGATAAAATTTAGGCAACTTTCAAATGGTTGTAGATATCAACAATGTGTAAATGGGGATGATAATTCAGGTGTTTTTTATCGATAGAGATAGTTGATACCACATGAGAGGAATTACACAACTCATGACAGAACTTAGAAATAGTGATACATCCCATGAGATGTTGGGGACACTATCTTTTGGGTTAGAGGATTATGGTGTACAGAGACCAAAAGATCTTTAGGTACAACCTCTCTTAGTGGGACTTAATCCTATGGTAGGGGAGGTGGGTTGAATATTTTCATATTTTTTACATTGAATTGGATTATACACTGGGTAAAGGAAACATTATTTCAAATGCGTTGAATGTGAATATGAAGATAAAGGTTGTGTGGGAGTCTTGAAATGATTGGTAGATGATTCAACACTTTGAGGATATTCATCTAGATGATTATGAGTCTCATGGATGAGTAGATCTGACTTTGATATATGTTTTACCTAGGCTTTTGGACTAGATCAAGACCAAAAATATATATGATCTAGAGATATTCCCTACAAGGGAAATATTATATGGTGTGGAGACACCATTAGAATTGTATAATGGAAATATCTATTCTATTATTTTATATAGATGAGTATGGGATTCTATGGTCTTGAATGAGGATATGGTGAAGGAGTTTCAAGATTCAAGATTGGAAGTACACAAAAGTTTGACAAAGATGAATAATAATCTCTATATAATGTAATGGTGTTGAGAAATGATGAAATGTATGATTTTAGATTTTTTCATATGCCTCAAATTTCACCAAGTGACGGTTGAGTATTAGTGGCATGATGGGCTATTGCAACCTCTTCGAATTCCAGAATGGAAGTGCTATGATGTTCTTAAGAACTTTGTTACAGGATTACTCAAGACATCTCATAAGAATGACGACATATGGGTGATCATATTCCTACTTATGAAAGAATCCCACTTCATTACAATTAGAGGGACATTAACTATTGATTTCCTAGGTAGACTTTAGGTACATGAGATAGTTCGAATGCATAATGTTCCGTTGAATATCATATCGGATAGAGACCCTTGTTTCATGTATCAATTCTAAGAAGTTATTATCAAGGATATAATATCATAGTTTTTTATTACCATATCTTATAATGATCATACTAATAAATAATCTAAATGAATGATTCGTATTTTAAAGGATATGTTTTGAGAATGTGTGACGGACTTCCGTGGTTCATGTGAGAAGTTTATGAAACTGATATAGTTTCCATATAATAATATATTTCATGAATCAATCCTAATAGAAACTTTAAATTATACTTATAGTAGTCCATTCTATTATCCTCTTTTTTGGTTAGAGGTAGGTGAGTCAGAACTTGTTGGACATAAGTTCATGTTTGAGATGACTGAGAAGGATGAGTTGATCAAGATGCACTTAGTGACCCAATAGAGTAGGCATAATTCTAACACATATCATCAATGATTACCTCTAGAGTTTGAGACAGATCAATGTGGTTTTCTTAATGTTTCTCCAAGGATGGAGAACACCGTATTAGAAAGTAGAGAATACTAACAATCATGTTTGTTAGTCTATTCAAAATTGTCGAAAGGCTCAGATGAGTGGTATACCAATTGGTTATCCCGTAGCACAACCATGGCATGCATGATGTGTTTCACATATTGAATCATTCGATATATCATTTAGAACTTTATAATTTAACATAAATTGATGACATTGATATTGGTGCAGAAGCATCCTTTGAGAAGAAGCAGATATGGATTTCAGAATGCAGTCTAAAGAACCTATAAGAAAATAACATACCACTATTGCAAGTGGAGTCACATCATGTCTTACACCCTGATATTTTTTCATTTTTTTCAAATTAATTTAATCTTTTAAATATTTCATTTCAAAAAACACTAAATATAACTTAATTTATTTTAAATCACTAGTATTTTCTTTCATTTCATATAGGACCAAGTTTATCTTTCACTACACACAACACATAAATTATATAGTTGTACATGAAACACTATGTTTGTATTCTGTTAAAAATAACATCATGTTCATCTAATAACATGAATTTTATAGAATGCATATTTTATAGAAATACTCTATACTATTAATAATATTATTAAAATATTATTATAGTTACCAACTAACCATTTGAATGAATGTTACAAATATGTTTAAAAAAATTGTGAAAATTTCATTTACACATGATTATAGAATTAATCTTTTTGTTATCAATTAGTTATAAATGAATGTAAGAACTATTTGAAAATAAGGAAATTACTTTTATATGTCAGCATTTTCTATTTTTTAAAAACACAATTTTTCTCAATAAATTAAACGAAAAAAATTAAATGAATGTTTTCAAAAAAATTTATATATTATATATTAAAAAATTGTAAAGTCATCTAATATATTTTAAAGGAAATAATAAAAAGAAATCCAATTTTATAAAAAAAAGAGATATTTTTCTAAAATGTAATTTTATAGCTCTTTAATGTAGAAAAAATTTTAAATATAATTTTTGCCACTCCTAAAATTTTTTTTTGAAAAAGTCAAATTTATTTTTTGAATAATAATAAAAATATTTACATGGGATTATTTTTTGTTATTTTTTGAGAAGTTTCATTATTTGATGAATAGTAAAAATACTAAATTATAATTGAAAAATTATTTATCATCTAATTTATTTATATAGTCTAGTTTATATTAAATTGGTTTCAAATATTTTTAGTTAAATTATACATCTATTAATACAATTTATGTCATTGAAATTTATTTAACATTGTAATTGGATATAAAAACAATTCAAACATTTCAATGTTTTTAATTTAAAAAAGCATATTGTTTCATCCCATATATGAGATTAATTTTAAATTAATTTATTCCAATTATAAGATTATAATTTGGAAAAATGAATTCCATATTATGAATTGGAATAATTTATAATTTATAATAAAGTCAAAATAGTTTTTGACCCAAAAAGATAACTAAAAATAATTAAAATTAATTATTGCAATTAAGTTAAAAACAAGATTAATTAGTAGCTAAACATTAATTTAAGGGGATAAAACCCCAAGTCTCATGTCAAAAATCCATTGGATGGAATTTTTTTGACCGTGTCCTCTCTTGGCTTTAAAATTGATAATTATTTGAGGCACAAGATATAACAACCCATCACTTTATTACACATTAAAACATGATTTATTACATAAGCTTACACTTAATACAACCTGGAATATTGTTAATCCAAGTTTATTTTTTGATTAGTTACATTATGAAATAATTTAAAATAGGAAAAAATCATCTTTATTGAAAATTTTATTAATATCATCGCACTTAAAACTACATGAAATAACTTGGTGACATACATAAGAAAGAGATGATCTATAAATCCCAACGAGGGAATAAAAATAGCATAACTAGATGGTAATAATACATGTTAGACAATATACATATAAATGGGGAATGAAATGAGTTTGAATCACAAACAGGAATAATATGACTTGATATATCATGATAATTATGAATAAATGATGGGAAATGTGGAAACACCATAAAACAATACATCATAAAAATAGGTTAAGGTTAACTGCCAAGACATAATGAAGGAAATTTCCCATAAAAATTAGTCTTAATTTTTATCCCAACATGACATATCATGTGACTAATCTTTACCCAGTGCATTGGAGCACTATATAATTCTGGGCACACCGGTCACTTTCATCTCATTCTCATGCTTTAGTGTGCCACATTGATTAAACAACATTGATTCATTCATCATTATATTTTATTACCTGATCATAGAGTTGTAATAAATACATATAAGTACCGTTTAAAATATGTACAAGTTTATAAAGGTGAAAACCCCAGATAATAAATGTGTATGGTAAAAACTAAAAAATTATGTTGACGTGAAAAATCACTGTGAGATTTTGGAATCATAACGATGAAACTTATAAAATTTATAAAATGGATTGATGAGAGTTAAAGGTGTATGTAATAATTTTTAAATAAAATGTGTGGTAATAGGTACATGGAAATAGATATCACAACATTTTTAATTGAAAAAAGATGGTATAAGAGAACAATGAAACATGAATATTGAATAGAAGGTGAGGAGCTCTAACATAAGTGTGTGACACAAAATTTTTTGGAGGAGCTTCTTGAGAGATTGGTGCGACCTTGGGTGAAATAAAGAGTGGTTATGGTAGAGTAAGGATATTATACAAGGATATTTAGTGAAATGAAATGATATCTTTAGTGGTTTTATATAGTAAATGAGTTCGAAATTCATTATCATTTCTCAAATGTAGGTTTTGGACTCTATATATTAAAATTACCAAAAAACCCATCCCTTGGTTTTCTATATAGATTCTTCAAATTTTTAGTGGTTTTAATTATTCCACAAGGCCAATGTATAAAAATAGAAAACTACTACCCTTTTGGATGTTGAATTTGATTATACTCTTGAAGAAATGACTTTAAAACCGTAAAACAAATTATATTTTCTTAAGGATTCATAATGGATTTATAAAATTAATCAAGTAAATATAAAATCAAATTTTATTAGGGAAACACAAATTTGGAAATGGATAACTTTTTCAGTATTTATTATATCACTTTTTTGGTGATTATGATGTCATAATACACATCGTATATTTATACAATATTTAATTTTTTACTTGAAAATTTGACTAGCTTAGAAAATTATGAAAAATTTACCATTAGTTAATGTTTGGGTTTTTATTCTAAATATAATATTCATTTTATCCAAAAAATTATCTAAATATTTTTTTTATGACTTTTAAAATTAGAATTTACATTTATGGAGAAATGATGGATTTCTTTGATAATAATATTATCTAGACCCTTATAAAAATTATATTTGACTTCATAAGAAAATATAATTTCATTTATATTTAATAAACATTATTTAATAATGATATATTATTTATGTATTATTTATTTAAAAATACATTAATTCCTCAAATATATTCTTTAATTGAATATAAATAGCAAAAAACACTTTATTTTATATTGAATCAAAATAAAAAATTTATAAAGTAACAATATAAAAAATTAAATATAACCATTACTCTATTGAAAATATTATACATAACCATATTTATTGGTTCTTGATAGATGTCCCTTTAATACACTAGAAGACACCCAAAGGTTAAGGTTCTTGATGGTGATACATTCATTGTGTAGTTCAACGTACATGGATTTGGTCATCATTTCTATGAGCTTGAACTTATCCCAAAAATATATATTATCATGCTTATGTTGTTGGATATCTTCTAGGGCTTGGTCAAGGATAAATCCAAAAGATGCTATATCCCTAAGACGCTTTAATAAATGGACATCAGAGGGTATGATCCAACAGGTTCAGGCCATCACATCCATTATATATGTTAATTGGATTCATTATAATACTATATTTACTATAATAATATGATCATTGTTCACTTACTATATTATTAATGTTAAATATGATTTATGGTATTTGAAATCTGATAGGACAAAACCCATAAAGATCTTGCTTTTTCAATTACCATATTACAAAATTATACATTTAATTAAAACACAAGGGGAATTTAATATTTAATAGATTGGATCAATAAAATCACCCCCATTAAGAAATTTAACCCTTTAAATTTTCATTTCCTACACTTCAAATGATTACGGTAAGCTTGTTTCATCACTTTCTCTAGTTCCCTCATTGCTTCTTAAAACATTTTCTTTCTTCACAACACTTTGACCTAGTGCATTGTCTAATTTCATAAAACTCTATCTCTAGGATCAAAGATGTTCATCAGATGATCTTCATATGTCAGAAAATTATCCAATGGTACAACCTCTATATTGAGTAAATGTGAGGGGTCTGGTATGTTCATTCTATAGAGGGATATATGAAACAAATCATGTACTAGAGATAGGTTAGGTGGGATTTCTAGTTGGTAGGCCACCAATCCAATACGGTCAAGGATCATAGAGGGGATGATGTATCTTGAACAAATAATTCCCTTATTAGTAAATATCATTAAATTCCTCCATATATATAAGTGGGGAAAAACTATTCCTCTAATATAAATCTCTAGTTCTCATCTATGATTGTCGTCATAACACATCTGTCAACTCTGAGATGCCTTTTTGTGATGCTGACTGATCATAACCATTTCCAACATTTCATCAAACATTTTAGAACCTATTAGTTTGTGTTCCATAACATCATCCCAACATGCAGGTTTTCTTCACCTCATCCCATAAAGGGATTCATAGGGAGCAATTTGGATTGTTGATTGGTAAATTTTATTTTATGAGATCTTAACCAGAGAAAGATACTGGTCCCATCCTCCATTGAAGTCAATTGAGCATGCTCTCAACGAATCCTCATGTGTCTGGACAGTCTGATAAGATTAACCATCGGGTTGTGGGTGATAATCCCATATGAATTTTAAGTCAATGTTTTCATAATGTTGAAGACATTTTCAAAACCTGGAGGTGAATCTCATATCTCCACAATAAACAATCGTTATGGGTACACCATGAATCCTAATCAATTCACTGATGTATATCTATGCTTGTTGATCCAATTAGAAATCCTCTCAAATGACAATGACATGTAATGTCTTTGAATAAATATCCACCGTAACTCGTATAAAAATTCTTCCTATTGATTTCTTCAAAAGTTTGGTGATAATGACCATGGGGATATTTTCCCATTTCCTTGTAGATATGGATAATGGTTGCATCATTCCCTCATATTTTTTCCTTTCCACCTTCATTTGTTGACAATGATGATAAATTGATATATAATCCATGATCTCTTTCTTTATATTGTCCCAAAAATTGTGTTCTGGGAGATCAAAATACATATTTGTGTACTGAGCATAGAAAAATAAGGTTTATATATGTGCATAATTCAATAGCTCTTTCATTAACTCATGATTTTAGGATACACATAGTCTTGAACTAAATCTCCCAAAACCATCTTCAATAACATTAAACTCCAAGGATTTCAATTTTCATATAGCTTTTACATTATTTTAAATTCACATAACATCTCATTAAGAATCCTTTATCCTCTCTTTAAGGGATGATCCATAAATCATTTGTCAATGGATTGATGATGTTATTTCCTTTGGGATTCCCAAGTACATCCTTTCTAATTCCAAGATGATTAGATGCCTCTATATTTCTCATCAGGAATATAAATTTTGGATTTTTTTCTACCTAGATAATATGTCACATTATTCCCATTTCTAGGATGGAAAATAATTGAGTTGTCATAGTCCATGATTATCTTTAACTGTAACCATTGGTGAAAATTTCTTTATTTTTGTAATAATACATACTTTAGGATTTTTTTATCCATATATATATATTTCAAACTTCTACCCAAATACATGATAAGTAAATATTTTTGAATCAAATATAACTTAATCCAACTCTAGATCATGCATTGGATAGTTTTGTTCATGAAAATTCAACCACCATGAAGCATAGGATTTGTCTTTTTCATTCTAAATTAACACCAAACACAATCCATTCTTCAATGCTTCGCTAAAAACTATGAAATGTTATCGACATGTGGGTAGTATGAGAATAAGGGTAGTGGTATGAATATTTTTAAATTCCATGAAGCTCTCTTAAAATTCTTCATTATAAGAAAACTTGAGTCCCTTCTTAGATAGCATGGTTAGAGTGTTTCACAATAATAAGAAATATCTCACCAATCAATGATAATACCAAACTAATCCATGGAAACTATGATTATCTATCACATATGTTTTCCTTAGTTATCCATAAATTTCTTCTATATTTTAATGGTCCATAAATATTTCATTACTTGTGATGATATTCTTTAAGAATGAGTCTTCCTTGAAACATAACATACATTTTCTATATATGGCATATATCTTTTAATTTCATAAGGTATTTAGCATAACAATCAGATTCTCCTCATGATCCTCCTTGGTTTTGAAGAATATTAAAATATTAGATATAAATACCACCATTGATTTCTGAAGGTAATATGTAAATGCTTTATTTATCATGTCCACAAATATTTAAAGATCATTAGTGAGGCCGAATGTCATTACTATATATGAACCCAAAGTGCTTGTACAATGTAAAAAATGTTTTCTTACTGATATCTTCCTTCACCACCCTAAAATGGATATATCATGATGGTAGATCGACCTTGGAGAATTATTGAGCTCCATGTTTCTGATCAAACAAGTCACCAATCTGTGGTAGAGGATTCATGATCTTTATCATAATCTTTATGAGCTCACAATAGTCAATACAAAGGATCATTGAACCATCTTTCTTCTTGAAAAGGAGGACTAGTGCACCCCAAGGTGAAGCACATGGGTGTATATACCCATTATATAGATTCATCTATATTTTTTTCTTCAGTTCTTCATGTTACACAACCTCCATTATATATAGAGTCCTGAATAATAGTAATTGCACATGTATAATCTCAATTGAAAATTCAATATCTTGGCGAGGAGGAAGACCATAATACTCCATAGGAATAAAATTTCAATATTCCCTCACAATGGGAATGTCTTCAAGGATGGTCCTTTCCTTAGACTAAATAAATTTATCATGATAAACTTTTCTGTAGGAAAATAATATCCATGCCTGAGATGTTTCTGCTGAAGAAGAATATTCCTCCTCCTTGTTCTTATTCCAAATTAGGGGATGATTCTCAATATATAGAGTGATTTCCTTATCACAAATATTTGTGGTGGATCTATACAAGGAGAAAAAATCCATGCAATTTTTTTTATTAAATTACACTAATGGTAGTCAGAAAATGATCATTGGAATGTTCATCTAACAAAATTTGATAGGGAATGAGTTTTATACTCATGATGTAATAATTTCACCATTTTAGTTTTTCTCTATCATCTCTAATTCCATTATTTGTTGTTATGTTTGATTAGTTGTACTATACCTTCATGATATGATGGAATTTGTAGAACCACAATTAAAAACATTCATATTTCTTTAATGAATAGATTTTTTTTAGTTGTCTCTAAAACCCATGGATTAGGTAAATGATTGGAAAAGTTCTTTGGTTATTTGTAGTTGAAGCAATGAACAATGTCCTGAGGGTTGACTAGAGCATTCCTTTTCTCCATCACATTAGTGGGTTTCTCCTATTAGCAATCACTAGGTTAGAGACCTTCCTTCCTATACCTAAATCATTTCCTCAACCCCTTAATAAAATTTTGAGGTGCTTCTTTTCAAACCATTGATGAGATGGTTGTTGAATGCGTTTTGCACTATAATAATATCACTTATCAGTGGTTTTTTCGATTTCATTGTGGTTTAAACCTCTATTACGTACTTCTATAATGGTTTCCAAAAACTATCGCTAAAGTTGGTGTTAGCATCCAATACATTCTGGTTCCTTCAATTTAGTGGCGTGTTTTGGTACCTATTGTAGAATGTATATTTAGTAGTAGTTTTCATTATTTTAGTGTTACTTCTCTGAGAAAAAAAATAATGAGGATTTAGGGGCGGTTAATACCTATGTATAAATTTTTTTATCTAGAAAACTACTGCTAAAAAAACCACTGATATATTAATATTGCATCATTTTTAGGAGTGGTTTTAACTACCACTAATAACAAAATATACAATATTTTTCAGTGGTTTGAACTTATAAAAAATATTGATTTTAAAAAAATTTACTACTTATTAAGCATCCCAAAATTACCCAAAACATTGCATAGAAGCATACATTTCATCATTCAATTAACAAACAACTATACAAGCATACTCTATAACACAACCATTTCACCATTGGCAGATAGCCACAACTATTTACACCACTATAAAAAACAAAAAGAAACCACTACATAAACCCATACATTTCATATCTCAATTAAGAAACCATTTTAACATATCAAAAGGAATTCCAAACTCATTGTTAACCCAAACAAGAAAAAAACAATGAATCTTTAATGGAAGAATAAATTTAAATAATGTGTTGTATGTTTCCTTCACAACAATGAAAAAAAACACTACCTACCCCAACATATCAAAATTGAGACCCATATAGAAGAGGAATCACTCCTTGATATCTAGATTAAGGACACTAATGAAAAAAGAAACTTTTAAGAGATCCTATGATACCAAATTTAAGGAAAAGGAAACTATCGCTTTGAAATGTTCAACAAAATCCTTCACCATCCACTAACCTTACAGTACACTCATGAGATTATCCATTTTCTTCATCATCAACACCTCATATATAAACCACCAGAAAAAGATAGACTCAAAAACCTCCCACTTCATCCCAACATGCAATGTTGGTAGGGAAAACAACAAATATTCTTATATAGTTGGGACGACAAGCATACCCAGAACAACAAGGATTCTAACAGCTTCAGATGTTCTAAACACTCTAATGACATGATTAACTTCCTCAATTCACTTCATTGCAACTAACGAACCTCTATTTCCATTGAAGATGTGAGGAAACTAAGAAGAATTAAAAATAGTTGAGACCCACTAGAATATTTAAGGAACTTTTTGGGCAACATATTCTGAATAACATAAAAATATTTATTTACAAATATATTTTTACCATTATTAGTGGATATATAATCCTAAAGACGTTCTTTTGAAGAATAAGTGAAATTTAATACTTTAAATTGAGTACAATTTAAAAATATTTAGAAAATAGATAATTAATTCCCTTATAATATTAATAATATTTATATAATGTTTCAGCAGTGGTTTACCTTTATATGAAACAAAAATCCTTGAAAAATAAATATCATATTAAATATATTTTTTTGGATCATGCGTGTACAAATAATTAATTTATTTTCATTAGATTATCATCAAAAACAATTCATCAAAAAAATTAACGCTATTGATGTGGGTTTAAGTTTAATGGACAATATTAATTATATGTGTGGTTATTCTTAGAATGATTAAATATTTATGATAAAAATTGAAGAACAAGAAATATATGTTTAGAGACATCTAATTATGGTTATTTTGAAGACACCATTAGGGAGACTAATAATGAAATGATCGAATATACACATGTCCCCCATTTTTAGATCGTCGTATTCTACAACAATCCTCCAATTAAGACATGTTTTTGAATGTTCATAATGCATAAATCAATTCACTACTCAATTTCAAGAATTATTAGAATCCCAAATGTTCACTGGGTTATATATTTTCATGAAAATTATCTTGATTAACTAATATTGATGTATCCATAACCAAGGAGAGACATGTAGAGTTGCAGAAACAAAAGAGTGATAGTGGGAGAGGTAGCTTCACTAGGAGTGGAGGATTAGGGTTCTACAACCCTTTATTCCCTGTTTTTTTGGATGGGGGATTACAACAATTTTCTTCTATAGATTCTAAAAGAGGGTAAACTATTTATGTTTCTTATGTGTCGAAGATGGTGACAACAAACATCAAACAGCTGTTATATGTGATGACGAGGAAGTAGTTATAGCTGGTATTGTAGTACTAGATGAACTACCACTAGCCTTCCTGAAACCAATCCTGGTGACCATGAATTTGGGAGGGATCGTTTATTCTTTGAAAACCATATTTGTAGTTACCATGTTTGGTTTCAGGAAGTCTGGTGGTAGTTTGTCATGTTCTATAGTGTCAGCTATAGTTACATCCTCATCTTCACATATCAAGGTTATTCAAATTTTTTTTCACCGATGTATCAGAAATAAAAATAGACTACCCTCTTTCAAAAGTATGGGAAGAAAATTTTATTGACCCCCATCCAAAAAAAACCAAGAACATAGGGTGGTCGAACCCTAATCCTCAACTCAAGTTGAATATACCTCTTGTACTCTCACTCTTTTGATTGTGTGCCTCTACTTGCCTCTCTATGTTTAATGAAATTTCTACACTAGTTCTGCAAGAAATGTTTCAAGAAAAGATGTAACCCAATCAACATTTGGGATTTATATTATCCCTTAAATTATGTAGTGAATTGAATTATACATCTTGAACATTAAAATACATGTGTTGGTTGGAGGATTTTTGTAGAAGACAATTATTTAACGATGAGGAACGTGTGTATATTTGATCATATTATTAGTAGTCTTCATAAAAGTTACATCCAACTGAAAATATTTAGATGTCATTATACATATGTTTTTTATACATTTTTTATCATAAATATTTAATCATTCTAACTATAATAACATATATATTGATTGTTTTCCGTTTAAAATAATTCAACATCAATAACCTATCATTTTTTATGATATTTTTGATGATGATCCATTGAAAATAAAATATTTTAAAATTTTAAGTATTGATAAGTAGAAAAATAGAGAATTGGAAGGAAAAAAAACAACCCAAGTAATTATAAGAAAAGTCATAAAAGTACTAAAAAATTGAAAGTTAAAAAGGTAATCAATCATGGATAATATTATAAAAAATAGAAGAAATGAAAAATAATACGTTTATAAATTTAGAACAAACATCATGGGAAAAACACCCTAGGGTCACTATGTCTAGGTGAACCAAGTAATTCTCTGTCACCATAGAAGTGAGTCCAGTGATGGATGCGTTGGGGAACCCAGAAGATGGTAGGGGAAACCAATAGATGGCAAGACGTAGTACACATTTTCATGCATAATATTATGGCTGATTCAAACATAACATAACCAACACATTGATAACTCATGATACATTAAACATTACCCTCTTTCTTGGGTGATATATAATCCTTGGGAAACTCCATTTATTTAATATAATATATATATATATGTTAGCTTTTAACATAAAAATAGAAATAGTCATAAATCCATCAAAAATAACAAAATGAAAACCTATGAAGAAAAAGTGAGTATCAAATAAAATAAAGTAAGACATTATGTAAATTCACATCAATCATAATAATGAATCGTATAGTATTTACAATATATTTAAAAAGGGTATAATTTTTTTTCAATAATTTCACTAGTAGTTAACATATAAACATTTTCTTTATATAATTATATTGCATAATATACAGTGGTAATATCAAATGATATAAAAAATACATTAAAAATGAATCTTAAAAAGAACATAGAGGAAAGAAAAGATATATTGTGAAAGGATAATTCATTACTTTATTTTTGAATTGTTCATAAAAATAGAAAATGAGTTACATTCAATAGATATTTTCAAAAAGGGATTAATAGATTTTAAATGATCATTTTAACAATACAACTTCTCTATAATTGAATCATAAAAATAAATAGATTTTATATAGAAGAATATTGGGGGATATGGAATGAAAATGTTAATGTTTCCTTTATATACTTCATATGAATTAAATTAATTGATGAGTTGAAAGGAAATCCAAAATAAAATAGTTTCCACCAAAAATTAAGGATAAGGAATCCAAAATAAAATAATGGAAGTATATTAGAAATATTTTAAGTTTATGAAAGATAGAGAAATAATATATAATCAAGACCTAGAAATAATTGGAATAAATCCCACAAACCATATAGGGTATGAACATTGAATATTTATAAAAAGAAACAAGAGAAGTAAAACCTTAACAGTAAATGGAAAATATTATGTTATTGTTATAATATTTTGAGTATATTATATATAATATAATATATAAATTAGATAAAAAATATATTTAAAAAGTCTTGAAAAAGAAAATATATTACATCGACTCTCGACTCGGCTTGGTACATGCATCTTAACCACTAAATAACCAAATTAATTTTATTAAATAATTCATTTATAACAATATTTTATGTATATTTTATTTGTTATTATTTATTTCTACTCAATTATAGTAATTTTTTTTAATATTTTTGTTTATTTCCTTCATAAGAGGTATTTTTTTTAACAGTTCCAAGGCTACATCAGTTTATCAATTATGGTAAAACATCATAAAAAATGAGTCTATAAGTTCATAAAAAAGGTAAAATTGATATAGTTTCATCCAAAAAGTTAAAATGGTTCAAAATAATTTTTTTAGTACACTCTATACTAAATTCAATTAGTAAAATTTTTAACATTTTTTGGAGTGTTCATTCAGGTGATTTGCCATCAATTTTAAAGTTTATTTGAATTACATAATTTTATTATTATAAAGCCATTACAAAATACAATTAATATTTTATATTTATAAATAAAATGGATTATCATAAATAGTGTTGTATTTGAATATACACCAATGTTCATATGTATGGGTTTATTTATCATACCTAGTAGGATATCCAACAAAGAGATTACCAAAAACTATACTAGGAATAGAATAAAATAGCACACAGTTCCAAATATAAATAAAAATATAGGTATAAAATTCAAATTAAAATACTAATTTATTCAATTAAAATTAAACATTTTAAATAATTTATCCATTTAATCAACATGGAATATAAATTCCAAATTCCCAAACACAAAAAAAAATTAATGCATCCAACTAGTATAATTCCAAACTTATGATAAGATTGCTATCCTATGGGCCAAGTCATCACTTGTAAAAGAATCCAAGATTCTGTCAGCTAGAATATACACATGCTCGAACCCAAAAATTATATAAAATAAAACAAAATACATAATAAAAGGCCAAATTAACTTAAACTAGGGAGTGAAAGTTTATACGAGTAGGATGTGAAGCTAGAAATTAAAAAGGGGGCTAGTGGTGAGGGGGAGAAGGGTGCCTACGATGAGGGGATACGGTTTAATATGGTTGGGGGATAATGGGGATGGGCTAGGGTTCAGAGGGATAGGGTTCAATGGGGTCGGGCCCAGTGTTGAGGGTTAAAGGTTCGACGGGGTGAGGAATTCGATGGGGCGAGGGGTCGACGATGAGGGTTTTGTCATGGTGAGGTACCGACAGTGAGGAATTTAATGGGGTTGGGGGAAGAGGGGGTGGGATTTTCTAGATTGGGGGGGGGGGTGAGGCTTTGGGGGGGTGGGTCAAATATATGTCCTCTATTTTTTTTAAAAATATCGGTGGTTCTTAAAAAACCATTTCTATATTATTAATTTTTTAGAGGGGGTTTATTAAACAAACACGAAAAATGCATCTAATTACTGAATTTGGGGTAGTTTTGGCACCATTATATTTCCCCATCAGACTTCCCTAATTAAACTACCCCTTAAAATTCTTATCCCCCTGATAACCTTGAGAATCAATGAACTCCATTTCAAATTTTAGGGAACATTAGACAATTTCCTCATGGCTGTCAAAGCCATGAATCACCTAGGATTTTTATAGAATAGGTTTTATCCCACGAAAATAGTGGTAAAATATTCATTCAGGAGTAACAAAAAAAACTAGATTTATATTATTAATGTCTTGTGACTTTTTCCTTGTATTCTATGATTGATTCATCCATATTTCTATTAAGGTAAAAGATAGTAGATTCTATTTTAATTTGGAGAGTGCGTCGGAAAATATTTATCAATTTTTTTCCAGAATTCATTTCACCATATCACTTCAATATCCTCCTCATCATTCATATTTTATATCAATATCCACTATTGATGCACTTTTACATGCATAAAAATAATATATAATAGAACTTTCTATTGTTAGAAATATTATGGATGTATAAGTTCTTATTAGTGGAGTCAATCAATTGTTCCGTGATTAAGGGATCAAATGATCCATTTCAAGTCAAAGGACTTTGTTACATTAAGCTCTCAACTACAGCTTGTTCTTTCTTAGGGTTATTTGGGGGATCCTTAAAAACCAGAGTTAGCTTAGCGTGTATCGTCATAATTTTGGCAATTACTACCCTAGTAAGGATGGAAATCTCATTGGGACAATTATCACATTTCCCATCGCATTGATTATTTAACCGATTTCTCCTATTTTATTCCATTTTCTAGAATAAAGGAAAAATTATTTATGAATATTTTTAAATTATTAAACTCATAAATGGGAAACCAATGAAATTAAAGATACAACTTATAAATTACATGTATTTCTATAACTTATTAATTTCTAGGATTCAATCTATGCTATCAATGATATTTTTCCTAACATATTCTCATATAGAAGCTATTTCCCTTAATAATTATTCATAATGTGATTATAAATTTTCCAAATCATTTCTCTAGGATTTTCAATCTAGGTGTGCTGCAAGTACTACTATCATGAACAAATTTAGGATTATGTCTAGATGAATATGGTGTTTTTGGGTTTTAACCCTATATACATTTGTGTTAGAGAAACATCCACTTATAGTATCTAGAAAAAGATGTATTTTTTTGATGAAATATTAACTCAATACTTACAAAAATTTTGGGATGATTTTTATACATATTAATTTCACTATGGATTTTTATAGAGTTTTATAATACAAATCACAAAATATCTAATATTTTACTTTTTTATCATCTATAAAAAACAATCTCTTTATTATATATTAATACACGATTTATTACACAATGATATACTTATTCATACCTAGAAGATCGACATGTCATGTGTTTTTGGGAATTAGGTTCATTAAAAGAAATTAAAATTGGAAAAAAATCATTTTTATTGAAAACATCCTTAACATGCTCCCACTAAAACAACATGGAATAACCTGGGATTATACATAAGAATGGGTTAGCCTATAAATTTTAGTAATGGAATAGAAATGGCAGAACATGAATATAATTATACATGTTAGAAAATAGGTATAACAATGTGGCATGAAAGGATTATAATTAGTATCATGAACTATATTACATGATATATAATGATAATCATGATGAAAACATGAGAAATATAGAAACAACATAAAACAATAAATCCTAAGAATAGGTTAAGGATAATTACCAAGACATTAGGATGTAAAATATCCCAAAAATAAATTGGTTTTATTCTTTATCCAAGCATGATGTATAATGTTACTAAACATTACACAGTGCATTGTAGTGTCATATAATTCTTGGTTCACCATTCACTTTCATTTTATTCCCATTCTTAAGTGTACCACATAGATCACTCAACATATATTTACTCATCATAATGTTTTATTCCATGATAAAGAATTGTGGAGTAAATAGACACAAGTCCCAATTAAAAATATGAATATTTTCATAATGCTGAATAGCTTTGATAGGAAATGGATATGGTATTTTATACAAAAAAAATTTGGCATTAAAAATTATGGTGAAATTTCGACAGCATAACGGTATCCCTTAAGAAATTAATAAAATGTGTTGATGAGAGAAGAAGGGTTATATCATAATTTAAAAATAAAATGGGAAGTAATAGGGACATGATAATATATATCCCATTATTATTAATTGGAAATAGAATTAATAATATAATAAATAAACATTAATAAAGAATAAAGGGTGGATGTCCCTTACTTGAGTGTGTGAATCTAAAAGCTTAAGTGGAGCTTTATGAGAGTCTGGGGGCCCCATGGGAGGAATATAAATAAGGGAGATTGTATTAAGGAAGATATTAAAGGATTTTCATTCATGATAAAATAGAGATTGGTGGGATATATCGAAAATGAGTGGGGATTTAATTATCATTTCTCAAACATAGGTTTTGGACTGTATAATAAAAAATGAAAGTATATCTTGTGGACTTTCATATGGTTTCTATAAAATTGTTCTTGTTTTAATTATTTTATAATTACATGGGAAAAACATAGTAAAATAATACCAGTGCTTATGTGGAGGTGAGTCATATTATTAAAGAAGATATTTTAAAACCATAAAATATATTATTTGATTTAGAAGATTCAGATTGGATTAATAAAATTAATCAAATAAACCTAAAATATAATTATTTTAATTGAAAACATATATTTGGATGTGTATACCGTTTATTGTATTTATTACATCACTTTTGGATCATTATGATATTAGTATACAAAACATATATTTATACTTTATATAAATTTTTTATCTAAACATTCGACTATCTAAGAGAATTATGAAAAATTCATTACTGTATAATTTTGAAATATTGATTCCCAAAATAATATTCATTCTATCTAAATAATTTTATTAGTATATGTATTTTTACTTTTAAAATAAGAATGGCCATTTATTCAAAAATTCGTGGGTTTTTTTTGACAATAACTATTTTCAGACCCTTATAAAAATTATTTTTTAATTCATAAAAAAGTTAAATTCATTTATATTGAATAAAATTTATTTATTAAAAATATTTTAAAAAAATATTTAAAAAATCTATTAATTGATAAAATAAATTACTTAATTGTATTTCTAAATTTATCAAAAATACACTTTATGTTTTATCGAATCAAAATCAAAATCATTTATAAAGTAATAATAATAAGATGTAACTATAACCATTATTGTATTAAAAAAAATGTACATAATCATATTGGCACAGTCTTTATACAAATAAATTTAATACACCAAAAAAAAACCCTAATGGTAAGGAGAGTGATGCTGAGACTTTCATGGAGTGGTTCATTGTAGATGGTTTGGATCATCATCTTAATGAGATTTAACTTCTCCCATAAATGATTTATCTCTTGCTTAAGTTTTTAAATCACAAAATGGTATTGGTAAATTGAAATACCCAGAGATGTTATCTTTCTTGGAATCTTCAATAAGTGTGTTTTATTGGGTATGATACAACAGGTTGAGGACATCTTCTCCTTTCTATGTGTCAATTAGAGTTTTTATAACCCTATATTTATACTAATCATATGATCACCATTCAACCACTATTTTATGAATAGAATAGATTCTTAATAGTATTTTAAATGTGATAGGATAAAAAAATAAGTTTTTGTTTTTTCTATAACCATATTATATATTAAGACATTTATTAACATAATAGGTTAATATTATTTGTAATATTTTGGGTCATTAAACATGATGTAAGGGAGACCACTCAATATAATTTTCATTATTTATATTTACAAGAATGCCACTCCTCCTCTGCTATAAAAGGAAACTCACCCCTCACTTATTTGAATCTATCCAGATACTTTACATAGCCAAAACCTTCCCACATCTCCTCCCAACATCCCTGAATTTATCCTGAAATCTTCCCTCTGGGAAAAAATATAACCAAGGAATCTTTTTGGTGAAAATTAAGAGAAGGTACCCAAATAAGAGTTAACATCCTTCCAAAATCTCTTTGTTTTATTTTCATTATCCACCACATCAATTATTATGTTCCCATTACTATATAAAATCTTCAATATAATCAATAAACTGAGATATTTTTATGTCAATACACTGACACACACATCAATCAAATGTGATGCAGAACCATCATTCATGTGTATGATGGACTACCTTCATACAGACCAATGTCTCTCGTTGTTCCATTTCCACCCATCATGGTTGGAAATAATGATGAAATTCCTTTTTTTATTTGATTTATATAAAATTTATGATGTCTTTACTCTATTTTAATTATTATATAACACATACCTTCATGATATCATTTTTTCGGAAATATGATAACTTTATTTGTGGATGTGGGGACTGCCTCCTCCTCAAAGAGATGTGGTTCATTCACAATTTACATAGAAAGTATTATAGATGTGTTTAGTACATTTATATGATAGAATAATTCTTCTAGAATGAAAATAAACACATAAACACATATAAATTTCATTTAGTTTCTTTAAATATGAAAATAAAAGGAAACCAAAGTTCATGCATACTTATAGCTTACCATCCCCATGAACAGTGTATTATATTTCATATTTCTATCTTCTATACAATATTATGAATCTTAATATA
This sequence comes from Viscum album, assembly GCA_963277665.1. Classification (NCBI taxonomy): domain Eukaryota; kingdom Viridiplantae; phylum Streptophyta; class Magnoliopsida; order Santalales; family Viscaceae; genus Viscum; species Viscum album. The sequence continues at coordinate 782,206,313 of OY728164.1, forward strand.
CTAAATATATATTATATTTAAACCATGTTTTAAATTATATAAATAATTAAATAATTATGTAACTAAGAGAATCAAGAATAAAAAGTAAAAGAATATATGAAAAAAGATACTATTACCTGAAACATAACAGTAACCTTGAATTTTTAATAATTTTGCAATATTGAGTAATAATATATCATATATGGTATTATATATATGAATATGTTTTGTCATATATTTATAATAAAATTATATTTATTAGACAATAGGTCTGAATGTTTATGAATAAATTCATGACTTGAGGTAAGGGGTTTCTTCTCAAATAAAATTCTATTGTGACCTTTTTTTTGAAATTTTCTATATCCACTTTATTGGTTAGTGGTAACTGAACACTTTAGAACTCAAATGCAGAATAAACATTACAAAATTTAAAATTCTAATTTCAAAACAAAAAACCAACAGAACCACATTTAAATTTGAAAACTGGAACACCCTCAAGCGCTCCCCCTTACGCGAATCAAAGGAGAATGTTGCCTGATCCATCATCAACATTGTTGTTCATCAAGGAGATGTTGAAACCATCATTTCTAGAACTATTGCACCATGCCAGAATCACCGGATCATTTGCAGAGCCGCACCATCAAGGGAACCATTGAATCCATGAACTGAACAAAATGAATCCCCATCGTTGTATCAACATCTTCCCCACCATTGAGAGAAATATACAAGTAACAATGGTATTGATATAACTAGAATGACCTCAAACAATACCATGAACTCTAAAAATCCAAAAAAAATCATGAAACTAAGATCCTAAGAATTGTGATGGGATAGATTTAGCATAGGACGAGCCGCCTTGAGCACCATCACCTATATGAAGATCAAATCCCAAAACATCCTTGTAAAGAATTATACCACACCATCACAGAGAGGAGAATTGGAAATGGATGCCATTGTAGATATGGGAGTGGGTGGGAATATGGAAAAAATACTTTCCAAAATATCCACAAGACCAAAAAATAGAAATGGAAGTAGGAAAAAGCCGAGAACAATGATCTTTCCCCTGTTGAAAGTTGAAAGCTAATCCAAACACTCTTGACACCGCTGAGTGGCAACATCTCTTGATGACATGATCCGAGTCATGAAGCACGAAGCCAAAGTAGACTAATCTTGGGTTGCAGAAGTGTCAGATCTGCAACTTTCATAGGTCATCGACTCCATGGTTCACTATCATAGATGAATCAAAGTGCCCAAAAAACCCCTATAAAAACTTCCTCACAAAGCTTAGTCGGCACCAAGAACACCATTATTGTTTAATTCCATGGCCTATAGACCAAATAAGGGGCCAGCCACTGAACCAGATTGGAAGATCCACTGAAGAAGTTGTGAGACCCTAACCATGCCTAGGATCTCTCGACCGATGCTAAAATCTCACCTACCCAAATTTGTTAATTTGCATGAAATTACATTTATATGTAATATATACTTCATAATGAAATTTTATATCTTGAATTTAATTAATTTAATGATATTAAAACTTACAATTTTTATTTTTATTTCACAGATCCCATGATTCAAAAGTTACTCATGCTATAATGGTTTTCTCATCACACTATTATTTTTTGAGACATTTGTGTTATTAAGCACTAATTGGTTTTGTGTGGTTTATAAGAATCCCTTGAATATATTATATAATTATTATAAGTATATTTAGGTGTATTTTGAATCCCCTTTTATGAGATCTATTTCATGGGGTTTTATGGTTCATAATATACCAAATTAGTATGGTAGTTTGGTCTAAATTTTCTTTTCATCGAGGCATATGTTTTTTATGAACCTATACTATTTTATGAGGTGTATTTAATAACAATTGAAATTATATATCTTGAATCTCATTTTTATGATATTTTCGGATTTAATTAATGTTTGATTTTTGAAGGGGGTTATGATTCATTAATACCAATGGGGTAACAATTTATTTTTATAATCCCATCATTTATCAGGACTGTTTATGATTATTGTTACATTTTTAAAATATAATGTTATATCACTCAATAAATCTCCTGAATTTTCTTTTATCTAGTTATTCATCATAGATTAATTTAATTTTATCGTTTTCCACTATTTGGTAATTAAGGCAATTAAGAAAATGTTTTCAAGATAACCTGACTATATTTATCCTTTTGGTCAAGAATTTTTTATCTTATAAATACAGGTTTTCTAAAACGTTTATTATAATTAAATACTCTTATACTATGATAATTAAAATTAAAAATTTCAAATGTTTTTAATTTTTTTAAATAATGGTTTTTAAATATGAATATTATTTTTATATTCTAATTAAGAAACTTTTCTATACTTTTCACAATGAAAAAGAAATGTTTGGCATGTACGGATTTATCTTCCATCATGACCATACTTCCATTAATGATTTCATTGAATGTTTTAGTATTTTTTAAGAAAATGGTTTTTCCTAATATTTTGGACATTAATTATTTTTAAATTTGTTTCAATGAAAAAAGGGTTCTAAAGAGTTTTATGGTTTAAGAAGTGTTTTAAATGATTTTTAATGAACCATTTATATGTTTTCAATGTTATTAAAAAATGTTTTTAAATTTTTTTTCAATAATACTTTTTGAATTATAAAAAGTTATTTTAATTGAAAATATTTTCCAAATTTTTTCAATATTTTTTATATGTTGTAATAGTATTTTAGGTGAAAAATGTTTTCAAATTTATTTTAATATTTCTTTATATGTTTTCAAATAAATATTAAAATATAAATGTTTTCTAAATAATTTATTATTTTAGAAGGAGTTCTTAAAAGTGAGAAATATATTTTTCAGAAGAAATAAATTAAATAAAATTTCAATTATTTCTTTATAAGAAAATTATTTTCGAAAATGTTTTCTGAATGAGATATTCAAAGAGAGGCTATTTCCATTATGAAATGTAAAAGTAATCATTCAAAATATTTCTCCACCTAAGATGACATCCTTTAGAATAGTTTATGATTTACTTGAAATATTATCCATGAACACAATTATTATCAGTTCTTAGAATGGTTTATCATTAAATTGAAAAGTTTTTTATGAAACCTCTTTGTCTACCATGTGTTATATGATTTTGAACCATTATTCTATTCATGGGTAATTATTTAATTAAATGATTATTAAACCTATATCATTTCCACATGTTATGATATGATGAAATTTTTATGATACCAATTTCATTTCTTAGTTTATTATAATATGTTTATGAAACCAATTTCTTTTTATGGGTGAGGATATGATGAAATTTTAATTATCATGTTGAACATGTATGTATGAATTTATTATGTGATGGGTGAAACATATATCCCCTTCTAATTAATTTGTTAAAGATATATATTTCATTATATAATTATGGAAAACAAGACATCAATCTTGATCCACTACGTGAAGAAGGGGGAAAACCAATCCACTATTGAAGGAAGGGGAAACCTGATCCATTATGGGAAGAAGGGAAAATTCGATCATTTATATGGAAATGACTATGATTGAGGTGGTGGTGTATCATGCATAGTAAGTGTAGTCCCTAGGAATTCCCCTAATAAGTTCTATAAAGGTTTATTGACATATAGGGAATGATATTTCATGTTTTGGTTCATGAAAAACATTCAATGCCTAATACCTATATTATGATCCCATGGATTATGTTTTTTACTCCATTGTGATTCATGTAATATGAATTATAATTATTTATTCCAGGACTCCTGTATATGATCCATGATATTTCATGAATGATCTTCTTGTTTCATTCTCAAATTCTTATTCCAATATTCACATATTATGCTTATGTATCTCATTCATTTACCCTTACTAAAAATCTAAGATACCCATTTCTTTTGTTTCATTTCCATAAGGTTATTGAAGAATGATTTTTATTAGAATTACTAAGGGGGAATATTTTTTTGGGAAAAATTTAATATCTTTCACCATGTAAGAATATATTGTTCCATGTTTCCAAAGGCACTAAACTATTAAGGTCATTATGCCTATATTTTGGTAACGTTCTTAATATTCATTTCAAATGATGTAATATTATTCTATGTTAAGCATGGGTCACTATAGTTGGTATCAAAGGAAATGTTTAGTCAAAATTTGGAATCTAAGAAGAGAAAAAATTAGTGATATTCGTATGTATTATTCTATGGATATGTCTAGGGATTTATTTAAGGATAAGCTTAATGTGCCCTATATTTTAAATAAGGATTCCTAATTTAGACATTCTATAAGTCATTTTTCATTAATATGTGGTTTTTATAAAAGAAAAGTGCTGCTCACATTATGATTTTTGGTTTTTGTCAGTGATTGGAAATATTGAAAATTGGGTTAACACTAAATGTGAAAGACAATTTTCTGATGAACAGTCAAATGGGATTGTCACTCGATTAAAGGATTTTGTGATCATGTCTAATCCATTTTCATAAAACATGATTAAAAACATGTAGCTTAGTCGACTATAAGACTCACCAGAGAAGATAATGAATGATTTATCTAAGAGTTCAGGTAATAGAGAACATGAAGGATAGAATATTATGATTCCTTTTTGTTGTTATTGTGGAAATTATCACCAAAGTGAATGTATTATAGAAACATGAAGACATTTTGATTGTTGAAAATATAGAAAATAGAAAGTAACTATAAAGGGAAAATGAAATGTTCTATAAATTCAATGGATGAAAATATTTTCCTCCACAAGGTATTGTCAAACATTGAGAGTTTTATTTGTGGAATGAATAGGAATTTTTCAAATAGATGTCCTAGGTGGAATTAACCTGGATAGAATCAAAAAATTTATATGAGTAATGGTTATATTGTTAGTGATGATTATACTATAGATGAAATGTGAAAGTAAAGATGTGTTATATAATAGTATGAGGCATCCTTGTTAATGGATTAAGGATGATGTTGAATAATTGATTTTTTAATCTATTGGGATACATGAATTATGAATTCTGAAATATATAGAGATTTTTTATTATATGGTTTTCACTATATATTTATAATAATTTATTGAATGGATTTGATGGAATATAATTTGGATTTAATGTGAAGATTATTTTTGGACTAAAGGAAGATAAACATTAATAAGTTTCTAAAATTGAGATATTTATGTTTAGATAAATATATGTAGGATATGAATAAGTATATTAGATAGTATTGATTACCTAAAAATATAAAAAGGATTTGATGAAAAAGTTGTTTCTGCTATCATATATGGAGTTTAAAACAATTATGAATTTTAAGAAAATGACTAATAAACATTGGATTACGTAAGCATGTCTTATATGATTTAAGAGAATATGTGATAATGGTATTCATATGTTTTTTATGTGACAAATAAGAGATACATTATAATATATGGGGGATTAATTCTAAGATGTTTTAGAGGAATTTTGTGATACAATTACAAGTGTTTTTGAATTTTATATTTTGGAAGGGGTATAAGTTTAACAATTTTGGGAAAGGCTTAAGTTAAAATTCAAATGAGGTTTTAGAAATTCAATTATTATCTCTTTATATGAGGATTCGTGCATATGGGATAACATATTCAAAAATTATTTCTATGATGATTAATAAATATTGATAGAATTACATGTCATTCTACAACATGATTTGTTAGTACTTTAAGAATGAAAAACTCACCTTCATTTAATTGAGGAAGAGATGAATTGGAAAATTATCCCGACACAAAAAGGGTGGGGTTTTCATGAAATCACATAATTATATATTTTAATTAAAATTATTCAATTTTCGGAAAAGGTTATTGAAATAAAATATTGTCATGTTATCATCATTTCTGAGGATGTCAATGACCTTTGAAGCCTCTTTGGGTTGTGGGTTCAGGATAATTAACTTTGTTCTATTCGCATTCTCTATCACTCTCAACTAAAACACGATGGTTAAATTTTTATTTTATGTCAATGTTTTAACATTCAATCTATTTTCTTCTATGTGGAAATGTTGTTATGAGTTAATTTGGGTAACCATTATATTATAAAGTTTCCCTTTTTAAATCAAGTTTTAGTATTAATTTTTATGGTGTGGGATTATATGAAAGTAAATTAATAGTATTAAACCATTGAAACACAAGAATAATTTCAAGGGAAAAATTCATTTTTAAAGGGGGTATAATTTAATACCCTTATAATTTTTAAATTTTCTGAATTAATTTAATCATTTTATATTTTTTACCTCACACAACACTAAATATAGCATGTGTTATATGAAATCAATATATATTTATTGTATTTCATGCAACATCAAGTTAATCTTTCACTACACAAAACACGTATATTATCTTTTCTCACACACAACACTATAATTTTCTTATGTTATATACCATTCCAATTTCCTTTCATATTCTTCATTATATGGAAGGTCGAGTTTTATCGAATTACAATATTATATTAATTTTGTTATTAAAATATTATTATAGTTACCACCTACCCATTGGAATGGTAGTTATGAATAAGATTAACTAAATTGTGAAAATAATATTTTCACATGTATATAAAATGAATCCTTTGGTTAACAATTAGTTTTAAATTAATATAATACTATTTTAAAATAAAGAAATTACTTTTATAAAAAAAATTATTCTACGTATAAACACAAATTAATGTCAATTAATTAGAGAAACCACTTTTGATTAATATATTCAATATAATTATAATATTATATATTTATTAAATATTTTTTATACCCATACAATATATTTTATAGAAATAAGATATGTATAAATCTAATTATATGAATAATATGAGGTACTTTTCAAAAAGGCAATTTTATAGCCATTTAATGGAGGATGTATTTTAAATATAATTTTGAAACTTTTATATTTTTTTATTTTAAAAAATAAAATTCATTTTTAAAAATATAATATAAAAATTTAAATGCATTATTTTTTTTTATTTCTTAGAAGTTTCATTTTCTTGATGAATAGTGGAAAATACTGAATTTTAACTGAAAACTACTTTATTGTCAAATTTCATTATATATTTAATTTATATATTAAATAATTTAAAAAGATATAAATATATTTTATAAATAAATTAATACATTTTAGTTCATTCAAATGAATTTCACAATGAAATTGGATATAAAACTAATTCAAACTTTTGAACATTTCACATTAAAAAACTCGTTGTTTCAACCCATATGCTGGATTGATTTAAAATTAATTTTTAAAACTTTTTTCTTATTAATTTGAAAAAATGGAATACATATTTTGAATCATAATAATTTATAATATATAATATATTCAACAAAATTTTTGACCAAAATATTTCAGTGAAAGTAATTAAAATTTATTATAGTGATAAAGGTAAAAATAAGATTACATAGTAGTTAAACATTATATATGTGAAGAAATATCATAGAAAAATGTCCAAAATACATTTAATGGATATATTTCTATCAGTTTCCCTATTTTATATAAAATGAGAAATAATTGGGGGCACGTGATGTAAGGGAGACCTCTCAAAATTGTTTGCCATTTTATATTTACAAGAATGCCACTCCACCTCTACTATAAAAAAGGGAATCACCCCTAACTGATTCACACCTATAAATCAAATTATATTAGAAAAAGTTTCAAAAAACCATTAAAAACATCTCTTTATCCATTATATAATACCCTTTTGGGTCATAAATCCTACCCAGGTAACCCTTTGATGAAAACCAATAGGAGTTAAGAACAGAAGATGTAATATCCTTCCACAAACATTTTTGTTTTATTTTCATTATTCACCCCTAAATTACAATTTCTAACTGATTATATAATGATTATAGTATACTAAATATTTTAATATTATATTTTTGTTAATTTTTCTTCAGACACTCTCACACACATCCATCAAATGGGATACAGAATCATTGTTTGTCTATATGATGGACTGCCGCCTCTTGATCCGATGTTTCTCGTTATTCTATTACCACCTTTAATGGTTTGGAATAATGATATAATTTTATTTTTTATATTATATATATGATATAAATTATTTTTTTATTCTTATGGAATTATTATAAAACCCAAAACATCATTATTTCCATTTTTTGAAAATATGATGACTACTTTTGTGGACGTGATGACTACCACCTCCTCAATGTGATGTGATTCATTCACAATTTACATGGAATATATTATGGAAATGATAAGTAAGATTATTTTATATATATGACCTAGTAATTAAAATATAATTAATATATATATACATTCATATATTTCATTAAATTTATTTCTTTCAAAATGACATGAAATGAAAAACAATGTTCATATGTACGTACGACCTATTGTCTCAATGAACAGTGTAATCCATTTCATTTTTACCTCATATATATTATTAAAAATAATTATATAATGAATATATATCATATTTAAATTATGATTTACATTCTGTAAATATATACATCATGATCTAATTTTGAGTACCAATATTAACATGATAAAACATATATGAAAAACAAAGAAAATATTTCCCAAAATGCAACTTTAACATGGAAGTTTAATAAACACGCAATATAAAGTCATAATAAAATAATTTTTGGTATTAGATATAATAATATGGGTATGTGGTACATATATAATAATATTATTTTTATTATATAGGTGTTTTGATCGTGTATGAAAAAAGTCAAGGCTTAAGGTAAGGGGTTTCATCTAATGTTACATTCCTTGGAGACTTATTTGTTATTATAGTCATAATTAATTTTATATGGTGTATATAAAGACTTATTACTTTTTATATCATAATTTTACTTAATTTCAAGATATTAAATGTTTAAATTTATTTTATTCTTTCATAATTATCATGATTCAAAATTTACTGAAGAAGTAAGTGTTTTCTCACCTCACTTTTATTTCTATAAGGATTATTCATTATTTACAACTCATTTATTTTGTGTGGTGTATATTCTACCTATGAATTTATTATATTATAATTATACATAAATGTATTCATATTTTTATACATATTTTATTATCTTTATTTCATGGGTTTTTATGGTTCAAAAGTAACCAAATCAATGAGGTAGTTTGTCTCAATTTTTTTCACTGAGACACATGTTTTATTATAAAACTATATTCTTTTATGAGGTGTATATACAACAATTTGACAAGTCATATCATGAATCTACATCTTTAAAATAAATTTATATTCTTAATTTATTTTTTTTATTCCATGGGGGATTATGATTCAATGTTTCCAATATGTGAGTAGTTTATTTCTATAATCTCATCAATTATCAGGATTATTTATGATAATTCTTCCATTGATGTGATCTTATGATCCATATCACAGGATATCACATGAAATTTATTATTCTACAATTATTCGTGATAAATTCAGGTAATGGTAACATTTTTACACTATTTGATACATAATATAATTAAGAAAATTATTTTAATAAAATGTGTCTTTATATCTATTTTCAATCATAGACCCATGTTATTCAAAAACCATGTTTTCTGAAAATGTTTTTGAATGTTTTCTTATATTAGAAAATGTACTTTAAAAAAATTTGTTATCCATGTTCTATCATTTTTAACAAAATGGAATTTAAAATGGATACTAATTTTCGTATTTTGATCGAGACACTTTCCTAAACTTTTCAACATGAAAAAGGAATATACGGTAGATATGTATTTTTTCCACACAATTACTATCCTTCCATTGAAATGTATTTTTCAGTTTTACATGATTTTTTAAGAACAGTTTTTTTCCTAAAATTCTGGACATTTTTAGTTTTTAAAATGTTTTCAGAGGAAAATGTTTTCAGAAATGATTTATTTTCAAGAAGAATTTAAGATGATTTTCAAAGACTCTATTATAATTTATCAATGTGATTATCATAGAATAGTTTTTTATATGTCTTCAGGTATCATTTATATGTTTTTAATGTTATCTTCTTAAAAACGGTTTACAATGTTTTCATGATTTCTTAATATATTTTCATAAAAATCAAAGAAAATGGTTTTCATATGATCTCATTATTCATATGTAATTTTTAGAATCTATATTATGAGAAAATGGTTTTTAAAAGGCATTATGTTTTAGAAAATATTTTTTCATTGAGGTAAAATTATTTTACTGATGAAATATTTAAATGAAATTTCAATACATTTTTTTAAGAAATGTATTTTTGAAAATTCTTAATGAAAGAGATTATAAGGGAAGGTATATTTTCCATAACAAATTTTGCAAGTGATATTTCAAAATCCTTCTCCATTTAATATAAAATCCTTTCAAATAGTTTATGATTTACTAGGAATATTCTCAAAGGACACCATTCTTATTAGTTCTTATAATGGTGTTTATGCATGTTGAAATGTTATTTATGAAACATGTTTCTCTATATGTTGTTATATACTTTTGATACCCACTTATTTTCAAAGGTTATAAATTGGTGAAATGATTATGAAACTATTTTATTTTACATAGCTTATGATATGATGACATATTTATGATTCCCATTTCATTTCATGGGTTATGATATGATTTTTACAAAACCCACATATTTTTAGTGGTTATGATATGATGGATGTTTTATTATCCTATGGCACATTGATGAATGATTTTATTATGTAAAGTGAAAGACCTATACATCCATCAAATACATTGGTTAACAATATATATATATATATATATAATGAGATAATAATGAGAAAAAATTCGACGAGCCTGATCCATAATGGGAAGAAGGGGAAGGCCAATCCATAATGGCAAGAAGGGGAAAACCGATCCACCATGGTAAGAAGGAGAAACCCAATCTCTTTTAAGGAAAGGACTATGACTTGGGATAGTTGTGTGTCCCTCTATTTAGGTTTATCTCCCATGAAGTGCTCAGAAACTTTCTGGCAATGCACATTGACTTATATTGAATGATATTACATTTTTATTTATATGACACAAATTATATGCCTTATTTTTATTATGTTCTCTTGATTCCTATATGATTCATATCTTATGAGTTTTAAATATTTTTTAAATGACTCATATATATGATCTTTAATATGATGGGTATTATCATAAAATATATTTATAATTTTCTCATACACTTATGCTCATATTATGATTACGTATCTCCTTGATTTACCCTCACTGAGCATCTGAGCCAATAATTTCTTATGTTTCCATCCCCCAGGTCGTGATGAAATGTTTTATGTCAAACTAATAAAGGGGAAGATCAATATGAGAAACATTAATGATCATTCACCCTGTTATAATATTTTTTTCAGTAACTACAGATGATATGGCCATTAATAGTTCTAGTAAGAGGGATTTATCAGTACTATTGAAAAACTGATAATGTAAATGATTTTAAAGGGTTGGCTCTAACATCACTCATAAATAGTATGTATAAAGGCCCATTTTAACAGTACTAAAAAACTGATAATAGCCCTTCTAATAATGGGGATAAATAATTTTTTTCACACCTACCCCAACCCATTTAGGTGTGTTTCCCACCCCCAATTGTTGATATAATTTATCAGTGCTTTTTATAGTACTGTTAGAGGACCCCATTAACCATGAAAAAAAAAGAATAAATAAAGGCCCAATTGATAAAGGGGTTCAATTGTTTTTTGTTTATGTCTGACCCACCCCCATTATCAGCACTTCCAACCCCCTTTATCAATAATTTCACAAATACATTATCAGTGATTTAGATAATCCCACTCTACCACATGCGACCCTACCTGTAGGGTGTTTTGAACATGTGACCTCCAGCTTGTGCACCATCACATATTCCACTACCCTATATTATATATATATATATATATATATGTTTAAAACTTTTTTTTTATAAATTTTTATCCATATATTTATATATATGTTTATATATATATTAAATACATACAGAAAATATGTTTGTGTGTGTGTGTATCTGTGGGTATCCATGTGTGTGTGTTTATAAATACACACAAACATAAATATATCAATTATATATATATGTGCACCTATAAATATAATTTTACATGTTTATATTTATTTACATATATTATATATTAATATTTATATACATATATTAGAATATATTGATAAATATGTACCTATTTGTTAATAAAAACACACATATATATAATCTTTATATATATATATATATATTATTAGTATATAATTATTCATACACTTGTATTTTAAATAGAATCAATATTATTTTTTATTTAGAAAAGGTTTATTTACTGAGAAATATATTTTATATGTATATATGTTTATATATTTATTCACAAAAATAAAATTTTATCTGTAAATATTTAAAAAATAAGAATATTATATTATATATTTAATTTTAAATAACAGTACATTTTGAATGATGATAAAATTTCAAGGCCATATTATAAATATGAATGCAATCCCAAGGAATTAATTCTATCCCCAATAAAAACATAAAACATACCCCCTTAAGGAAGGCTAAAAATCCATCAAATGTTTAAAGAATTCAGCACTACAGCTTAAAAAGTTGTTTTGGAGGATCTTTGGGCCTTTTTTGCCTTATAAAAATAGTGACTCGGGTTACCCCATGTCCAAACGGTGTAGTGTCCATCATAAATAATTCTTTTATATTTGGTAGAGCCAAAATGATCATGCAAATCATAATTTATGACTGCATAATGTTTGAGTAATGTTTTATACAAAATTTAGACCTTTTACTAATTTTATTATATTTTTATATATAAATTGTTATTAAAATACATTTACTCAATATTAATTTAAAAATTATTAGTTAAAAATATTATTTATAATTATTTTATATGAAATTTTCATTAAATAATTTACTAAAAATGTGAAAATTCTTATTTAGCCTTATCTTAATCAAATTTTTTAAAAATATATTATGTTTATTTAAATATAAAAATATTCATATAAATATAAATACATTATTATTTTAATATATTATTTTTAATGAAATATTTTTTTAATGTACCCTTTATCGACACTAGTAAGAAACTAATGATTAGGGGGGTTTTATTAGGGCTTCTAAAAAATCTTTGATATAGACCCCCTTTATCAGTACTTTTTTCATGAATAGATAATGGCTCCCCATTATCAGGGATTTTTTAGAAGTGCTGATAAAAGCCCATTTTTATCAGTGATTCTTTTCTAGCACTGATAAATGGGGGTGAGTTTTTTATAATTTTTTAGAAGCATTGATATAGGGCCACCAGTAAAAATTCATTTTCTAGCATTGTTAAAGAAACCCTTCAACAGTTAAAAAAAAACTTCTATTAAATACCCCCTTTAGTACCAATTTTTCAAGCATATACACATGGAATTTATATAGTTGTTTCAGCTAGAGATGTTAAAATCCAAGCACTAGATAAACCCTATTTTTTGTATTGATGTTTCTAAAGACACTAAAATATTATGGTCATAGGGAATGTTGTTTTAATTTACTAAATATTCTTCTAAAATGATGTAATATTCAATTATGTTAAGCCCGAGTCACTATATAATGGGTGTGTTCAATAGGAGACATGTGATATGGAGAATTATGCACATGTATAGCTAGAAGAATTGTTCATTGGTAACCAATAGTGATATATATAAAAGATCAGGGATGATATATTATATCGTACAGTTTATGTAAGATCCTATCTTCCCTAGGTATGCCCCTCTTTGATATTTTGGGTGAATCTCTTTTAGTTAGGCCATTCTTCTTTATGTTGGTAAAAATTATTAAATTTTTAGACACTATAAAACTTGTTTATGTCATTTAAAGGGTCTATGATTGTTCATTTAACTCGATGCTTCACAATTTTTATTATGTATCATTAGTCAAAAAAATTTACACCATAGAAGAGGTCACGCCATGAATGTTTCAAGATAAATGGTTTTAAAACATGCACCCACCATGAATAATTTTCATTCATGGTGAAATCTCCTCCCTCAAACCCTTGGTTGACTCTAGGAATTTTTTTTCGAAATTTATTTCCTCCTATATGCCTCTCCCTTTATTTAATCTCTATTGTGTTCCTTTTCTTTAGATCTCTCTTTTCATCCACTATCATACTTTATAATGATGTGATCTATTGACAACGATTGAATCATCATTTTATCTTGATGCATATGTGATATATGTTTTCTTTTTTATCTCCTTCAACACTGTTCATTTTTAGAGTTCCCTATTATGGGTGTTTATTTGAACACCAGATAAAGGTGGGTTGTCTTGAACAAATCCCTATGTTTTTTTTAATTATTAAATTGTGTATAATACAATGTGAACACATTGAAACGATGTTACCATAAAACAATGGTATAATGGGTGATGATAATAATTTGATTGGACCACTTTTTGGATTCCTTTGGATCCAATAGTGTTGATACCTCGCTTGTAGCTACCCATATTCTGGGCCTATTGTTGAATGATAATCAATAGACTTTTTGATTTAAACATGAATTAAAATAACATGTGACCACAAGATATTTCTTGTGATATGATCACTTCATAAAGTGGATTACTTGTTTTTTGATATGTAAAGAAAAACATTGATATTAAATTATTATGTTGAAATAATAATTTAAATTTCTTGTCCTGTTTATTATAAAACATTTATATAATGGCATACACCCGGTAATACTAAAATTATTTTATAAAAATCTTGGATGGGTTATATTGAAATTATTTTATAAATGGATTTTCTCAGTTATGATAAAATTATTATATAAAGGTCTTGGTCTTGTCAATCTGAAATAATTATATAAAGGGACTGGCTCGGTTATGATGAAATGCATATAAAAACATCTTGTCCCAATTATGCTAAAATGCTTATATAAAGGTCTTGGCACGATTGTTCTGAAACACTTATATAAAATTCTTTAATATGCACTAATGAAATTATTATACATATGGATTTAATATTCAATCGATTATTTAATATACATGAGGTTACAGTTCGAATAGTGATTCAATATGCTATAATTTATTCTGACAAGGTTCCAAAAAAGGAAAATTACTATACTTTATAAATTGTTTAATTAATACTCATGCTTATTTCTTTATTTAACTCACTTACTATAAGAATGGTTTTGCATAGAAATGATGGTGACGACCTACTTTGTTTTATTTAGAACATAATGATGCCACTGTTTGGCACCCAAGTTGATTGCGTGGATAAATTTTTTGATAATGGAGATAAAAGTTTTGTTGATTGTTACATTCTACATGGGTTTGAACATCAAGATGGGACTAACATGGGGATCAAGAATGTGGTCTTTGGTGTATTCATTGTGTTTTTGATTCATTTTTAATACCCTACACTTTTCAATTATCTACATTTTAGAATGTCATTACATGTTTTTGTATTATTGGATTGATAAATTTCCTAAACTATTTATTTTTCCTAACGTGATTATAATGTTTGTTCTATTTCTATTACTCTAATATTTATTCTACTATTATTACCACTCAATAGAAGAGGGTATTGTTTCTATAATATGTTATTTACACCCTAATTCACAGTTGGAAGACTACAGTGTATGGAAAGGTTCACTTGAGTTCTAGTAAAAAATATTCTTGCCATGTATGAGAGTACCAGATCAGGGGGTTATTATACAATAAGCTATAAAACACATTAAAAGGGACCCAATGCACAATAATAATTCAGTAAGAGTTCAGGGTTAATTGGGTGGGTGGTTGAATCAATGAGTCCACTTCTATTTTATTTCTTTTTATTATATAAACAAAATTCAACAACTGTTAGTGTTAATTAAATGATCACTATATACAAAACACATACACTCAACTGAAAAAACATAGTAGGAAGACCATATTTTTAAAATGTCCACAACTTAAAATGAGTATATACGTCATTGTAATGATCCGATAAAACCCATGATGACACATTACACTAGAATAAACATGTAGATTAAAAATAATATAGTATTATCCTTGGATACATGTTGTAAAATTTTTCTTATGAATTGTGTAGTTTTCTACCATATAAAAATGATATATAATTTGATATTTTAATAATAGGATCATCTTCACTATGCACAATGTTCAATAATGTTTTCATTATACTTATTCTTAAAGTATTCATTGTAAATATTCCTCACATCTTCCTCTCCCTATTATATTATTCCTCCTCCTACTCCTCTTCCTCTTCATATTCCTATTTTCATTTTTCATTTTTTCATTTTCCATCAAATCAAAAAACCAAAAAATTTAATTGAATTTTTAATTTCTAATTCAAATTACTGGGAATAACTTCTATCAACATCCATAAACATACCATGCTTATTTTATATCCTTCAAATAATAGAAAATATGTTTTCCCTTGTATGTGACTTTGGGAATTTAATATCACGTTTTATTTGGACTATCTATCACTAATAAAATAAAATCATCAAAAAATATTAATTTCTATAAATTATACATCACCATGGAGTAACTGGAATCATTGCACTATGTTAGACACCCATTGCAGTTCAAATAATGAGAAATTGTTTGAAAAATAAATAAAAATTACAATATTAAAATCACTTTGATATATATATGAATTATGTTACTGTTAATATTTAGAGAACTATTCATTATTCCATAATTTTGGATTTCAAAACACATTTCATTATTTAGTTTGTCTTTTACACCTCCCGTGGTATAATAATCCTCAACGACTCTATTTATTGTAAAATGGAATGTGTAACCACAATTTCAAAGATCATCTCCTTATTTATTTATAAGTAATCCCCCATTACATATTCTCATGTAAACTGTGATTTAGTCAGATATTCTTCTACATAATATGATATATCCTCCACAACATAGTGTACTTACCAATTTCATACAATGAATTTTGATAATTATAATTCCTTATAATTTTTTTAATACTAATTAAATAAATTTGTTCTCCTATGAATGGAACCATTACTATTTTTATATTGGCCCCTATGGCGGTGTCTTCTATCACATAAATCATCTCGAAATGCATCTAATGATCTTCAAATCACTTATAATAACTTATGATCACTCTAAAAACATGGAATAAAATTCCCCCCAATGAAAAAAACAATAATAATCATTGATTTGTATGATTAATTTATAAAGAGATGAAATAAATACAAAATTAAACACAAATCTAATGAATCATATCCACATGATATTAATGTCACCAAACTACCCTTTTATAAAGAACAATTTTTTAGGGAACCTTCATTAAATTAAAAAAATTTGATTAAAAAAAGATATATAACCTAAGGTCCCACTATATAACTGAAGAGGTGGGTAGAATTATAGAGTCATTAAACTTATTCTTGACTTATATTTAATGGGATGTTATATTTTTATTTAAAAAGTTATACCAAATATATAATAATGATCACAAAAAATTGCAACCAAATACAATGATATAAATTATCACAAAGTGAGGGATTTTAATAGGTACACCAGCACTAGGTTTTATCCATGGAGCATATAACAATGATGTGTTGTTATTCCAAATAATCACTATGAAACTAGTTTGTTATTACAATAATTCTGAAAATATCACTAATAATAATTGCTTTATGGAAACTTCTATTCATACAAACACTTATTCCAAATAGGGACAAAAAAGTATGATATTAAAATAAGTGTAAAACTAATAAGAATGATGATTAAAGATATAACATGACAATAATTGATGTTCTCCATAAGTCAATGTTATTTAATTTATAATCTTCACTGAAATGCATATGAAATATTTACATGCAAGCTCAATATTTAATAGATATAAATCCAATTACACTTTATTCTTAAAGTAATTATAATAAATGAATTTAACTTTATTCTTCTTCATTTTAACAATAAATTCATTTTTATCTATATACTATTATTATAAATTTTACCCTATCTTATTCTATAAAAGATATTCCAATATTTTGAGAGAATTTATAAATTCCAATTTAAAATTTCACTTTTGACAAATTTTAAATTTTCTTCTTCCTATCCATCCATTTAATAGTTTGCAAACGAATCAACACCATATGTATTTAAATAAGTGGTTAATAATTTGCCAAATATTGCTAAACCATAATGAAAATTCCAAGTCACTGAATCTTATTGAATTATATATATTTCAAGAATAATGAAGTGATATATCTATTTCTTCATTATTTTTACCCAAAATATATTTTCATCAGGATGTGATAGTTTTTTTAATTGAATGATATTTATTTATATCCTAAATATCAAAATATTTACATTTCATGGATTAATCATTGTGACATTGTTCCTTTAATAAAAATGTGACCTTTGTATTGCTCATAGAGGGTCTAAATTAGAAGTTACACTAAAATATTCTCATGTATCAACATAGTGTAGTTGATATGTCATTCTATGATGGAGTCATTAATAAATATTGTATTGTATTAATCTATATTGTTCATAGAAAAATCATATATATGAAAAAACATTATGTATGGGTATTTTCCAATTCATGAACATTCATTTATGACATGACAACTATGTATCATGTTATGAATTTATAGATAAACATTACATATTAATTCATTTTAAAGGTACGATTACATATTCTCCTAGATTACTATTATGCCTTAGACATTCCATTTTTTCTATAACTGTAATCACTGTGTGACTTCTATGCACACAAAATTATTTATTTTTGAATCAATAGTTTTTTTCAACAATATCAACATGATTTCAAACCTCTTCTCACATATAGAGCTACTTTAAATGACTTTGATGTGAATTTCAATTAATTAAAAATTCAATATTATATCCTATGGTTGAAATAATTTAACCCACTTGATTTTATTTTCAATCCTCTAGATGTTTCAATAAATGTTAATTAATTCTATACATTTTTCCATTAAAATATTAATCTCCCACAATAATCATTCCCCCCATTTTACCATACATTTATTAGGGTTTTGGTTATATATGTTTGATCGCATTTGAAAAATCAGAAACATACATATAAAAAAAAACTATGTAGAGAGACATGAATTTTTTTCCTAGACTATGTGAGTCAATTATAATTATAGAAAAATGAAAATATTCCAATGTATATAATTATTAAAAAAATTTCTATAACTAGAAATCTCACTACTACAAATATTCCATGATTCGTGTTCCACCATATTCATCCACCCACAAAAAAGATATATTATCGAAGAAACAAAAAATATAAAAATGATGCATTATAAAAACTAGAGATAAGGTTTTATTAAATCTACCTAGATTCTTTAAATTGGGAATACATAGATCCTCAATTTATTTTACATAAATAAAATAATAAAAAATGTATTGTTAAATATATCTACCACTAGATTTAGAGATCTAATAAATTCCAATTTAAATATTCTATGCTCCACCTACTCCATTATAAAGTTGTAATGGATTCCAATATAATTTGTATAATAGTAATATAGAAAATTATTTATAAAATAAATAGAACTCCTATTTTCAAACTAAACTGAGATCAATTGACATAAAATTTATTCAATATCCTCCAATTACAACATTATCTATAACAACTGTGTATAATCCATGGAAATGAAAAATATTTTTTTTATTTTCTAAACTCAATGATATACAATTCTAATTTATACTAAGTAAACCACTATAATTTATTCTATCAAATATTTATCCTCCACTTGTCAATTTTTAATTCATAATATCTCTATCATTATCCACATATGAATTATCCATTTAATGTTGATATTTTCATTCTATGAAAATACTATAATTTAGTGTTCCTTGTATAACCTCATGATCCTCTTTACCACCATGGGATATTCATCCTCTAAATAAAATTAAAATCATACAAAAATGAATTTAGAATTGAATATATTTTTATTGGTTGATGTATGATATAATCAAGTTCATATAAATTTTCTACATAATGTTAATTATAAACCATTTATATCCTCCTATTTTCTATGTTTTGTTCCAAACATTTTCATAGGTGAATCTTGTTTTCATTCATCCACTCAGGATTTATGAAACACCTATAATGTATATTTACCATGTGGGATGATTTGTTTTCATACTTTTGATATAATTAAAGCCTAAAAATTTATTTCACCTCTCCAATCATGAATATAACAAATTATCAACACATAAACTATATAAACTTGTCAATAATTTTTTTCTTTTTTATACTTAATAGTATTTCATGTACAAAAAATATCACCACCAAAAACATATCATTTCAGACTTTCATGTTGATGTTGTAATCAACCAACCTTTTTAAACTCTATCATTATTAGATACATACCCAGTTCTATATACGAAGAACATAATGATTTTTTTAGATAACAAAATATATCTTATTCTACAATCCTTTGAACCATAATATTCCTTATGAAATACTATCTTTTGTTTGAAATAAATTTCATTATTAAATTTATAAAAATTGGCTTCACATCCATGTGATAAATCAAAAACATCTTTTGAAAAACCAATGTATTGAAATGTCTAATTTATTTCATAGTTTCCATTGTTGAAAATGATTTATTTATGAAAATTCAGTAACTTAAAGTATAAACATTTCATTCCAACCTCATATTATTCTAGAAAAAAACAATGTTCCTTATCTATTTTTTAATGAAATACCTTTTAATATTAATTTTGTGTTATACATGTCTATCTACCAGTTACCATGTTTGATTCTTATTGATTTTATATTGATCTTAATTTGTGGAATTGACCCATGATTTATCCTTTATCATTTATTATAACAAAGATAGTTATTTCTTTGATAATAGAGAAATGTGATCAATTAATATCATTATCTGGGTCTATGTTGTAGAAACGTTTCATTAATAATATTTCATGGATCAATTACAACACAAATAATTTTCTTTCAGTATGATTTTAAATCCGTTGATCAGAATTCCATTTATAAAAAATTATTTCACAGCAATCATCAATTAGAGAATTATGAATTTAAAATAAATACAAAATTATCCCTTATTCATAAATCACTTTTTTCCATGAAAAATTTACTTGAATTTTATTTAGATTCATATTAATCAACATTCATGTCACTTATTTTAACCAAAATTCTCAGCCTTTTGTTAATATAGTTATATGATTTTCTCATTGATGAATAGAGAAAAAAATTCCCTTTATCTACCAAATCACTATAATTTTCCTAATTTACCAATTTATTTCAAATGAAGTATTTATTTTTAAATACTATAAGATGTTTTTGTGATGGATATATTCAATAAAACATTTAATATGTCATCATATAATCTTTAGGATTGATAAATTTTGAATTATTAGAGTACACAACAACTTACACTACTTCTTCCCAAAAATGATGAGAGATAGTAATTTTTAAACTAAAAATTATCAAAAATATTATTGGCATTAAGATTATATCATTACATGACTCAATTTGGTAAAGTATTCCAACAGATTGACACTTTCTTCTTTACTAAGTGTTTCTCTAGATAATTTTCAACTTAAATATAAGTGTATTAGGTCCCATTATCTAACAATTTAATATTAATTTATATAGTTAAATTATACAATATTATTAAAATAATTTTTTGAAATCTAACACTTATATTTTTTACCACATAAAAATGGTACAATCCATCATTTTTTAGTCATGAGAAAATAAAATGAGGCATTTCTCCCCATAATTTGGTGTGTGACTAATTGAACCACATACATCAGTGTGGACCAAAATTTTTTAAATTTGAAACATACTTATTTTTTTTATGATAATAGTTTCTCACCATTTCCCCCATAATTAATAATAAAAATCTTTTCTCTTTGAAATATTTAGTGATGTAATATTAGAAAAAACTTTCATATTTGATTGATTATTTATAGTATGTTGATGAATGTGACCATGCCATGGGTGAAATAAATTTTTATCCTCTTTAACATTATGAAGAGAGTTATTCTCCTTGTTATGTATATGCTAAAAGATTGTATTCATTATCTATCCCATCATCATATAATTTTATACCATTCCATTTATATTATAGTCCTTCTAGTTGAATGTGACTTACAAATCCAATTCGCATAACTTACCCAAACATAATAAATTCTACTAGATACCATGAATATATATCACTATAGTATTATTTAATTCTTCTATATCTAAGTAAATTTAGTAAATTTATTCTGTACTTAGAGCTTAATTATTTACAAAAAAAATTTGTCGACACTTCCTTTTACAGATATGAGAAGATTCATGTTACCCCCCATGTGGGATGAATTCACACTATTTTGAATAAAAATACAACCATTATTTATATCTTTTATGTTTATTTAAAGAAGAATATATTTCTCATTTAGATTCATATTCATCTATTTCTAAGATAAATTCTAAAGATTTGTGACATATGCACACATATTTTCATTTTTTTTTCTGCATAAACAATCATTTAAATTTTTTTATCCGAATTTTTTTAAAATTTATTCCAAAAATTAATCAAATTGGATTTAATTTCATCCATTATTATTTTTATTCTATAAGAAAAAAATTTAATTTTTTTCCTATAATCAATAACTTTTTCACAAATTTTGATGAATTGTAAAAATATCAATATAATTATTTTCTATTTTGATATGACAGATATATATCAAATATTCTTTACTAACATCCAATTACTTCTCATCTTATGTAACTTTAAGCTTCACTGTAGCAAGACATTGGCAATCCTAATTATCCCAATTATTATTTCTTCATCAACGGAAATATAATTTTTCTTCCATTCCTGTAGATATTCGATATTTTTGTATAACTCATACTTTTATGGAATGTTCACAATGATGGAGATTATTCTTTTTTCTTATTATCACCTTTTATCTCCAAATTTATTTTCATTATTTTTTATGTTTCAAAATTATATAAAATAAAACAATTACAATTGAATTAATTATTTGAGAACTCAATATATATTTTAGTCTTTTTATGCCTTACTAATCCCTTTCATTTAATACTCTATCTAAAAATATTCTAAATATGAGCTTCACCCTTGATCTAAATATTTTTAATTTTAGAATCATGCTTTTTATCTAATATATTACTTTATATTTGAGTTTTTCAATATTTATATCTTTCTATTTGATGGATATAATAATATCATTAATGATATTAACTTGTTTCTAAATTGTTTTCTTATAATTCACTACTTATTCAAGTTTCAATTTTTAACTTTCATATTCCTCAATATCTATCTCTTTGTGATCAATTTAGGCTTTGATTTTATCAAAATATCTTTAGGATTACTTTATAAATCCTCTAATATCCCTATTATTTTTTATATATAGGTTAAGATCCTCAATACCCACTTCCAATTATTCATTGAGATAAAAAAACTCTAATTAATTATCCTTCTTTACATTATATTTATATTTATCCGTTATAGCCATTATAAAATATTATTTATTGGAGATTAACTCAGTACTAACACCATCCAAAGGATCATTCTCAATATCATATTACCCATTTCATTACAACAAAAATATCTAAAACTTCTATCCAGTTTAATTACCTGAATTTATGTTCTGCCTGTGAGAGGACTTATTTATTTATTTTAATGTGATTTAAAACTCACAATACTATCCATTAAAAATTATTGTTATCATGACATTAATGTAGCCAATATTTCCATTGTAAAAAATAATTTATGGTTAAATTAACCTCAAACATTCTTTTTTCTCATAAAAATTCCTACCACAAGAGATAATAAATCATCTTTAACCCTTTATTTAATTTTATTCTTCCATATATATTACATCCCCGAAAGTTTGAGTTCCATTTATTTTGAAAAATGTTCTAAAGAAATTTTCATCCTACCTTTAATTTGATATGATCATTAGAATATAATTCCATATGATTTTACTATTTTTGTGTTGATTGTTTTTATTGTAAATTAGAGGAGATATGAATATGATATTATATTCAATATCATAATGTTTAATATCATGATTATGTCCAAAAATGTATCAAACTATTTCAATAAAACTATTGAATAATGCAACCACATTTTCACTTGAACCCATCTTGAAATAATAATAAATTATTTAAAGAACCTATTATTTTACCTCTTTCACTCTATCACCTTAATAAGTGTAGGTAACTTTCTAATAAATTCATTTATCTATTGAAAAATTAATAACTTTAATTTATATATAATTGTAAAATTCAATATGAAATTTATTTAGAGAATTTTTATAATCATCTAAGCATTTTTATATGATTTCATTATTGAAATCTCAAAAAAATAAAATTTATTCCATGAACTGTTGACTAGTGAAAATTTATCCCTTGAAATCAATTTTTTTCAAATTCTATTATTCTATACCTCATAGTTTCATCAACTGAAAATGGGTACTCTTTTTTCTGTTACAACAATTTCTATGTTAATATATTTATATGATAGATTCATAAATAAATATTTTGTGGCTCCAATACCAATTGGTGTAATTTATTGTCACACTATACACATTAAGAGGGTGGATGGTGAATTTGGGTGACATTAAATTTCTTTTTAACATACATTTTACTTGATCATTTATTTTTTATTTACATATACACCATGTAACTATTATGATGACTAAAAAAAGTATAACCAACTATTGAAATAAAAATAATCCTTAACACAAGGATTTTATTTATTTTGTCCACTATAATATACATTAATGGAGAACATATCAACAATGTGTTGATAATACCAGTTATAACCACTACACTGGTTTATTATTACAATATTTTGAATAAGATCACTGATTATTTGATGTTAATAAACACATCTTTTCTTCCACTAACTACTTTCCAAGAGGTTTACACAAAATGAAAATTTCACACAAAAATCAAACATAAAATAATGAACATAGAAGATATAAAACATTATATCAATGACTGTAATCCCTAATGAACTTTTCGTAAATTACTAATATTTATATATATACCCAAACACTCTTTTTTTCCAATATTGATATTCAAATAAATGTAATCTAATTAAAACTTACTATTCAATTCCTATTATTCAATGAATCCCACTTTAATATTCCATCATGAAATACTTAGTTAATTTTATCTTTATTTTCTATTCATATATATTTTTACATTCTCATTTTCTATAATAAAGAATCCAATATATCAAGATTAATATAAAATTTAATAAAAAATTTTTGTTTTAAACTAACTTCTAACTTTATATACTTTGATACAATATAATGAATTATTTCTAAATAAATCTACATAATTGATATTTAAATTGGTAGTAAATGGACATTCCAAAAAACATATAGAACATATTATGTATAATAATTCCTAAAATCTATTAAATTTATTTATATTCTAGTAATGACAACATGAAAAATATATTCAAAATTTGAACGACCAGATGCTTCCTCAGTTTTTATTGAGCCGCAATTTTCATAATGAAATGATTGTTTTATTTATGGAATTATCTTAATTTACTTTTCAAAATAGATTAATTATTAACTTTCATGCCTTAAACATCATAATACTTTTACATTAACAAAAAAATTATCAAAATCTGGCTATTTTTTATATTTCCAAACCTGTTATGGCATGACCCTCT
This sequence comes from Viscum album, assembly GCA_963277665.1. Lineage (NCBI taxonomy): Eukaryota > Viridiplantae > Streptophyta > Magnoliopsida > Santalales > Viscaceae > Viscum > Viscum album. Next base: position 782,231,859 of record OY728164.1, read on the forward strand.
TCCACAACACTGGAATTTCCAAATAGTACGTTCCCATGAAATATTCCCATGCTGTTTCATGTTGTTTTCAATATGTTTCTACATGATGGAAAATTTCAAAAATTTGGGGAAGTAATAACACATATATTCCCTAAATAACACTTATGTATAGCCCAAAAACCTTAGTTATGTGACTTGATTAATCTCTTATATCTTTATTCATGATTTGACTTTTAAATATCATGATGTTACATATCTGATAACAATTATATACTAGTTTAGTTTTTTTGAACCTTATTAGTCATGATTAATTTTATGAATCTTACATTTTCATTTTTTTTCTTTAACTCTAATTAAGTTCTCAAAATTTTTCACATGATGTTACTTGTACCATAAATAACAAGATGATCTTCTACCATATAAAATTTCCTAAAAACCTATACAAATATCTAAAAATACATAAAAGGACTTCCAATGGACTTAAATTTAAAAATAATGTTGAATTGTATACAAGGGTTGCAACAAAAATCCTATCCAACTTCTCTTAGTCACAATATAATGGGTTAATAAATAGTTATCCAAACTATCCCATAGTCAATTTCCATTATTATATGAAAAAAATAATTTTCCAATGACTCATTCAATGTTGAGAATAAAAATTCATTTAGCAATTGAGTTATAAAATTCTCCCATATCACCTATGAATCCCAATGTACACTAAAATAAAGGTTAAACTATTAATGAGTCACGACCAAAAAAATTATCAATCCCTAAAATTTATCCATCTATATAATAATTAGAAATATATACATTATATTTTGATAAAATATTTTATAAAACATCCCATGAATATCCTCCAGTCACTTTTTAGTTCATGATAAAAAACTATTTTATTTTATTATCCATAATCATTGTTTTAAAATTAAAATGAAACTTTTAAGACCTAATCCTAATTTTTTTAAGTAATTAATATTAATGTCATTATAAATTTCTCCAAATTCAAACATAAGGGAAAAAAGTAAGATTAATTTACTGCACATTGTTTTGTACCCAAAAATCAGTAAAACCTAAGAAAATATTGATTAGTTTACTATTAAGGTCCTTTTTCTAGATCAATGGGGCCCTCAATGTCTTAAATGACTTCTATGGATGAAATTATATGCCATGTAAAATTTTAATCATTTCCCAACTAAAACAACTTAATATTCACTAGTGACTACTTCAAAGCTTCATCCTTTCAGAAAACATTATGTTTGGTTCCACCCTATTATGACTCATCACAATTACAACTCTTATTGGGTAAGTAGTGATTCTAAGAGTTATCTTAAAATCTCATGTCCAATAATCCATGAATTGAAAACTATATATATGTGTAGATAACATTAAAATTATAATGAATTTCCCATTTTAATCTCTCAAAAAATAGGGAAACAATAATATAGAAAACTGGATAAGGGTTTCACCTAACACGAAACCCAAACCAATCTATCACATGCAGCTGATAGCATTTATAATCCTCATAGGTTGGAAATAATGTCCCAAAAATCATTGAAAAAAAATTTATAATGACATTATCCTAATACAATAATATAAATAATAAATTTCATAATAATAAAAATAAACTCTAAACCAAATTTAAGTATAACTAAACATCAATTCTAATATGAAACTAAAACCTAGGAATAGAAATAATAGAAATAGATATAAATAACAATAGAGCATAAAAATTTATTTGTATAAAGATGTTGGTATACATACCAAATTCTAAATATAATCCCGAACCACTCCTACAAGCCTCTATATAACCCATGATCACTATAAAAACTCAACATCTCGACCATCTCACTATGTAGAGACAAATAATAAAACTAGAGACCTAATATAACCTATATTATATAAAATACATATTTGAGCTAAATAACCTAGTAGGTCACCACCACTGAATCTATACTATATTTTTTATATTACATCATAAAAATTATAGTTTTAATTAAACAATAAATAAATATATTTTTTTACAAGACATTACTTAAATAAAAAAGAAACATATCATAGTTGTGTTAAAACACTCCTTTCCTATTATTTTTAAATGAATAAATAACTTGGAAAACACTTTAACCCACCCAAATACCCCTTTTAAAAATCCAATATAATAAATTAACACTTTTAAAACATCTCATAAACAACACTTTTTAAATGCACATGTATAAACACAAAATTAGTTCGAAATATAAAAAAAATTTCCAAACACCACAGAGAATGAAATTTCCAAGTAAAACGTTACACAATAAACTCAAAAATTGTTTTTAAAAACCAAACACATTAGAGATTTGGAACAAACAATATTTCCAATTTTCTATAAAAACACTCTAAAGAATATTTGAAAATACGTTTTATACATTTCAATCATAATATTTCCATTTTTTAAGATAGTTTCAAATCACAATAAAACACACTTTTACCTTCCGTATTTCAAAACACCAAATTAGTCTATTTAAAAAAAATTTAAAGTCACCAAAAAAAGAGGAAGCAAACATGTTGATATTTATATGTGATTTTCTAAGAAAAATATAAATAATAAATAAGTACATAGGTGCTGAAATATGATACACGAAGAAGGGGATACACTAAAATATTTGTTTTTAATCGCCCATAATTATACTTAAAAGGATCCTAGTTTCATTAAGTATATCCATTTTACAAAAATAATGGAATCAGTAATGAATTAAATAACAATAGGTTCACTAATAAACATATTTGGAATAAAAAAATTAGAATCTTTCATGGTCTTCCTAAATCCCACCCTTCTAATAACTCGCTCGGTTCTTGGGTAAAACCACTCCATGGACATTCCCAATCTAATGTAGAATGTCCCCTCCATGAGCTATCTCAGTCCTATAGAAAGTTTTCATTAATAATTTAATGACCTAGTATAAGGATTTAACCAGTGAAGTAACTTACCTTGAACCCAAAAGTCTCCCATAAAAATTAATGGATGTGAGAACAAATAAACTAAAAAATAAGATAAATATAAACCATTTGAAATAAATCATGTTTCATCTGCTACAACCTTATAAGAAACCCCCTCCAATGAAAACTATTCAAGAGGAACATGTAAGAATTCATAAATATCAAACAAATACTCATGATATTAAATGTAATCATAGGTACAACAATTCTATATGGGGATCAAGAGGGTTTATCACATTTAATAAAAGAACATTTTGTATAAAAAATTGGATGATATGTTTTTTGAAAACAATATTGAAATGAAAATCCCAAATCAACATATTTCTATCTCACCCCAATCCACAATTAGAGCTTTATTTTATTAAAAAAATTCTTGAAACACATTGGTGATCACACAGTTCCATTAAAACAACCATTTAAATCAACCAATGTTATAAAGAGGATTCAAAAATCATATAGAATAGTAAACACAAATTTTTCAAGTAAAAAAGGTAAAACATTTTAAATAGTTAAACAACTCTAGAAAATTGGTTTTAAAATAAATTGATACAAATTTCTAATATAAAAAACCAACATAATAACAAAATTTATTTTAAAAATGATCACATGATTTTGAAATTCACATATACATTCTTAAAAACACATTGATTGAAATTAAATTCGATACCACGTTTTATAACCATTTAAAAAATCTCATTTTTCTCCCATGGGGTTCATACATAGGAAAAATATTAACTAAGAATAACTATAAAACCAATAAGAAATAAATTATAGGTAAAATAAACTGAAAAAAATAAAAAGATAATATGGTTCAATAAAAAAAGAAAAAAAAACCATCTCATATGATGCAGACCACTCTAACAAGCCATGATGTACCATCTACAACCACCACATGAGAAAATCCCTATGATCCAAACCAATTCCTACAGACAAATTGGCTAACACCAATACTAGGGTTGATGGATAGAACTTAAAGCCTAGGGGATTTGTGAATATAAGAAAATAAGGGGTTTATATGGACCTTACATCAAGAAATACCCATAAAAACCTGAAGGGGGACCACCAAAATAGAAGGTGGAAGGTTGTTGAATCCCATATGAGATGTTCCTAGTTTGTTCAAATGAGTTGTATAAAAAAAATAGGTTAATAGTGATAAAATCAAGTAGTTTAATATATAAAATTCTATATTTGATGTGTTTATACAAGCCACACAGTTTTGAAACATTATTTTCCCAACCATGTTCCAACCCTTGAAAATCTACTTCTTAGACTCAAACCAATCTCAATGTTCACCTAGGATTTTATAGGTGTGGAAAAAACTTTTTCTAATAATTCAAAATAGAACTATTAGATTATAAATCTGAGTCACAAACATGTCCAAAAATTTACCAAATTGTGCACAAGTTATGATCCCTCACCATTATATACCAAAGAACCAATATGGTTTTCACTAGGTTTTTTATGGTTTGTACTCAACCATGTGACACCCTTGAATACCAAACAAGTATAGATAAAAATCACTTAAAAATTCCACCATGTACGGTTAAATTTATGGTTTTCTATAAATAGTGTATGAAAAATGATTTGTGTAATAAAAAAAATGAATTTTAATATTTCTGGAAAAACTCTTTGAAACCCAAATAAAACCACCAATAACATTAAATAATATAAACTAAAATCCATTGTGAAATGGTGGGTGTCACAATCCCCCCTATTATGCCACATTCTAACACTAGAAAGTCTCAAGTCCATATAGAGGATAAAAAAGAAGAAAACCCAAATGAACCCTTAAGGAAGAAGGATATTTCTCAGACAACCAGATGAATTCATAAACAATAATTATCATCCCCATGTTTAACTAACAAAAAAATATCAAAGAGGATCTCTAAGAATGTAAATACCTAAACTAGGCCTACCTACTATTTAAAATTGATATATAATAGTGGAATATCCAAAAGCATTATTCAAAAATAATATAGGGTGTCATTGAATGACCACCCTTATAAAATATTAAAGGGTAATTTAATAACATCACTATCCAAAGCTAATAAAAAAATTAATAGCTCCAAATAAAGAGGGAAACATAATTAGAAAAACCTAAAGGACTATAAAATTTGATTCTTGAATCCATTTCATCCAAAAACCAATTAATACAATAACAAAATTCATTCCTCATCATTGAATGATAAAACTATAATCCCAGGGTCATGAAAATAAATTATGGTTACTTAGGTCAATTCCCATGTAATACCTCTTCATGGTAAACCCTATGTGAAACTAAAATAGGTTTCACCATCAGTCTAACTATAAACAAACCACACCTATAATTACTCATTGGTTCACTCTATATTTTTCAATGTCAAAAAAATATACCAAATTCCAAACAAAAAATGTTATACACTATACACAACCATGACATATAGAATAAAAAACCACAATAAAACCATATCTAGTATAATAATCTTTCACCATGAGTAAACCCAAAAAGAAATGATGAAAATTCAAGTAAAAGCCATCCTAAAGACAAAACATATTCACATTAATTGATCATAAATCACAAAATGGTTCATTATATATAGAGACATAACAATAAATACAAAGGATACAACAAACACTGGTTACTCCGTCGACCAGAAACATTATCCAGATCAACCAAAAAAATATCCCAAACTCGATATCACATATGATTATTTAAGAAAAATATCCCTCACTAGTTCAACCATCATAATACAAATCTCAACATAAGCCACTCATTTTATGATATTCTAAAGAAAACATTCTCATCCAACACAACCTTGAAAAACTCATGAGGACACACCTAAGTGAAGAGAAAAATACATGATATCACATTAATATATAGGGAAGTGTTAATTCCATAAGGAGTAAATACCACAATGAAAAATCACTATAGTTTAACATTAGTCCTTTTTGGGAGGCTTCCATCAATTAATCTGAGACATTTACTCAAATAGATCACATAATCTAAAACATACCAAGAAGACCCAAAATCACATGATGTAAAAATAAAATAACACATTTTTCAAAACTAAGAAAATATCATTCAAAACACATGTTCCTTTAATAGATAGTAACAATAAAAAAGATTCCCAAAAATCTATTTTAAAAACTAGAGCACCATTAAATTTGATCCTTTTTTAGAAAAAAATGGAATACATTATATAATTTCAAACCCAAGACCAAACTCAAAAATTTTAATTTAAAATTTTTCTAAAACAAATATTAAAAAATATTAAACCAAAAAACCCATAAAGAATATATGAAAAAAATACCAATCACTTTCTGTTTAACGAAATTTCAAATCAATCACCATTTTTGAATTTTTCTCAGGGTAAAATCCTAAACCAACCACAAACAAAAAATATTATATCACCGATCTACATAAAAATAGGAAAATATACTTTCAAAAAATAATTTTCAATTGATTAGAATATAAATAACACGTAAGAACAATTTCCAAGTTTTAAAATGAAACCAACCATTTCAAAACATTTAATGAAATAATGAAAATTTTATCAATAATCCATATGAACTTATTTTAAATATAGAAACTTCTTTTCTCATTAACTATAACTAAATGAAATAAAAAAATATTTAAAATCATACATGGAGTCACATGAATAAATTAATAACACATGACTCAACTAAAATCCAATCCAAAAATTATAGAAAATTATGATACAAATCTTGACTCTTTTGTCATAGCCCCAAGACACTATGAAATTTATGAATCGATGTATATAAATAATAAAATATATTTTGATGTGGAACTATATATGACTTCTAAAAATTAATGATGAACTCATTGAAATCATTCATTGACCTTCACAACAATCCATAATTATTTGTTTAATTTTTATGGTGTTTCCATCATAAAAAGGCTATATTACTCTTTTATCCCATTTTTTATATCCATACCAAACACCAAACATGAACCCCAAGGAAACTCAAACCTTAACATTGATGATATAAGAACCACCATTATAGTAATCAAAATGTAATCTAACCGAACCATAATAAAATTAAAATGAAATAATAAAATAAAATATTCCCATGAAAACATAATTCTTAGTGGGAAAACAAGTAAATGAGACTCTACCCACACCTACATCCTAAGTCCCAATAGCTTTACCTCCAAATAAAAAATTACCAAAATAAAAAATATATAATTATATTAATATCCTAGGTTCTATTTTGAGAATCTAAAAACATTGATACCATTTTTTACAAATCATGTATAGGGTTCTAACTAATTAGACTCCCATCCTGATTCGTCACAGGTCCGAAAGAGTGTTCCCAAACCCCAAGAGCTAGAAACATGTGCATGGGAATAAAAAACATACAATGAGAAAATCTCTCAATAATAGTATAATATAAATTAATATCATAATAATAAATAGTAAACCATTTAATTTGGAGATAAATTTAATAGAATATACATTCTAAAATACAACAAAAACATTAGAACATGAATAGAGAAAACACTGAGCATTAACATGGCACGGAATATATGAATATTATAACATAACTATTAAATTGGACGATATGAAAAAGATTAAATAAATTATATATTTATATATATTTATATATATGTATATATTATTCTCAATATAATTTTTTAATAAATTATTTACAAATAATCACTCCGTTTATAGAAATTTCATTTTATTCATCAAAAATATGAATTCGTCATAAATGATTTTTTTTATTTATGTGAGAAAATTTTATAACTAATTTCGAGAATTTTGTTTGTTTATAAAGTAATATTAACATAAAGTTTTAAATCAACATATCAAAATTAATATATAGTGAAATCACTAGAATTTTTTGAAAATATAGATTTTTTAGGGAATAGTGAAAATACTAATTTCGGTAAAACTCTGAATTATTTTCAAACAATTATTTAATATAAAAGTAAAATTTTTATTTAAATTTTTGTTTTATGTAAATAAGTATAATTTAGTTTGTTTTAATCCAATTAATTACATTTAAATAATTTTTATACTGTATTATAGTTTAAGTTTATTTCTATTCATTAAATGAGATTTTTCTAAAAACAATTTTAAAAGTGCATAATGTCTATCTAGTTTAATTCATTAAAATTAACCATATTAAAAAATTAAATATATGAAATTTATAAATTGTATAAATATATATATATATATATATATTTACTTACATTAATATAATGATAATTTCTATTCATAACGTTAATATAATATCATATTATTCTTGAAAAATACATTTCTTGAGAAACTATTTTTTATCTTGGCTATAGGATTAATTTTAAATCAAATAATGCCATTTTAGTGAATTTATTCTTATTTAATGGATTAAATATTTGTATTAATTATATTTTATATTTTTTAATAAGTTCAACATAATTTTTTGGTCAAAATAAATAGTGAAAACAGTAATAATAATTTTATTGCTGTTAAGGTGAAAACGAGTTTACAAGATTGATAAACAAAAAATTTAATTTTTAAAAAGAACTAAAAATAGTATAAATTCTATTTTATGGTAATATTTTGTCCTTATCTCATATACAGAATAATATTTTTAATTTTATTTATACATTTTTATTTTTTAAAATGGGGTTATAAATTTTTTTTTCAAAATTTTCTAGCGTTCCATCTCCAACCATTATAAAAGGAAAGACTATATCATCTACTACTCACACCTTTCAAGAATTTTTGATGAGAATAAAACCTTCAAATATAATTTAATCACTTCACTAACAATGATTTATATACTTTGGTTTGATTAGAAAACTATCCTAGGATGGATTTGGGTGAAAACTCATTGTGGTTCTCGAGAGAATAGGAATATTTCATAACAAAGAATTCTATTTATATCTTCTTCTACCCCATAATATATTATTCAACCATGATGATATAATATAAGGATATATACCCTATAATAAGACATTATTATTTCATTTTAATAACCTAAATTCATATATTATTCCATAATATTTGAATGAAAACCAATATTCTTATGTACCACAGACTACGCCTCATGAAATGATGTAAATAATTTTACATCATCACCTCTCATGAAGATTCATGATGATGGATTTAATTTTAATAATTTAAATTAAATAATTATTTATCATTATTAAGAGATAAAAACCATATATTTTATATAAAAAAACTATGATTTTCCGATATAGACTTTAAATCTCTTTTGCCGAATATTTATTTCATTACACAAATACACGCATGTAAACCGTAATAGTTTTAGTGGAGTTAAAAACATTGAAATATAAACACTGGTACATAAGTGATCTATATAATCCACCACTATGTTATTTATATCTAAGACCCCTCATGGAGTTATCAAACATAATTCATATCTTTATAAAATAGGGAACGGAAGCATAAGAAATGGTTAGCTCATATGCTGAGTAAGGGAAAACAATTAAGACTTGTAATAATAACATGAAAATAAGGGTATGAGAACATGATAATAACCTTTTTAAACCATACCCTACATAATAAATAAAAAATTAAAAATTCATGGAATAAATATTGGTTTTTCATAATAGTGGTTTCATAAGGTAATCAAGGAACATGATCTATGGGGGCCTATGAAATGGAATTTGTGGTATATATAAAAGAATATAAAATCTTGTGTCAAGGAAATCCAACATGATGTTCATAACATTTTTGGATTGAGATAACCACCTTTGTTCCTGCATTAGCCTCGATCTGACCACCTCAGTACCCTTCTTTTTGGGATTGGTCTGACTACTAGTGTACACTCATGTTCGGGCTTGTGTTAAACACCAGTTCACCCTCATTTTTGGGCTTGGGCTAAAAACTCATTAAACCTCATCTTTGGGATATGGATAAACACCTAGGTACCCTCACATTTGGGTTTGAGATAATCACCATTTTACAGTCATCCTTCGGATTAGGATAAAAATAATTTACTCTTATCTTTAGGCATTGGGTAATGACTCATGTAATGTCTAAGCTCATAGAATATTTATCATTAACTAATGTATTTGATGTAGATATAGGTCCCACTAATCACATAATTAATACAATATTTAATTTTTCCATAATATTATAAAAATTCATCACATTATATCCTATTATGTTAATTAGGTATGATAATCATTTTATTATATCACAACCTTTTATAAAGGGATAGGTTTCAAAATCATTTCAACATTTTATCATAGTATAACCAATGAAAGGAAGCATGTTTCCTAATAATTTTATCATTGTATAAATAATTTAAGATAATAATGTTCTATAAAAATATCTTCATCATAAAAATAAGCTATTTATATAGAGAATAATAATGTTTTCCTTGGATCATATCCCCATTCATCTTAGATGGAAAATAATTTTGAAATATGACTTTGGACATTTGTTGGAGGAAAATATATTTTCAATGAAAATAAATATTTTAATAAATAAAACCCCATAAAAGTTACTCTCTTTCAAAATAACATTTAAAATATATAAATTATTATTCTGAAAAATCATTGAAAAATATTTAATAAAGAAAATATGCTTTCCACATGGGAAATATCTTTAAAAACACAAAAATGATGATTTAAAAATGATTTAGAACACTTCATAGACATAAATAAAATTTCAAATTCAATTATTTTTGAGAATGATCATAATATATAATTAAAAAAAAATCTCTAAAAACATTTTAAGAAAACATGGGTTTCGTAGAAAATAAATTTCTGAGCGAAGAGAGAAATAAACTCATACGTTTTTTATAATTTTTTCATAATTATATGACGTAAAAAAGAGTGAAAATTGGTACCATTACATGAATATATCACCAATATACATAGTGTAATATAATTCAAAGAATTATTGGGAGGTATATCATTCAATTAATTCATTTTACACTTATTCGTAAATAATCATGATAAATGATGAGATAGTGACATAAATCTTTACGAATTTGGTAACATGGAATCATAAACCTCATGAAGGATTAATATAAAATTGAACTTAAAATGTCATAATGACATAGTAATTCAATATATTAGATGTAAAAGGTGATTTATATGCAACTCATTAAAGGATATAGGTTCATATCATAACATATTTCTCAAAGAAGAACAACTGAGACAAAAAACCTTTACCGATTTTGTAACTTTTGAACTACAAACCCCATGAAAGTGAGGTCCAAAAATGGATATATAAATAATAATAAAATTTATTTTAGTAATCATAAGATACATTCATTAGAAATATATACACCAGATAGAAGTATGTTTTAGTGGATATAACATAGTTATCACAAAAGTAATAATCGAGACAAAAATACCTTACTATTGGAGTACTATTGAATCGTAATCCCCATGAAAGAATAAAATCAGTAGAAAATTTAGTTATTTTGGAATGAAAATTATTTATGATATATAATTTCATGGGGATATATATACACCCCAAAAATGAAATTAATGATGAATATAGAATAAGTCTATCAGAAATAAAATCGATACTAGAATTTAACTTACCTTTAGTATTGTCTCCAAGAATACTTGTAGAAAATTTTTATATAATATCTATATGTTTATTATAATTATATTATAGAACCATATTCCTATATATATAATAATATAATATTTTTTATTACTTTTTATTTGCAGTTTATTAATAATCCCATGTTCAAGTTATGTTATGGGTAATAAAGGCTTTTTTTCGTAAAAGTTTTTGATTTGATATTTTCTTATTATATTAATTTAATAAATATTTAATCATAGAAGTAACTAAAAAATGATATAAATATAATATATATTTATTATATTTTTATTTATATTAATCAATATAATTCATTGATAGGAAATAAAATAAATTATTCACATAGATAGTAGGTTTTATGTTTACCTAAATGTTATTTCCAATTTATTTTCATATTGATGGAAATAAAAGTAAATGTTATATATATATTGTATAATTATAGAAGAATTTTCTTTTAATATATATCACATATTTTTTTTAAAATTCTTAATACATATTATTTAAAATGTAAACTAATCACATCACTTCACGAGGTGGAAGTCTGCCTTATAGAAAAACGACATTATCTTATTCCCCAAAAATAAATAACATAAAGTTATGTGTTATATAATAATTAAATAATTATAATTAAATAATATATATAATATATAACGTATAAAAATCTTTTGTCCATCATAATTCCCAACCTTGAATGGAGGTGATATAAAATTGAACGATGTCGATTCGTCGAGCTGTAGTCTGCCATACACACGAATGATGATTTTGTGAACCATTTGATGAAAGTGTATGTGGTAGAAAGTAGTAAACATATAACAAAATAACATAAAAACAATTATAATACTTATGTTACTATATAATAATTATAAAAAAATTAAGGGATTTTTGGTATAAAAAATCAAGAACGTTCATTGATTAATATTACCTCTTCTTGGTATCTCGTTATGGTCTACACCAGAGGACATCCACGGTAATAATTATGCCCAAATTATGTATTATAGGATAATATGAAGAAATTATATAAGTTATTGGGGTAGTAAATGGAATAATAAATTTGTTTTGAAGGCTATAATATAAATGGGCATCGAGTGGACTTTTATAAGGGAGGTGAGCGGCACTCTTGTAATTTTTTTAATGAATAAATTACAAAAACATTTTCTCCATTTACAATGGATCCTGTAATTGGATAATATATATAATAGAATTTTTAATGTCTCAGTATGGAAATAAAATTAGTTTTATTCAAGTTTATATATCATTTTTCTTTTTATGATTAATTTTTAAGTCCCTTGGTAAACTTGTTCTTCTCTTAATCACTGTGATTAATTTTAACAGTTTTCCCTAGTGATTTTGGTAAATGATTAAGTTGAAATTTTTTTAAATTATAAATAATTTTCATTCAAAATATGGAATCCATTTTTCAATATGAAATTCACATAATAGGAATAATTTATTTTAAATTTAATCCCACAGATGTGTCGAGAAAACAGGTTTTTAAAGTGAAAGTGTTAAAATGTTTATAAGTATTTATATCCAATTTTACTGTGAAACATATTTACATAACCTAAATTAGAGTAATATTGGTATTATTTATTTTATATTACTCTTAAAATAATTCAACATATATTTTATTATTAAAAATTAAATAGTATAAATTTGATATTTTAAATAAAATTCAGTATTTTTCATTATTCATCGAAAAACGAAACATCACTTGAAAATAAAAAAACAAATTAAAACTAAGAAAATTTTGGTATTAAATTTTTAAAAAATAAGATTATTTTATAAAATAAGTTCTCTATAGTTGGTAAAATTAAATTTTAAATTATGTACACCAATAATGATTAAGCTACCTTTTATAAATGATATTGTTTTTAAGATTTTTTCATTTTAATTATTCTTATTTTATTTATAATTTGTAGATTACTAATAAACATGTAAAAAATATATATTTTAATAAGTTATTTAATCATATTAATTACCAAAATTCAAATGAGTAGGTGATAAAAATTATAATAAATAATAATATGAATATTATATTTTATTTTGTCAAAATATAATTTTGTGAGTAACTCTAGATATCGAAGGAACTATATATTTTGTGTAACACATGAAAAAAATATTTTTTCATGTATTAAAAGATAAACAGTGTGTTGTGTGTTATAAATTCATTACATGCTATTTAATATGATTCAAGCATAACATTGTTTTTCATGCAACATAATTCATCAAATAATTTTAATTTATTAGAAAAAAAAATATCAAAAAAACTCATGGTGTTATATTTTCTTACATTTTTATTCATTAAAAAGAGATATCGTCATTCTTTCTTAAGTGTAGACTACCTCCTCGATGAATATATGTTATTTTATTCATTACCACATCCCATGAATGGTATATATAAATTTATATAATATAATAATAATATATTGAAGATATTATTATAATTCTATAAATATATAATAAAACTAGCCTTATTTCCATAAAAATCCTACAAAAATGGAAATGTTTCTCATGAGTATTTATGACCATCCATATCCATTATTTTAATGTAGATCATATTTCATAAATATTAATCATTTTGGGTTTCAAAATTATATTTTTTATATAAAAATTATATTTAATTCGTGATTATTATTATTGAGATGACGAGTAATGAACCTTTTGACCACAATCAGTATACTGAAGCTGTTTTGAAATAATTGACCGAAAATACTCAAAACACCCACATGGACATAACAGATTAAATATTTATATATATGAATTAAATAAATTATTTCTTTATAAGGTATTAGATCAAAAAAATACAAAATAAAATGAACAAAAAATTATATGATATTATTATATAAGAGTAGAAGGACATACATGAAATGAATAGACTCGAGTTAAGGGTTTCTTGTCTGACTTGTATTTCTGTACGACATATTCTTTATTCACAAATTATTTATATTTATTGATGTATTTTATACCCATGAATGTTTTTTATTATTATTTATATGATAATTATGGGTATTTAATAATTAATTTGAGGCTCTCTATTTCATGTGGTTATGATCTTGTGTTTACTAAACAGCAAGGAAATTCTTTTGAATTTCTTTTAATTGATGTGTATTTTTGTCTCACACACCTCTTTTACATTATTTTATTATCAATTATTCTTTGTCTTGGGGAGTCTGGGTGAAACCTGACTTATGTTTTTGAAATCTTGTTTAGAAACACACATTTTGTCCTTAACGGTGTTCAGCGTGGCATTGTTGAAGTCACTCAACCTCGCTTGGGTCACCACGCAGCCTCGCTCTATTCTCCACACGCCTTATTGACATGAAAAAAATTAAATAAAAAAAATTATCGATAAAAAATTAATATTTAAGGGGGGCATAAAATGAAAATAAAATGAAATAAGAAGTTTGATAAAAAAATTAATGGATTGTTTTAATATTTAAGGATATTATTATCATTATTATTGTTAGTTTTACGGATAATAATATATTTAGGTTATCTTTATTATTCCAATTATTATTATTATTGTTATTAGTGTTATTATTTTCATTATTATTATTAATATTTTAATTTAGTTGTAATAATTAAAAGATTGAAACTATTAACTTGTATTTTCTATATTGTTATTTTTTAGGATTATTTTAGACTATTTTAATTTCATTCTTAGGTTTACCATTTTTTTCATGTTTTAATTATTTCATTTTTTTATTCTTTCTTTTTCATTTATTTGTTTTATCTCCCTCACTTTATCTTCCATCCGGCTTTCTCTTCAAGAATGAATCTCACCAACCCTACTCGAACCTATCTTCTTCTTCCCCCATGGACTCTCCTCTTTGGCAGCATCCTCCAGCATCCTCTACGGTAGTCCCCAAGGCCGGAGTGCCTCCACTGAGTGCATGTGAACCCCCTACTCCTCTCAGTCTTTCGCCATCGCATGCTGCTCTCTCTCCTAGGTGCATCCCCAAACCCGTCGCACCCCCTCCCCTTGTCCTCCCACCACACACTGCATCTACCTCAGAAATACAAAGACCTCCCCACTCCGTCTGACGGTCTGCGTGTGCCACCCCCACGTCCGGCCAGCATGACTTCCTTCACTCTGAACTCTCCTCTTCCATGAATTGTTTGAACTACTACTGTCTGAGGTTGCCCGAATGACTTCCTCTTTCCCCTGTCAGCGCTACTCCGCTCCAGTGTGACCCGTTCTAGTACCCCGCTCTCCCACTGCCCCTCACGAGATATATTCCGACAGTTCTCCATAATGGTAGGGTTTTAAATTTCTTCTTTTTCCCATTTTTTAGAGTTGTTCTTGCTTTTAGGGTTTTATTTTTATTCGTTTTGGTTCAAATTCTTATTTTAGGGTTCAGTTTTAACTTTGTGTGGTGTGTTTGTGGTGGATTGGTGTTTCACACTATGTTGTGGGAAATTCAGTGTCAAAGGTAGGTGGTTCCGTGCATGAGTATTAATTGATAAATTCATTTTCTTATTTAATTAAATTATAATTATTATTAATTAGTTAGTTCATTTATTTTTTTTACTTATGGTTTAGGATTTTTTGATGTGTTTAGTAGTGTGTTGCATGATATGAGTATGTTTTTGTGAAATCAATGATGAACTCATTGTTTGTTTTTTAAGAAAATTGTGTAGCTTATTTGTTATGGTGTGGAAAGGGTGCAATTTATGTTTTATTAATGAGTATGTTTGAATTTATTCAGAAATGAAATTTGAAATAGTTTTTGGTGTTTAATTTCATGTGGCATATCTTCAAATTGTTTGGAAAATGTATCTGGCAGTTTGTTTAATTAAAGAAATTGTCTTTTTAACTGTGCGGGTGGTTTCTTTAATCACGTATGTGATAAATATTAGGTTCCTCAGGTGGAGTTGAGTGTGTTTGGTTATGTGAGGGGGTTTGGGTCATTCTAGTGTGTAATGTATATTTTTTCTCTTGAAAATTTATTTATGAAAAAATTTGGTTATTTTATTAAATAATTAATAAAAGTGAAATATTATTTTGGTTAAATTGTGTGAATAATTTTGGTACATAATGTCATATGACCTGTGTGGAGGTTGTTTAATAAATTTTGTAAGTGGCATGTTTGATAATGAATGTGATTTCTTTGAATGTTCAGTTGTTTTAATTGGTTGTGGAACTGATGCCGACATAGTTTTGAGATTTTTTTACTATGTACCTTATTCAAAGTGGTGTTTACATGTGTAAGTGGTTGTTTATTTAGTGATTAGTGTCTTCTAAATTGTCCAAATGGTTTATTTGAGTATGTAATCTTTTCAAATTATGTTTTGAAAATATTTTGGTACGTGTATGGCTTTAAAAGTGGGTTTGGGCGTGCAAATTTTGATTTTGAGTGCATAAATAACCTGTTTGTCTTTTATACAATAGTTTGATATGTGAAAAGAACATGAAACATTATTGAGCACAAACTGGGAAGACCGAGTAGCTAATAGGGTGGACTAGACTAGTGGGCTAGTGTTTCGGTGGTGACTCAACCAGATTTCACTAGCAGGTCTGATGATGGCAACATTAACTAAACATATGTTTTTTGAGGGTTGTGGCCTTCTATGCCACATTTCACCGAGACACGAAGAACTAGGGGCCCAAGATACCCCTGAGGATTCTCCCATATTAGTGATCATTAGTTACTTTATGCTCATCAGTGTGACTCATTATTTATTTTAAAAAGTAAGGGTGTGTGTTTCATTTTAATTTAAGTTGTTCAATTTGAAATTGTTTTCCTAAAACCCATTTTCTTTAGAACTATTCAAGCACTTACATATATGAATTAATTAAAACTCCAAATGTATTTATCATTAAATAATTACTTGTGGAGCCTTTTTTTGGGTGACGTCCTACTGGGCTTTTGGATCACAGCCTACTTACACCATTTGGTGTATGTAGATTCTGTTTCTTTTGTATTCCAGGTTGAAGTGTTGAACTCGACGATGATGATTCAGGTTTTTGATGGCCTTCTAGTGAAGCTTGGTGTTTGTATGTTGTGGATGTCTCACCTCTCTTTTATCTTGGATGCTTGAGTTAGTGTTTTAGTTTCATTCCATCTCGTTACTTTTTAGATGTTGGTTCATGTTGTAAATCTTTAAAATTGATTTTTGTTTAAGGTCTAGTTTGATTGTTTGTTTCAGTTTCAGTTTATTTATCTTGTTAGTGGTTTTGTGTTTACTATTTTGGGTAAAACGTTCCCACATGTTACTCTTGTTACCTGGGCATTTGTGCTAGCCCGTGGGGATCAGGAACGCCCTTCGGGCAATGTCGCTGGCCGGGTCAGATGGCGACCCGGCCAGGTTCATGAAAGTTTTAATGTTATGTACATAATTTATATTATATGATGTATAAAAAAACTTTGACATATAATATAATAGTCCCTTAATACTTCATTATATTTGAGAATAAATTTAAATCATTTTATCTAATGGATTTGACTTAAAGCATACCAATTACAAATGAATTCTATAACCCAATTTTTTTCATTGGGTGGTATTAATTATTCACTATTTTTTATATTCTATGATTATGTGTGTATTGAATTTTTATGATTTTATCTTATTTATTATATTAATTTTATGTATATATATATTTTATACACATAATCAACTGATTTACTAATTCTTACCTTAATTGTGGGATCTTTTTAGGTGATTTCATCTCAATTTCTGCTCTATTGAATCATATTTTTTTATTATCCACCAATTTAATTTTGTTGAGGTGTATCTACTACCCATTAATATGTTCTGTCATTAATCCCCTTATATTAATGGTATTTAATGTTTAAATAGATTTTATTTCTTTCATGGAGGTTATGATTAGAAATTTAAAAAATTGGTAACGGTTTATGCTGCAATTTCATTTTCATCTGGATTGATTATGCTTGAATATATATTAAAAGGAATTATTTTATAATTCTATAATTAAAAAACGAGTTTTATTATGCTATGGATATTATAGAAATTTTAATGTAATAGTACCATTTTCCTCACATTTCATTTAAAATGATTGATAAATGCTTCTAAGAAAATCTATCTTCATTTCTCATTTCGGTTGAAATTTTATTTTCTTCCAAATCAATGTTTTCTAAAAAACAATTAGTAATATTTTTAAATATTTCACTATACTTTTTAAAATTTATTTTTACCCATGTTTGACATAAAAAAAATTATTTACATTCAAATATTATTTTTATTTTTCAAACTGGGGACTTTTTTATTTTAACCTAAAATGTGAAAGAAATATTAATTTTAACATTATTAGAATGAAAAAAATTCCCTCCTTCTAGACTACTCAATATTTTGATTCTTTAATTTTTATGTTTCAATTTTTATTTCCAATGAAAATAATTTTAACAATATATATTGAATTTTTACTTTTTAAAAGTGATTTTGATAATGAAAAGTTTTTATTCCTCAAGAATGATTTTGACAATCATTTTAATAGAATTTCCATTCATAAATTTCGAAAACCATTGATTTAAATTAAACTCCATAGGGTATATGGGGAAAAATACCATCCTTATTCTTTTTTATATTGATTACATGATTGAAATGGAACATGTTTATTTATCATGGGTGAATATATAAATGAAATTACAATGATTATTATTATATAAAAATGTGAAATATTCGTAAAATTTTCTTTATGAATAGTAATATGACATTATTATGATCATGGGTGAACCCAAATGTGTGGAGTGAGCCTGATATATCTTATATAATATGTGCACTCAGATAGCGTTGGTTGACCCAAATATAACTTATACAATGGGTTCACATAGATAGCGCTGGGTAAGACCATTATAACATATACAATGGGTGAACCCAGATAGATCTTGGTTATCTCAATATCACTTATATGATGGGTGCACCCGTTTAGAGCCAGGTTAGCCTGATATAGATTATTTAATGGGTGCTACCAGATAACAATCCAATTCATTGGGTAATTATTAGTTCTCAAGAAAATTATATTTGATGTTGGTTTCATGGTAATTCAAATTTGAATGAGTTTAATAATGGTCCAATGATGATTATTTTCTATGATACCAACACATTTCTTATAGTTTATATGGGTTATAAATGTTTTTAATGATCAATATTGGCATCACATGGGTCATGATTATATATTATTATGACCATTTCCTTTTTTAAAGACTTATGAAATATATTTGATTGGTGATCTATGTATTATTCAGTATGATTTCACTTAAGTTTTTCTCATACACTTTTATTATGTCATCATTACTTTATAAACATATTTTCATCCTAAATGACATTAAATTTTTAATTCTCTTGTTTTCCCTGATTGAGCTTTTGAGAACACCATTATTATATGTTATATTTCCCAAGTTATCAAAAATGATATTAAATTAATTATGTATATAATGCTGTAATGTTGACGAAGAAGAGGATCTAATATGAAATATGAAAATATGGTAATAGTGGAAAATATACACTCTTGAATTCGTATGTAATGTTTATATATGAGTTTTTTCTAATTCTGTAAAATAACAAACTATAAAAGTATATAGGTATATAAGTGATCGAATATTTCCTTTTAATAGTTTACATTTAGGATGAAAATATTGGTTCATTTTTATTGATATAATGTTATAAATTTAATTATTAAATTTTTATCACCACATTTATGAGTGTGGGAATGGGGTATTTTTGAAACATGTCCAGATTTATTGAATAACTTTTTTGAATAAATTTAATATTTTTTGTATTTATTAATTCCCAGAACATACAAAATAGTCCTTTTATATTAAATAACTAAGTAATAATTTAATTATATGCCACACTAAGGTAATCTTTGTCTTCACAGAACACCAACTTGGCTTGTGCAACACAAAACACCAACTTTGTGTACGTTACACATAATACTGAGTTTCTATGAAACAAAAATTTATAATTATTTAAAGAAGATAGTAATAACAATGAAATTAAATATAGTAATATTAATATTAATAATTAATTTTAAAATACTATTTCAAATGTTTTTATATAAATAAAATATTTAGGCAGTGAAAATTATGATTTTTGGTAAAGTCTTTAATTGTTTAAAAATATTATTTTTTCAAAGGAACTACATTTTATGACCTTATTTGAACATTAATAAAATAACTTTTAGACACATATAGAAATTTAATTTGATAAATAAAATTAATCTTTTTATTCAGAACATCAAAATTATCTTATGCTAAAATTTTGATATTTTTCTGAGAAACATCATTTTTTAATGAATAGTGAATAATATGGAATTTAATTTCGAAGTATTTTTTTAATCAAATTTGTATACAAAGTAAAATAATATTTCCATTTTATTTTAATGTATAATTACATCAAATATACATAAATTAATCAAATATATATCATTATAACCAATTACACAATCAAATTGGATATAAAAACATAGCAAACTTTTTAATATTTTTACTTTAAAAACCGCAGTGATGTCCCGTCTATAGGATTAATTTTAAATTGTTTTTTTCCACTTCCATGTTTTGAAATTGGAAAAATGGATTTAATATTTAAAATAAAAATTATATATAATTTATAAATGGTAACATTAGTATTTGAAAAAAATATTAATGTATGTGTTTAAAATTTATTACAACTATTAAGAAAAAATGAGCTTCATAAAAGACTAAACATCAAACGTATAACCCAAAAGTACCTAGGATGTTTTAAAAAATCCATTGGATAGAAATAATTAAACCCAATACTCACTTTTATCTAGTTTTGACCACTATTTAATCCTATTGACTTGGAGAAACATTAGTGGAGTTCCTTTTCAAAAAATTTACAAGAGTGTCACTCCTCATCTACTATAAAAGGCACCCCTCCTCCCAGTTCTTCACATAACTAAAACACTTAGGTTCGAATAATATATAACCAATTTAATACCCACCATCCATCCATTACACCATGAATCCTACCTTGGTGCAGATATGTATCCAAGGAATCCCTTTGGATAAAACTGAAAGGAGTTACAGAAAATAGAGGAAACATCCTTCCTCAAGATCATTTCTTTTATTTTATTTATCCATCTCCTGAAATATAACTATTACATAATTTTATAATAAAAATAGTATTATAAATATACTTATATTTTGTTATATTAATGGTTCTACCTAAAATTATTGAAACATCCATATAATGGGTTACAAATATACGGTTCTTGTGTATGGATAACTACCCCCACAAGAAAAATTGTTGTTCTTTTTATGTTTACAACCTATTATGGTTGGGAATTGTGATGGAAACTTAGTTTTTATATAAAATATATTATATTTAGTAACTATTTATACATATATATTTATTATAAAAATCCTATTGTAACAACCCAGGTAAATAAATAATATGAATTTTTCATATTTATTAATTTTTAATTAAATATTAATTTTACTTTAAAGGGTTTCTATGTTAGATAGCGTACCAGATACGCAACAACGGGATTCTTTGAAATCTTACATTGCACACTAATAATATATTATTATTTTAAACAGTAGTTAACTCCTAGCCATTTTATTGGAGGGAATGAACGAAACTAACAACAATATGATTATACATGTTTGTTAAATGTATTTACATTTATCCAATAAAAATTAGAGGCTAAAAATGTGAATGAATCTAATTTTAAGCATAATTTACATTAAAAGGACGATTTATTGCCTTTTAATGAAAACACTTTTTAAATCTAATTTTGTTCACTTTAAAAAATTCTACTTGACAAAATAAAATCCTTCTTTAGAATGGATACATCAAAATTTACTTTGTGTAAATTTTTGGAATTTTTTCGATAAAGTTCATTTTTTAATGAATAGTGAAAAATATTGTATTTTAATTCAAAAGTGCCTTTTAATATAATTTATTTATATGGGTAGATTATTCTTTTAATTTTTTTAATGTTAAATTAAAATATATTTTTACCATTTAATCCAATGTTGGTCATTGGAATTAATTTCACTTTGAAATTGGGCATAAACAAGTATTAATCTTTTGATAGTTATTGTTTCTTAAAAACACGCTATTTGTTTTGATAACGGGAATTAATTTCAAAATGAATTAATGAGACTTATATTTTTTGAATTTGAAAAAATATACATCATTTTTGAAGTCAGAATATCAAATATATCTTAGGCTGAATTTTTGATATTTTTCTGAAAAAACATCAATTTTTGATGAATAGTGAAACCACTTAGTGGTAGTTAAAAAAACTGACTTTTTCAATTAAATGAAATTTTACCACATCTGTGAATTGAATTTAAAAAATCTTACATACATGGTTGTTATCAAGAAGTAAAATGTGGTTCAATAAGTTGAAAATAATTTTTGGTGAATAGTAACTTTTGACTTTTATTTATCCCGATTAAAGGTAAATAGGGTAATTAAAGGTTAAAAGAATATTATAATAATATAAAATTACCTTAACACTTGTCCAAACCTTATTTTTTGAGTCCTTAACGACCATGGGCATCATTGGGTCGATTTTGGGACCCCATTGAGCCACATGGGTGTGATAAGGACAATTTAGATTAATAAATTTAATATAAAGACAAAATCAACATTAACAAAAATCTTTTAGTAATTAATTTTTTATGGTTTAATATAAGCCATATTTTCGACTATACATATTATTTATAAATATAAAAATAAATCCTACATGATAGATTTTTTTTATAATTTTTAGACATCAAATAAATTAAATTATATATGACACAATAATGATGCAGTATTTACCTCATTAATAAATGATTCAAATAAATAAGATTACAATGATTAAAATATTATCCAAAACATGTCCAATTCTGATTGGATGATTTTATTTAGAACATTAATAATCTTATATTTTACTATAATTATATTTGGACCTTTAGAAACCGAATATTTTTATATTAAAAAATAATATTTTCACAGTTTCTTAAAGAGCCCCTCCACTCCCTTATAAAAAAAGTCCACTTCTAACCAATTACTCAAACCTCTAAAGCAATTTTCCTCATCAATACTCTACCCAATTAATCTCCCTACATCCCTATACTCCTTTTATAAGCCTTAACTTAGGAAGAAGACACTTCAAGAAGTCCTTTGGTTCAAACCAAAGGGAGTTACCCAAATTAAAGGTAACAGTTTCTCTTAAATTGTTTCTTTTATTTTACTTCTCCAACCAATAATTTTTTTATTCCTTTATTTTGTAACAAAAACAGTATTATAAATACAGTAATATGTTGTTTTGTGAATAATTTGAACTACACTTACACACAACTCCATCTAATTGATGAAGAACATAATGTTTCTGTGGATGGAAAACTAAGGCCTCACGAAACGATGATTGTTCAATTACATATTACCGCCTCTCATGGTGGATATTATGATGGAACTATATTTATATAAGATATATATTATGTTTATGTTTTCTTTAGGATTATGTTTTTTCCATTTATAGCACGCCTTTATGGTTTCCATAGTGGCTAAATACGATAATCTCATTTGAGGAAGCGCGGACTACCGCCCCTTCAATGTGATGTGACTCATTAATGCCTTATGTGGGATTTATAAAGGATAGATTTAATGATATTATATATGATATTATACTGTAATTATAATACACCTATGTTTTATGATGTTTTAATTCCATTAAAATACGAAATAGAAATGAAAGTAGCATTCAAGCGTACGTACGACTTATGGTCTCCATGAACGGTGCATTTCATTTCTGACCTCTAAATTATATGTACTATTATAAACACATGTATATACTGGATATATATGATATCTAAATAATTAATATAATTCTGGATATAATGGAACATTGACCACATGAACAACATGTAATTATAAGAAGACCATTTTTGACTCAAGTACCAAATATCGACAAAACAAACATTATTAACATAAATGATTACATAATGTTTATAACATGGTAATAAGTGATATAAAAGAAATAATAAACTTGAAAAATGTTTTCAAGCATGTATAAATTAACTTTAGTTTATTATTCTGGATATTAAAGAATGATCGAGTAAAATCAGACACGAGGTAAGGGATCCAACCTCTCTCTTTCTTTTTAAGTGCTCTATTTTATGTCATTTCTTTTATGCTACATGTTATTATGTTCAAGGATGTTATTTTATATTAAAAATAATATAATTTTTATTTTTATATGATTATATATCCCTTATTACTATTATTAATTAATTTTAAGAATTTTTATGTGGCGATGTTAGGCTGCCGAATTTTTGTAAGGGATATTTTTATCTCACTTTCAATTCTATGATATTTCATTTGTTCGCCAATGATTCATTTCATGCGGTGTATTTTTTACTTCAATTTGATATATATTATCATGATTCTAATTATATTCCTGGTATTATGGGATTCATTTGGTGCATATTAACTTTTAGTCATACGACTCAGTTGATTACAACGTCGTAAAGGCTTTCATCTCACTTTTTATTCCCGTGAGATTCATGCTATAATTTCAACTATTTCCTTTTATGTGGTGTATGTACGTCCCATGATTATATTATTTGTGTAATATACATTCATTTATGGGTATTTACATCTACATTTTATGGTACTTATTTCATGTGGCATATGTTTTGTAAGTTACCAAATCGGTAAGGGAACCTTTCACCCTCCTATTTTTAAAAGACTTATTTTTGTTATTTCTTTCAATTTACATATTTTTATGATGGGATAAGTTCTTATATATCATTATATATGTAAAATTTATATCCATGTAATGAGATACCCTTTTTATCTCATCAAATAATTTTATCAATTTTAAATTGATGCTGTTAGGCTGTCAAATTTTTAAAAGGGAACTTCTTAACCCAATTTCAATTCTTTGGGTTCAACTTGTACTTCTTAACTATGTCATCCTATGAATATGTGTGAATGAAATATTATTGTTTTACACATAATATCTAGTTATATTGGGTGTATTTATATTTGTCACACATAATTATGTGATTTATTTATCCTTAACTTAGGGATACCATCTTTATAAGGGATTGCATCTCAATTTATATTTCCACTAAGACTTCATTGTTTTTATGAACCAATTCAGTCTTATATGGTGTATATACTATCCTTTGACATATTAAATCATTAATACATTTATTATCATGATATTATAAAGTTCTAATTAAAAGTAATTCTTCAATTATTTGTATTCAAGTGTCTCTCTTTTTGTTAAAAGCTCTTTAACTAAAATATCATTTTAAATGTTTTAAAGATTTACTCTTCTAAATATTTCTTTTTAATGTCCATGTTTGAAAAATGGGTTTTAGTATTTATTTATATGGACATTAATGTTTTCAAATGAGAATTTATTTAAAATCTTCAAATTGTTATGGGACACTTTGATTAAAAAATATCTTTTTAAATGGTTTTGAAAATGATTTGATAAATCATGGTTTATTTCAATATCTTGATTTGATATATTGGAATGTGGAAACATTATCTTTCCTTTATACATGTGTTATGGTTATTGGGCATTTTTTACATATACGGGTAGTTCCATGATAAACCTAGGGTGGGTTAGCCTGAGATAGCTCTCCAATGCATTGGGTAACGTGGTGAAGGTAAACGTGATGTTTCTCCTAAGATATTTAGGGAATATACTGTGATGGGTATTCCAAGTGTAACTCCCTATGTAGCTATGATAGCAACAATGTAAGTTTGATATGGATGCCATATGTAACCTTTATGATTTATTATTTGTGTGTGTTATTCATAAATCTTATGATTTCATAAGGTATGTTATGATTGAAAAGTATGGTTTCATTGATTTGTATTTATTGATGGGCTACTGTTTTCCTTCCTTATTTTATAACCCTTACTGAGCTTTTTATGCTCATCCCAAGTTTTTTGAAATGTTTTCCATAAGAATTAAAGATGAATAGGTTCAAGGATGGGATCAAGGAAAAGTCATGTTGTCTATAACATGGAACTAGACATGACTTTTTTTTCAAGAGTTAATGTTTTGTAAAAAATGGATACTGAGTAGTAGTGTCTACTTTTAATATTCAAGTTGTTATGTAAGTGTTATGGCCTAATTCTCTAAAATCCTAAACTGGAAAAGATCCTTAATGTGAATTATCCATTTAATTCAATATTATGTAATGTTTATGGTTAGGTCCTTATAGTTGGTATCAATGGTCGGTTTAGATAACTGTAGAGGTTAGGGAATTTTTTAATCATAAGTGAAATTACCATAATGGTTAGGATTTCAGAAATAGTTATAGTTTTTTACATAATGTGAATGAGTTTAATATAACATGAATAAGTATATCTTACTTTTTACCAACTTCATAAGATATTATATGATAATTTTACTAATATACTCACACAGACCTTCTTGGTTTTAGTAAATTGCTGGATCTAGCAGGAACCAAAGTAACAGTGGATGAGATGAAAAATTTGACGATTTTCGGAATGAGGAACTGAAATATATGGGAGCTGCAATGAGAACACTTGTTGTTTTTCTCAACCAACTATTTGGAGTCATGATTGACAACCTGAACCTTAGTGATCATTATAAGGCATCATATATGGGAGAAACAAATACCTGTAGAAGTACAAGAAATAATCATAAAGGGAAGTGTGTTTAAAAAACTATGTGTCAAAGATGTGGAAAGAAACACCTAAGAAAATGTTTCAAAGGGACATAAAGATTCTATAGATGTGGAAATGATGGTCATAAATCAAGAAACTGCCATGGAAAAAAGGAATCATTTAGTTGACTCTTGGAAAGAGAAAGAAGTTATTTCTGAGGGATCAATTGAATGTATTAAATATGGTGTGCATGGTCATTAAACAAATAGGTGTCCTACAAAGATGTTTCAGGAATGGGATCACTAGTATCGTATAAATATTTGTTTACAAATACCAAATACCATTACGATTGAGGATGAAGAAATTGAAAATGACCAATTAATGGTATGGATTATTTCTTATCATATGTTTTCAAATTATTGAATCTTAGGATATGATTCATGATTCTGTTTGTAGGAAAGAAGAATTTCAGAATAAGATGAAAAGGAATGGTTAGTGGATCATGAAGATTGTTGAATGAGTAAGAAGTAAACATATAAGGGATTCAAGAGTTATGGTAGAATTTAGGATGGTGAAATGCTTAAAGTATTAAGGATCTTCTAATGATATGATTACATTAGAAGACTTCTTATAGTATGTGTAACCATGATGTTTGATATATGAAAATTTTATTGAAGGAATAATTATCTACTCTTTTGTGGATATAGTTATAAATAACAATTTGGGTTTATATTATCCTTGAATTTGAGGCAATTACCGGTTAGTACATTTTGGGATGCAAAACGAAAGTTATTAGATAACCTTTGTGTTTAAAATGTGTTATGGTCATTTTTGATGAATTTATCTCTTTTTGGGAATTTTATAAAATTGTGAATTTTTTGAAAAGGTACAACACACAAACCGTGTGAAAACCCATCACATCAAGTGAAGCTCTGGGAATCAAACCCACAACACAAGTGTGACAGATATTTTTCGCCTACCACTGGACTACGTGAAGTCCCTGGTTAGTATGACTATCTATTTTTTGTTAGATGATATTATGAATCAGGAATAAGTTGATTTTGGTTTCTCTATGGAAATGATTAACCTATCATGGAGGATATGTGATTAGGTTAATTACTTTTCAGTATGAGACATTAAGAGTAACTGATGTTATTTGGAGATAAATGCTAAGATTTATCTTGGAAGACTATGTGATTAAATCCTTCAGAGTTATGGGTTTCATTTTCAGTTTTGATTACATTGAATAATTTTAAGGATATATATTTATTTAATGGTCTCTCTTGAACCTTTGGTTATTTTTATTGAATTTTGGAGATTAAGAGTAGTATTTATTTTTATAAAGGATTATCCTTTTAGTTATTAGCTAATATTGTACTAACAATTTTTGTTTTATTTTATGTCTAAATACAAGGTAAATATATAGTTCTCGTTTTATGGATTATGTGGTTCTCTAGAATATGATTCTTGTGCTTTTGATGTGACCAAGTCTTTTTAAATTCTCATCGTTTAGAAAAATGATTAGTTTTGGTAGAAACTTATTAAAAGATGAAACTCTACTTGAAGGTAAGTATAATTCCTTATGTTTTTATTCTATATAGAAGATGAATTCCTCAAAATTATGAAAAGTAATGTAAAACAAAAATGTTGTTGGTTTACGTTTCCTACTAGGTAATCAAAGATCATTTACACACATCATAAGTTTGTGATTTTCTTGTGGTTAACTTTCTCTTAATCATGTTTCCTATCACTCTCCGTCCGAACATGACCCTTTTTTTTCTCCTCCATATCCATGTTTTCAGGGAATCTTATTATGGGTTAACTCGGGTGACCATTGTACTTCTCTTTCTTTCTTTTATATTGATAGTTTTAGTGACTCTTTTTCCGATATGGGACTTTCAATAAATTTTCCGAGGCAAAATTTTAAAATTGCGATGACGCAATCCCCAAAAGGGGGAAGGATGTAACATCCCAGGTAAATAATGAATACGAATTTTTCATATTTATTAATTTTTTAATTAAATATTAATTTTACTTTAAAGGGTTTCAATGTTCTATAGCGTACCCGATACACAACAACGGGTTTCTTTGAAATCTTATGTTATACACTAATAATATATTATTATATTAAATTATAGTTAACTCTTAAAAGTTGTATTGGATGGAATGAATGAAACTAACTACAATATGATTATACATGTTTGTAAAATGTATGTTTATTTATCCAATAAAAATTAGAGGCTTAAAATGTGAATGAATCTAATTTTAAGAATAATTTACATTAAAAGGCCGATTTGTCGCCTTTTAATGGTGAACACTTTTTAAATCTGATTTTGGTCACATTAATAAAATCTATTTGACCAAATAAAATCCTTCTTTAGAATGGGAACATCAAAATTCACTTTGTGTAAATTTTTGGAATTTTTCCGATAAAGTTCAATTTTTAATGAATAGTTAAAAATATAGAATTTTAATTCAAAAGTGCCTTTTAATCTAATTTATTTATATGGTTAGATTATCATTTTAATTGGTTTTAAAGGGAAATTAAAATAAATTTTTACCATTTAATCAAATTCTGGTCATTAGAATTTATATCACTTTGAAACTGGATATAAACAAATATAAATCTTTTGATAGTTATTGTTTCTTAAAAACACGCTATTTGTTTTGATAATGAAAATTAATTTTAAAATTAATTAATTCCACTTATATGATTTTAGTTGAGAATAATAGACATCATTTTTGAATTTAGAATATCAAATATAGCTTCGGCTGATTTTTTGGGGTTTTTCTGAAAAAATTCAATTTTTGAGGAATAGTGTAACCACTTAGAGGTAGTTAAAAAAACTGACTTTTTCAATTAAATGAAATTTTACCACTTCTATGAATTGAATTTTAAAGATACAACATACATGGTTGTTATAAAGAAGTAAAATTTTGGGCAATAAGGTGAAAATAATTTTTGGTGAATAGTAACTTTTGACATTTATTTACCGTAGTTAATGGTAAATAGGTTAATTCAAGGTTAAAATAATATTATAATAATTAAAAATTACCTTAACACTTGTCCAAATCATATTGGGTGAGTCATTGACGACCATGGGAATCTTTGGGTCGACTTTGGGACCCCATTGGGCAACTTGGGTGTGATAATGACAATTTAGATTAATTAATTTAATGTAAAGACAAAATTGACATTAACAAAAATATTTTAGTAATTAATTTTTATATGGTTCTATATAAGTCATATTTTAGACTATAAATATTAATTGGAAAGATAATAATAATTCCTACATGATTGTATTTTTTTATAATTTTTAGACATCGAATAAATTAAATTATTTATAACACAATATTGATGCAGTATTTACCTCATTATTAAATGATTTAAATAAATAATGTTATAATGATTAAAATATTATCCAAACAAATCCAATTCTGATTGGATGATTTTATTTAGACCATGAAACATTTTATATTAGACTATAATGATTTTTGGACCTTTATGAACTAAATATAATTATATTATAAAATAATATTTCACATTTTCCAAAAGATCCCCTCCTCTCTCTTATAAAAGGAGACCACTTATAACCAATTAGTCACACCTCTCAAGCCATTTGTCTTATCCAAAATCTTCCCACATAATATCCTTGCATCCCTCTCCTCTTCTTATAAGCCTTACCTTAGGCATAAGGCACTTCAAGAAGTCCTTTGGATCAATCCAAAGGGAGTTACCCAACTTAAAGGTAACAGTTTTTCTTAAATTGTTTTCTTTTATTTTACTTCTCCAACCTCTAAAATTTCTTTTATTCCTTTATTTTGTAACAACACCAGTATATTATATATACTAAGATGATTTTATGAGAATAATTCTAACTACACTTACACAAACCTCCATCTAATGGATAAAGAACATAATGTTTCTGTGGATGGAAAACTAAGGCCTCAAGAAACGATGATTGTTCAATTACATCTTACCACCATTCATGATGGCCATTATGATGGAGCTGTATTTATATATGATATATATTATGTTTATGTTTTCTTTATGCTTCTTTATTTTTCAATTATAGGATTCCTTTATGGTTTCCATAGTGGGTAAATACGATAATCTTATTTGGGGAAGCGTGGACTACTGCCCCCTCAAAGTGATGTGACTCGTTAATGCCTTATGTGGGATGTATAAACGAAAGTGTTAATGATATTATATATGATATAACACTGTAATTATAATACACCTATGTATCATTATGTTTTAATTCAATTAAAATAAGAAATAGAAATGAAAGTAGCGTTCATGCGTACGTACGGCTTACCGTCTCCATAAACGGTGCATTTAATTTCTTACCTCTAAATGTTATGTACTATTATAATTATATCTATATAATGGATATATATAATAAATATGATATTTAAATCATGAATATAATTCTGGATATAATGAAACATTCACCACATGAACAACATGTAATTATAAGAAGTCCATTTTTGACTCAAGTACCAAATATTGACAAAACGAACATTATTAACATAAATGATTACATAATGTTTATAACATTGTAATAAGTGATATAAAAGGAATAATAAACTTGAGACATATTTTTAATCAAGTATAAATTAACTTTAGTTTATTATTCAGGAGATTAATGAACGATCGATTCAAATCGGACACGAGGTAAGGGATCCAACCTCTCTCTTTCTTTTCAAGTACTCTATTTTATGTCATTTCTTTTATGCTCCATGTTCTTATGTTTGAGGATGTTATTTTATATTCACCATACTGTAATTATTATTTTAATATGATGATAGATCCCCTCTAACTCTCATCAATTCATTTTATGAATTTTTAAGTGGTGTCGTTTGGCTGCCGAATTTTTGTAAGGGATTTTCTTATCTCACTTTTAATTCCGTGAGATTTATATTGTTCGCCAATTATTCATCGCATGTGGTGTATTGTGTTCTGAAATTTGATATATATTATCATGATTCTAATGATATTCATGGTATTCTGTGATTCATTTGGTGGATATTAACTTTTAGTCGTACGACTCAGTTGATTACAACGTGGTGAAGGGTTTCATGTCACATTTTATTCCCGTGATATTCACGCTATATTTGCCACTATTTCCTTTTATGTGGTGTATATAATTCCCATTATTGTACTCTTTGTGTAATATAATTTCATTTATGTGTATTTACATCTACATTTTATGGTGCTTCTTTCATGTGGCATATGTTTTGTAAGTTACCAAATCGGTAAGGGAACCATTCACCTCCTCTTTTTAAAAGACTTATTTTTGTTATGCCTTTTAATTTACATCTTGTTATGATGGGATATGTTCTTAAACATAATTATTGATGTAAAATTTATATCCAAGTAATGAGATACCCTTTTTATCTCATCAAATCATTTTCTCAATTTTAAATTGACACCGTTAGGTTGTCAAATTTTTAAAAGGAAACTTCTAAACCCAATTTCAAATCTTTGGGTTCAACTTGTACATATTGAATATGTTATCCAATGAATATGTTTAAATGACATATGATTGATTTAAAATTAATATCCACTTGTATTGGGTGTATTTATTTTTTTCACACATAATAATGTGATTTATTTATCCTTAACTTAAGGATACCATCTTTATAAGGGGTTTCGTCTCAATTTACATTTCCACTGAGACTTCATTGTTGTTATGCACCAATTAAATCTTATATGGTGTATATACTGTGTTTTGACATATTATATCATAAATCCCTTTATTCTAATGATATTATTAAGTTCTAATTAAAATTAATTCTTCAATTATTTGTATTCAAGCATCTCTCTTTTTGTTGAAAACTCTTTATCTAAAATATCGTTTTAAATGTTTTAAAGATTAATTCTTCTAAATATTTCTCATTAATGTCCATGTTTTAAAAATGGGTTTTAGGATTTATTTATATGGACATTAATGTTTTCAAATGATAATTTATTTAAAATCATAAAAGTGGTATGTGACACTTTGATTCAAAAATATTTTTTAAATGGTTTTGAAAATGATTTGATAAAACATTATTTATTTCAATATATTGATTTGATATATGGGAATGTGGAAATGTTATCTTTCCTTTGTACATGTGTTATGGTTATTGGGCATTTATTATTTATACGGGTGGTTCCGTGATAAACCTAGGAAGGGTGAGCCCGAGATATCTCTCAAATACAATGGGTAACGTAACAGAGGTAAATGTGATGTTTCTCCAAAAAGATTTAGAGAATATACTGTGACCGGTATTACAAGTGTAATTCTCTATGTATTTGTGATAGCTAAAATGTATGTTTGATATGGATTCCATAATTAACATTTATGATTTATGATTTGTTTGTGTTATTCATAAATCTTATGATTTTATAAGTTGTATTATGATTGAAAATTATGGTTTCATTGATTTGTATTTATTGATGGGCTAATGTTTTCCTTCCTTATTTTATAACCCTTACTGAGCTTTTTATGCTCATCCCATGTTTTTGAAATGTTTTCCATAGGAAATAAAGATGTATAGGTTCAACGATGGGATCAAGGAAAAGTCATGCTATCTAAAACATGGAACTAGACATGACTTCTTTTTCAAGAGTTCATGTTTTGTAAAAAAATAGATACTGAGTAGTAGTGTCTACTTGTAATATTCAAGTTGTTATGTAAGTTTTGTGGCATAATTCTCTAAAACTGTAAACGTAAAAAGATCCTCAATGTGAATTATCCATTTAATTCAATATTATTTAATGTTTGAGGTTGGGTCCTTATACCTATATTCATTCTTTCCATTTTTTGTATATACGATAACCTCGTTTGTGGATGTGTGGACTACCGCCTCCCCAAACCAATGTGATTTTTTCACACTTTACATGGAATGTATTAAAGAGGTATTTTGTAAAAATATATGATAAATATGACATAACATTTCTAATTTAATTATTATATATATATATCATTTACTCTCGTTCTTTTAGTAGGATACGTAAACAGAAACAATGTTCATGCATACATACGACCTACCATATCAATGAACAGTAAATTTGATTAAATATTTTTTCTTTTAAATATTATTTTAAACATTTATTTATGGAATATATATAATATATAATTAATTTTTTACATTATTTTAATAATAAAATCATGATCTAAGTATGAAGATTAAGATTAATAAGTGAAAACATGTATGAAGAACAAAGTAGATATTATATGAAGTATGGAATTGCTAATAAGAGGGTAACATAAATTCATAATAAAATCATATAGATTAATAGAAATAAGATTTTTTTATAAAATATTTATGATGAAACAAAATTTATTATATAGAGTTTTTTTATGTGTATGGAGCGATTCAAGACATAGGATAAAAAATTTTCATCTCACTTTTCATTTCTGTGATACACCACTCATTTATTTTTGTGTTGTATATATACTACCCATGAATGTGTAATAATAATATTATGATTAAATATATGGGTATTTAAATATTCATTTTATGATATTTCTCACATGGGATTTATGTTTCAAATGTCTCTAAATCAGTAATTTAATTTTGGATCGATTTTCCTTCTTTGAGACACATGCCATGTCATGCACCTGTATTTTTCTATGAGGTGTATATACTGTCTTTAAAATTTTATATCATGAATACTCTTACTTTCAAGATATTTTTATAAAAAATTTACTTTAAAATTCTTACTCGGGGATTATGATTCAGAGTTACCATGTGGTAGAAATTTATTGCGATAATCTCATCTTTTCTAGAGTCTATTTATGATTATGTTTTAATTTGATGAAATGTTATAATAGATCTCCCATGAACAATCATGAATTTTCTTCTAATATGGATATTCATGATATATTCATGTTTTAGTACCATTTTTACACTCTTTGATTGTTAATATATAGAATAAAATGTTTTTGGGAATACTTTTTTTATTTCTCATTTCAGTTCAAAATATCTTTTATTTCAAAAACTATGTTTTTAAAAATGTTTTAAAAATGATACATTAAGATAGTTTTCAAGGAATTTTTATTTGAAAATTTCTTGTGGGTTTTAGTTCGTTATTTTTATGTTTCAAATAAATTTTCAAAGGAAATGAGTTTTCAAACAATATTATATTTTATAAATAATTATTCAACGTAGAATGGATATTTTCCTCAAGAAATGGTTTCAAATGATATTTCAAAATTATTTCCCATTCAAGATGAAATCCTTTAGTGCTACTCAATTCTTCTTAGGGATATTCTTCAAGGTTACCATTCATATTCTTTATTATAATGGTTTATGTTTTGATTGAATGATATATAGGAAACACATTTCTCTTTCATGGGTTATATTATTTTGAACCCGGCTTCATTTCAAGGGTTATTATTTTCAAGAAATGATTAAGAAACAAGTATCTTTATTTCGTTTATAATTTGAATATATGTTTATGAAACAAATTTTTGTTTATTTTTTATGATATCAGTATTTATGATCTTGAGGCATATATATATATGATTTCATTATGACATTGATGGTTCTGATATCTCTCACCAATTGATTGGGTAAAAATTTATAACAAATGATATTGACTAAGATGGTATTGGGAGTTATCATTGACTAATAGTATGGTTATGTGAGTGAACCATGGATAATAAGATGGTATGTGTAGTTAAATCATACTACTAATATGGACATGTAAAAGAACCATGACTACCAAGATATTATGGGGAGTAAACTCATACTACAATGATGGATATAGAAGTAAAAGATAACTACTATGATGGTATGATGATTGAAGCCAATCTACTAAGATTACATGGGAAGCAATGTATTTACTACTATGGAAATCGTTTTATATGATTATGTGTTTGCCACAATAACAAATTTTATTCCTATGTAATGATTTCATGTCTTATTTTCTTATTTTCCTAATATTTACAACTTATAAGAAGACAATACATATCCAATCATTCATGTATATGATATTTGATATGTAGGGAAAGGTATTATATTTTCACAATCATGTTATCATACCCTCATGCTCATGATTATTCTTACATATCACCCTTTTTTACTCTTACTATGAATCAGATCTCACCAGTTTTTACATTTCCTTCCATAGGTTATGAAGATATGTATTATCTATGATGTGTCTTCGTAGGGTTATAATCATGAATAACCTAGAAAGAGATGTTGTTGCTCACCTATGTACCATTTTTTTTGTTTTCATGTTTCCAAATGAACTAAAATAATTTGGTCTTTGGGCATCTCTATATGTGATGTTTTATGTATTAAAAAAATGACATTTTTTCAATGTATTATAAGATCACATTATTAAAGTTGGAATTAGTGTGATTTATTAATCAACCATTTGAAACTATGATGAGAAATATTTTGTGATATCCCAAGGGGTATTTATAAGGATATATATATTGATGTCTCTAAGGATAAATTTAAAGATAAGGAACTGTATAGGAAAATGACCTGGAATTTTGGTAAAGGATAGATGAAGTGGTTTCCTATATATAAATTCCCATATATATACTAAAAGTTGATGTGTCTCTGGAATATATGTACCTGGGGTTAATAATATTGTCAAGGTGTGTCGGGCATAACTCAATGTAACTTGGTACACAACAACATGTCTTACTGCACACTTGGTTTGACAATCTTAGATGATATACTTTGGGATTTAAAAAACTCTTCATGAAACATCATGAATTATTTAAAAATAATCTACTAATGAATAACCTTTGACAATCCCAATGTGTCATATATTATGTAATCTGTCGTAATTTTGGCATCCAATATTTTTTATTTCATTATGGTTCCTCACTATGATAATCGTTTCATACTCAATGATTTCTAGTTTTAGTTAATAGAGGGAACCTGAAGGAATTGGGTTAAATATGAATATAAAATAAATTTTTTTGATGATAAATCAAATGGAATTATCATTAGAGGGAATGATGTTGCAAGTGTGTCGAATCAAATATGACGATATAGGATTTATAATGATGGATTTGATGATATAATTAAAACATCAAATAAGAGGAATATGGAATTTAATATATTTTCACATGATAAGGAACATAGAGGAAATAAGATTCGAATTTATTAATGTCATGAAGAAAATAATAGGAACCTTGAGGAATACCTCAATTGGAGGGGAAAAAGATATCTATGTTGTAAAAAGGGATATAGTATAAGGACCTAGCCAAAAGCATTACATAATCTTGAATTATACTAATAATTTACATTGGGGATCTTTTCTAGTTTACAGATTTAAAGAATTAGGCAAGACCTTATACATAACATCTGGAATATTACAAGTAGACACTTCAACTCACTATCTATTTTTCCATAAAACAAAAACTCTTTAATACAAAAGATGATATCATTTCATGTTTTAGCAACATAAATTTTCCTTGATTCTATCTATGAATCTATTCTTCTTTATGTCCTATAAAAAATATTTAAAAACACGAGATGAGCATAAAATTCTCTGTAAGGGATTAATAATGAATGAAAAATATTAGTCTTCAGATAACATGAATACCAAGAATACATTATTATAGAGTAATACATTTCACCTTTAAGATGTATTAAAAAACATCACTGAACAAAAGCTCCTTGCTTACCCATTTTTTATAAAAAATAATACAATAATCCCATAGAAAAAATATATATTATATAATGATAACTTGGTACATAAACATACATAAATTTAATAACCATACGATCAACTTACACACAAATCTCTAAAGGGAATAGCCATATGACCAACTTCCATACCCACGACATTAGAGGTTATAACATAACCACCCATCCTTGATTTATCACAAATCCACCCATCATTTTGTTTATCACATAACCAACCATAAAATTTACAAGTACCATAAAATAATCATAACATATTAAATAAGTATAAAAGAAGAATAATATTTCCACATTCCAACCACAAGATATAATTTCAATAAATTCTTATAATCGATTAATTTAAAACATTCAAAAAGAAGAGTTTTGAATCAATGGGTACCAAACCTCTTTGAAAATTCTAAAAGGAATTTATAGATTAATATTTTCATTTCCATAAAAAAAATCCTTAAAACCCGTTTTGAAGACATGGGCATGAAATATAATGTTTTAGAGGAATAAATTTTTAAAACATTTAAAACGATGTTTTAGTTAAAGAGTCACTTATCACTTGAGAAACACATGAATAAATTTTATTAATGATTAATATTAAAAAAGCATTAAATATTAGGATAATATAATAATTCCTAATATAACATGTCCAAAGGGTTTTATATACACTATATAGGATAATCAAGGTGCATAACATCAAGATATGCCTCAATGAAATGAGATTGAGACGATGTCCATTAAAAAGATTATTTATAAAATAAAATAGATCATTTATGTTTATTCACAATAAGTAAGCATAAATAAAGTATAAATATATGGATTTTCGTAAAAAATTATTTCTCACATAATCATAGCTTGACATATTCAAGAAGTATAAGATCAACCCAATGATTATAAATTGGGTTAAGAAGGTCCCTTAAATTGTGTTCAACTTGACTCATTCGTTCATTAATTTCTTGAATAATAAACTTAATATAATTTTTACTTGATTATAAACCTTTTAAAATTATATTATTCCTTTTATTTCACATATTAACTTTCTAAAATAGTTAGATAATAATTTGAGTTCATATCGGACATTTTTTCGATGTTCAAAACTTCAGTAAAAAATGAACTTGTTATAATTATAAATTGTCCATGTTGCCAAAATTCAATTAACTCCAGAATTATATTAAAGATTTAGATATCATATATATATATATATAATATATTCAGTATATATGTTTTTAGAATAGTCCATAGCATTTGGATAAAAGAAATGAAATGTACCATTCATGGAGACAATAAGTTGTACGTAGGCATGAACGATACTTTCATTTATTTTTCTTATTTAAAGGAAAGAAAAATTAATGAGAAATAGGTATATTGTAATTAAATTATGACAAACATGTTATATATGTTACTTAATTTCATTAATTCCACCCATTTTACATTAAATTTATAGCATGAATGATTCATTTCACTTTTAGGGGGCAGTAGTCCGTGCTTCCCCAAATTAAATTATCGTATTTATAGGACATGAAAAAAAGGTATGTTATAAATGAAATTTATAGAAGAATACAGATAAAATTAATATCATAAATATCATATATAATTACACTTCCATCATAATTACCACCAAGAGAGGAGGTAGGGGAAAATCGAACAATCATCTTTTCATGAGGCAACAGTTCACCGTACACAGAAATAGTACGTTCGTATCCATTGGATTGAGGTGTGTGTATGTGTAGATCGAATAAATAACATAAAAAACTATTATATATAATATACTAGATTTGTTATTATTTAATGGAATAAATAGTTTTTAGGGTGTGGGATAAATAAAATAAATGAATGGAGATTGAGAGAAGACATTACCTCAAACTAGGAAACTCCTTTTGATTTAAGCTAAAAGGATTTCTTGAATTGTCGTTTTCCCATGTTAAGGCCTCTAGGTGAAATATAGGTTATGTTGGAAGCTTACTTGGGTAGAGGTTGGATGAGAAAAGGGGTATTGAGTGTTGTGAGTAAGGGTTAGAGGTGATTCCATTTTATAATAGGGAGGATGGGCTCTTTAGGTAAGTTTGGAACTATTATTTTATTTTAAAATTATTTTCTGTTTAAGAATGTCAAAATATCATTAACATAAAAGATAAAATGAATATAATTCTAAATAAAATCATCCAATACTAATTGTATAGGATTTGTTTATTTTTTAGACATTTTTTTTATTTAACCCTTTTTTACTCTTACTGTTTTATGAGGCATTTAGCACTTTGAAAATCAAAATAGTTACCAAAACATTACAAATAACCAAATAAATAGAAATTAATAAACTTTTTGACGTATTATAAAAATTTGGATGGATCATAGGGTTTTTTTAATTTTATAATACTTAATAAAATGTTTTATATTTCAAAATATGAATTATTTCAATTTTGAAACTATTCATACCATGAAATTTTTTAAAGTCCAAAACAATATTATTACATTGAAAAAGAAACCATTAATATAAATATAACATGTAACTATCATCCCAAATTTTTTTATGACTTCAAAATAACCATTTACATTTATTTTAACATTTATAATATCATTTATTTGAATCCTTTAGTAATGAAGCAGTCACTACATCTACATTGTTTCATAATTAAATTTATTTATCTAATGTCTAAAAATTATAGATAAAATACCACAATTTAGAAAATACTATTAAAATTCCAATTAATATTTATTGTTGAAGATGTATTTTATATAACCCTATATAAAAATTGTTACAGTAAGAGATAAATGTTTATGTTATATTTACCTTGACATTAAATTAAAATTTACTAAATGTCATTTTCCCACACAATTGGCTCTATGGGGTCCTAAAATCGTCCCAAGGATTCCCATGGTCCGAAATATCTCATCCAATAGGGTTAGTAAATGTTTTAGGGTAATTTGTTATTATAATAATATTAATTTATTACTCTTATTTACCATATTTACCCTTTCACCATGGTAAATAAAATATTAACTAAAGTTATTATTAATAATGAATAAAAATAAAAGTTACCTATTTAAAAAATTTGTACCTCCGGATTCAAAATATGGAGTCCATTTTTCCAAATTCAAAACATAGAAGTTGCAGAAATTAATTGAAAATAAATTATCATTGTCAAAACCAAAAAGATTGTTTTTAAGAAATAAAAACTATTAAAAAATTGACTTTTATTTATATCCATTTTAAAATTGAAATTACATCCAATGAATAAATTGGATTAAATTATAAATACATAATATATATAAAATCTAATCCCGATTAAAAGTACAATCTTATCATATAAATAAATAATATGAAA
This sequence comes from Viscum album, assembly GCA_963277665.1. Classification (NCBI taxonomy): domain Eukaryota; kingdom Viridiplantae; phylum Streptophyta; class Magnoliopsida; order Santalales; family Viscaceae; genus Viscum; species Viscum album. The sequence continues at coordinate 782,272,879 of OY728164.1, forward strand.
TGACCGTTTTACATAAAATGCAGTATTTTTCACTATTCATTAAAAATGAACTTTATAAAAAAATACCAAAATGTATTCCAAAGTAAATTTTAATGTTCTCATTCTATATAAGATGTTTATTTTGTAAAAATTAACATATAAAAGTGACAAAAACTAGTTTTAAAAAAGGTTTCTCCATCAAAAGGTGATAAAACGTCTGTTTAAAAATATTAGAGTATTTCATGCATAAAATTAGATTCATTCTTATTTGAAGCCTATAATATCCATTAGATAATTGTAAAAATATTTAATAATAACGTAAAATAATAATATGGTTAAATTTGTTCATTCCTACCAATACAACGTCAAGATGTTATCTACCATTTAAAATAATAATAATATTATATTAATTTTGGTATAACTCAATGTTGTGTGAAATATATGATTTCAATGAAACCCATTGTTGCATGATGAGTATGATATCATAAAAAGAATCTCGTTTAATTTAAAAATAATTTCCAATTAATAAATATTAATATAAATTAAAAAGTATTATTCTATAAATACCTGGGTCATTACATCCTTCTCTCATTTGGGAAATTGTGTTCTCACAATTTTTAAATTGGGGGTGGAAGAATCATTGAAAATTCCACATCGGAGAAAGAATATATAGAACTGTCACTTTAAAAGAAATAAATAGTAGTATAAATGTTACTCGAGATAGCCCATACAAGGATTATATGTAAGAAAACAAGGATATGGTAGAGAAACTAAGTGTCAATTTCTAATGGAGAGTGATAGAAAACATGATTAGGAGAAAATTAACAACCAAAAAATCAAAAAATTGTGATATGTTAATTGGGTTTGGATTCCCCAATAGGAAAATTAAACAAACAAATATTTTGTTTTAATATCCTTTTTATAAATTTATGGAATTTATTTTTGAGCTTTCCAAGGAAAATAAGTAAAAAAACTAACTTGTCACGTAGAATTTCATCCTTTACATAATATATACAACAATCTCATCTTTTATTTAAACGATTTGTATTAAAGATAAATTGGTCACATGGAAAGTTATAGAATCAAATTCTAGAGAATAAAAAAATCCACAAAAGATGAAGGATATATTTCAAATATATTTAGAAATAAAAAAATGGTTAGTTCATGTTTTGAAAATCCATAAAATGTATAATACTTTATAAAAATAAATACAAATCTTAATATAAAAAATTTAACAAACAAAACCCAAAGCTCAAAAAAATACCATTCAAAACACAATTGTCATTAAAATTATTCAAAATAATCCAAACAATATTTTAAACTCAAAATTTAGAAGGATTTGATCACACAATCTTCCATGATAAATCTTAACATTTATCTCCAAATATTGACTACTCTTAAAGTATCATACTAAAAATTAATTAACATAATCACGTATTTTCAATGATAGGTTAATCATTTATATTAATAACCCAAATCTCTATATGGCCATAATAAAAAATAGATTCTTACAAAATAAAATTCTACCATTACTCCTTAAATGAAACCTTGTAGTATTCTATTTTCCCTAGGCATATAGTTTATCCAAAATAGTAAATGTATTCTAATATAAAATTTATCACTTAATTCCAAAAAATATTTTCTTATATTAAGGATATCCACTTGATAAAACATAAGTTTGAAAATCAACTTAATCATGATCCATAAATTCATTTAACTAAAAAGAATATGTCATAATATCTAGCGGATTCACGTAGGCCAGTGGTAAGTGATGATCCCTTGTCACCCTTTGGTTGTCGGTTCGATTCATGCGGTCTTACCAGACGTGACATGTTTTCACCCATCTTGCATGTTGTCCCTTTTTTATATAACAAAAAAACAACCCTAACATGATTTAACCTCAATGGTTGTATCATGCCACTCTTTTTCATCCCAAATCATAATGACCTCAAAATCTTAATTAATGAATTTTTTAAAATTTTTACCTCTATAAAATAACACTCTTCCAAAACAAAGAACATCGTTCCTTGATCATGACATCCACATGGTTTCATTTTCATCTTATTCACAAAGATAGATGGTACATGCATTGCAAAAATGATTTAGATATCCTCCAAAATCATATGCTTTCTTTATCCAAATACACATTGTAATACATCGGTCATATTGGTGTTCAAAAAAAATTAGTTTCAGAAAATAAGAATCTATGTCATATAATTTTAAAACATCTTATTAAACATGATTTTTATAAAATATTCGGATCAAGTATGAGTTGATACATTCAATAAATTGTCCTTTTAAAATACCATAAGTATGTGCTGAAAGACTATTATTTACCATCAAATATAAATACATTTATCAATTGTCTCTTTCTTTTTCACCTTTTTCAAAATCATAATATACTTCAAAATCTTGTGATAAGGTAAAATATTTGAAAATGCATTGATTATATTTACCTTTCTTGAAAATATGTGAACATTGAGAAAATATTATGTGATTAAATACAAACCGTGATCCAAGATGGTATCGAGGTATAGAAGAGGTGTTTGATATCTCATAAAATTTCATGTAAGTGATTTTTATGTTAGAATTTTTTTAGAATTGTTTGTACATGACTTTTCAATAATTATTTTAAGCAAGTCATCAAGAAGAGATAGTAATGTTGTTTGAGATCCTACTTCTTCCATTTGTAACTAACATTCCATGATCTGAAAAAGTTATAAAATAACATTTTAACTTAAAGAGTAGACATTGATACTAACCATGTGTCTAACAAAAAATCATAATCCTATTGTGGTCTAAACTGACCTCTGATACCAAATATAAGGACCTAGCTATAAAAATTACATAATCTTAAATTAAGTTAATAATTTACATTTAGGATATTTTCAGGTTTATAGATTTATATAATTAGGTTATAACTTATACATAACATCTTAAATTTTATAAGAAGACGTTTCAACTCACTTTATTTATAAAAAAACACTCTATAATAAAAAACATGACATTGTTTAATGTTTTAACAGCATAAAATTTCCTTGATCCCATCCTTGATTCTATTCTTCTTTATGTCATGTGAAAAACATTTGAAACCATGGTATGTCCATAAATTTCTTTTAAGGGATACATAAATAAAAAAGCTATTAGTCTTCAGATAACATGAAAATCATGAATACTTTATTATAATGTAATACTTTTTACCTTTAAAAAGTAATAAAACACTTCACTGAATATAAGCTCATTACTTGACCTTTTTGGAAGAAAAGGAATACCAAAATCCCATAGAAAGAAGAATATAACATATAAACCTAACTTGGGACATAAAAAACATAAATATAATAACCATACATTCAACTTGTACACATTACACTAAATGGAATATCCATACGATCGACTACCACACCCAATTCATTTGAGGTTATAACGTAACTACCCATCCTTAGTTTATCAAAGAACAACTCTCCATTTAGTTTATAACATAACCATCCATAAAATCTCCATGTACAATAATATAATAATAACACATTAAACAAGCATAAAAAAGCATTTCTACATTGCAATCACAAGATAACATTTCAATAAATTCTTATTTTCTATTCATTTATATATTTAAAAAATAAGAGTTTTGAATCAAAGTGTTCCATAACAATTTGAAAAGTTTGAATATAATTTACACTTTAAAAGACTCATCTATATAATAATAAATCCTTAAAACCCATTTTGACGACATGGAGATGAAATAGTAGGTTTTATAAGAATAAATATTTAAAACATTTAAATTGATTTTTTAGTTAAAGAGTCTCTTACCACTTGAGAAACTCTGAAATAAAATTTATTAAGGAATAAAATTAAAAAAAACATTTAATATCATGATAATATACTAATTCATGATATAACATGTCAAAACTGTTTTATATACATGATATAATATAATAAAGGCGCATAACATCAATATATGCCTCAATAAAAGGAGATTGAGACGAAGTCCCTTACATAGATCATTTTGTAAATAAAGTAGATTGATTATGTGTGTTCACTATAAGTAAACATAATGAAGGTATAAATACAATGAATTTCATCCAAATTTATATCTCACATAATCATATCACAATATGATCAAGATGTAGAAGATCAACCCAAAGAATAGAAACTCGGTTAAGAAGTTCCCTTACCTCGTGTCCGACTTGAGTCGTTCATTATTTAATTTATTTAATAATAAATATAAGTTAATTTATAAATTCATTAGAACCTTTTTAAATATTATTATACCTTTTTTATCACTTATAACATCGAATAACTTCCTCTTAATTATTTGAGTTCATGTCGGACATTTTGTTATTGTTCGGAACTTGAGTCAAAAATGAACTTGTTATAATTATAAATTGTCAATATGGTAAATATTCTATTATATACAGAATGATATTCTAGATTTATATATCATATATATCCTGTTTATATGTATTTATAACAGTGTATTTCATTTGTATATATGAAATAAAATCTACCGTTCATGGATACGATAATCCATACGTGCGCATGAACGCTACATTCATTTTTTTCATATATAAAGGAATGAAAAGTAAATGATAAATAGGTATAAATTATAATTCCATAATTATTAAAATGTTACATATGTTACATATGTTAATTAAATTTATCCTCTATACATTCAATGTATAACATTAACTAGTCATATCACTTCGAGCAGACAGTTGTCCACACTTCCTCAAATGAAATTATCATATTTATAAAACATGAAAAGGATAAAGGTATGTTATAAATTATAAATACAGAATAATATAGATAATAAAAATATCATAAATATCATATGTAATTACTATTCAATCAAAATGACCACCGTGAGAGGAGGTTTGCGAAAATCGAACAATCATCATTTCTTGAGGCAACAGTTTACCATTCACAAAAACAATATTTTTATATCCATTAGATGGAGGTGTGTGTATGTTTAGATTGAATAAATCTTATAAAAATATCTTATTATATTGAATATATATGTTTTGTTATAAAAAAATTTAATAAAGGGAGTTTAGGGGGTTGGATAAAGAAAATAAATGAGATAAGCTTGAGAGAAGACATTACCTAAAATCGAGTAACTTCTTATGATTTAAGCTAAAATGATTTATTTAAATTTCATTATGTCGAAGGTAAGGATTCTAGGTGTTATAGAAGTATATTGGGATATTTTTTGGATAGAGTTTGGATAAGATAGGGGGATTAAGAGGTGTGAGTAGGGTTAAAGGTGATGCCCATTTATAAGAGGGTGGTGGGGATCTTTAGGAATGTTTTAAAGTATTTTTTTATTTTAAAATGATTCTTGGTTTTAAAAGGTCAAAACACACTAAATTATAATATAATATGAATATAAGTATAAATAAAATAATCCAATAATAATTGTAAAGGGTTTGGATATTTTTTTAATCCTTATCTTTTTTATTTAACCCTTTTTTACACTTGCAATTTTATCATGCATTTAACACTTTGAGTATCGAAATATTACCCAAAACCAAAAAAATATCCAATTAAAGAGTCATTAATATAATTTTAGACTTATTATAACTGTTTTCCCTAATATTATTGTTTTTATAATTTAATAATATTTCATAAAATATTTTATATTTTTAAGTTTGAATTATTCCAATTTTCATTTATTCACGTCATGAAATTTTTTAAAATCCAAAAAAAACATAATTAATTTGATAAAATATCATTAATATAAATATGAAACTTAACTATCAAAAAAATATTCATGTATGACATAAAAATTACAAAATTACATTTTTTTGATTTTTAATATCATTTATTTGAATTCTTTATTAATGAAGAAATAATTACATCATCATTATGTCATAATTAAATATATTTATTTAATGTTTAAAAATTATAAAGAAATTCCACGGGGAAGGAAACATTCATATATTTAAAATTAATTTTTACAGTCAAAGATATCACTTATAAAATAGTACAGAAGAATTGTTTTAGTAAAAGATATATGTTTAGGTTTTATTTTCCTGAAAATTAAATTAAAAGTAATTAAATATTGTTTTCTCACATAAGTGGATCCATGGGGTATTAAAATCTACCCAATGATTAGAATGGTTTAAAATATCTCATAAAATAGGGTAAATAAAATTTTTAGGGTAACTTAATATTATTATGATATTATATTTTTTCCCTTATTTACCAGATTTACCCTTTAACAATGGTAAATAAAATTTTTACTTATGTTACTATTCATTATATCTAAAAATAATTACTACCTCTTTAGAAAATTTGGACCTCCTAATTACAAATATGAAATCAATTTTTCTGAATTCCAAACATATAAGTTTCAGAAATTAATTTAAAATTTATTCCAATTGTCAAAACCAAAGCCGTTTTTTATGAAGAAAAAACTATCAAAATATTGACTTTTGTTTATGTACAGTTTGAATGTTTAATTACTTATAAGGACCCAAAATGGATTAAATGATAAGAAAATAATCTAAATAAACTATAATATCAATTAAATGGAAAATTTTATCATATAAATAAATTAGATTAAAAGACAGCTTTGAATAAAAATGGAGTATTTTTCAGTATTCATTTCAAAATAAACACTATTAGAAAAATTACAAAATATCATCCAAACTAAATTTTTATGAAACAATTCCAAAGAAGAAGTATATTTTTTATAATCAAACATATAACTTTGAAAAAACAATATTTAAAAAAGGATTCTCCATCAAAATGCAGTAAAATGGCCTTTTACAAATATTAGAGTATTTAATGCTTAAAATCGGATTAATTCTTTTTTGAAGCAAATAATATTCATTAGATAATTTTAAAAATATTTAATAAATATGTAAAATAATAATATATTTAATTTTTTTATTATTACCAATACAATCGAACGCCATTAATTACCATTTAAAATAATAATAATATTATATTATTTATCGGTATAACTCAAAGTTGTGTGAAATGTAATGTTTATAAGAAAAATTTTGTTGCATGTTCAATATGCTATTAGACAAAGAATCACCATTAATGTAAAAATAATTTCTTAATTCAAAATATTAATAGAAAAGAAAAATTATTATTCTATAAATACCTAGGTAATTACATCCTTCCCCCCTTTTGGAAATTATATCCACAAAATTTTAAAATTAGGATTGGAAAATTTATTGAAAGCACCACATTTTAAAAAGAGTCAATAAAATAATGACTTTAAAAGAATGAATGATAAGTATAAAGGTCACCTAAGATAACCCATACAAAGATTCCATGTAAGAGAACATTGATATGGAAGAGAAACTAAGTGTCACATTCTGATAGAGAGTGATAGAAAACATGATCCAGAGAAACATAACCACCAAAAAATCACAAACATGTGATAAGTTATACTGTCTTTGATTCCCAAGTAAGAAAAGTAACTGAAAAACGTTTTTTTAATATATTTTTCTTAAATTTACGTATTTTTTTATGATCTTGACCAAGAACATAAGAATACATAATTACTTATCATGTATACATTCATCCTTTACTAAATTTCTACCACAAACTCAAATTTTCTATAAAAGATTAGTGTTAAGGATGACATGGTAACATCAAAAGATCTAGAATTAGCTTTTAGAGAATCACATAATCCAAAAAAGATAAACTATATATTTCCCCAATCTTTAGATATTATCCAAAACAAAAATGGTTAGATCATGTTCAGATAATCCCACAAAAGGATAATCCTTTATAAAAACAAATACTACCCTTAATCTCCAAAATTGAACAAACAATTCCAAACGCTCTAAAAATACCACTGAATACACAATTTCCCTTAAAATTATACAAAATAATCCAAACTAATATTGAAACCCAAAATTCAGAAGGATTTTTTCACATAGTCTTCCACAATAAATTTTAACATTTATCTACAAATAACATAGAATACTATTAAAGTATCATAATGGAATGTAATTAACCTACTCGCATATTCTCCATGATATGTTAATAATTTCCATTAATAACCTAAATCTCTATATGTCCACAATAAAAACATAGATTCTTCAAAAATAAAATTCTACCATTACTCCTAAAATTAAATCCTATAGTATTTTATTTTCTATATGCATATAGTGTACCCAAAAGAGTGAACTTCTTCCAAAATAACAATTATCACTTAATCACAAAAATCTTTTTCTTATACTAAGTATATCCATTTGATAAAGAATAATTAAAAAAATCAACATATTCGTGATTCATAAAATCATTTAACTATAAATATATGTCATACTAACTTGATAATTCTCATAGGCCAGTGGTATATGATGCACCCTTGTCTCCCTTTGGTTGTGGGTTCGATTCCTACAGCCTTTCCGGATGCAATGTGTGGTCACTCATCGTGCATGTTGTCATTTTTATAATACTCTAAAATATCCACAACATGATTTAACCTCAATGGTTGTCTTATTCCTCTCATTTTCATCCCAACTCATAATTACCTCAATATCTTAATTCATGAAGTCTTATACATATTGACATTTTTTACCACCATAAAATAACACTATTCCAAAAGAAATAACATCTTACCTTGATCATGGAGTCCACCTTGTTTTATCGTCATCTTGTTTGCGTAGATAGATGATCCATGAATTGCAATAATGATTTATTGATACTAAAAAATCATCTACATCCATTATAAAAATACACCTCATACAACTTGGGTTATATAGGTGTTCATAAAGAAATAGTTTTGGAAAATAATCATGTATGAAATATAATTTCAAAACATCTGATAAAACTATCTTTTTATAAAAAAGTCGGACCGAGTTTTAGTTGAATCTTACAATAAATGGTTATTTTAAAATACTATAAGTATGTTCTAAAAGACTATAATTTAAAATCCAATATAAATAGAATGCATGAGGGTATCCTTCTTCATCACCTTTTTCAAAATCATAATATGCTTCAAAATCATGTCATAAGGTAAAATATTTGAAAATGACTTGATAATATTTAACTTGATTGAAATTATGAGAATGTTGAGAAAAATAGGATTTGATTAAATATGAACCATGATCCATGATGGTATAGAGGTATATTGGAGGTGTTTGGTATCTAAATCAATTTCTTGTAAGTGATTTGTTTGTTAGAAAATGTTTTAGAATTGTCTGGACATGACTTTGCAATAATTATTACAGGAAAGTCATCAGAAAGAGATAGGAATATCGTTTAAGATGCACCTCCTTCTATTTGTAACCAATATTCCTTTATCTAAAAAATTTATAAAATAAGGATTCGACATAAAGATTAGACCTAGAGACAAACCATGTGTCTAATAAAAACAACTAATTCCTAATGTTGTGTAAACCGACTTCTGATACTAATTATATGGACACAACCTTAAACATTACATAATCTTGAATTAAGTTAATTAATAGCATTTACGATATTTTTAGGATTACAGATTTATAGAATTAGGTCATAAAGTATACATATCATCTTGATTATTACAAGTATACACCTCAACTAACTATATATATTTTTAATAAAACAAAAACTATTTAAAACAAATCCGGACATCGTTTCATGTTTTAACAACATTACTTTTCCATGATCCCATCCTTGAATCTATTCCTATTTATGTCCTGTGAAAACATTTCAAAACATAGGATGAGAATAAAAATCTCAGTAAGGGATATATAACGAAAAAAACTATTCGTATTTTGATAACATGAAAACTATGTATACTTTATTATAAGGTAATACTTTTCACTATTAAGAGGTAGTGAAACACCTCACTGAATATATGTTTATTTCTTACCATTTTTGTAACAAAATTATTACCAAAATCTCATATAAAGAAACATTTAACATATAAAAGTAACTTGGGACATAAAAATACTTAAATGGAATAACTTTATGGCCGAATTCCATAGATATCATTAAATTGAATAGCCATTCTGCCGACTTCCACATGCAATGCACTGGAGGTTATAACGTAACCACCCATCCTTTTTTTATCATGGAACCAACCATAATTTGGTTTATCACGTAACCACCAAAAAAAATTTCCATTTACCATAACATAATCAAAACATGTTAGACAAGAATAAAAGAAAAATAACATTACCACATTGCAATCACAAGATATCATTTTAATAAATTCATATAAACAATTCATTTAAAACATTCAAAAAGAATAGATTTGAATTTAAGTGTATCATACCAAATTGAAACTTTTCAAAGTAATTTAAACATTAAAAAATCATTTCCATATAAATAAATCCTTAAAACCCATTTTGAATACATGTACATGAAATAGAATGTTTTATATGAATAAATCGTTAAAACATTTAAAAAGATGTTTTAGTTAAAGAGTCTCTTACAACATGAGAAACACACAAAAAGTAGATTAAGGAATAACATAAAAAACTTTAAACATCGTGAGAATATACTAATGCATGATATATCATGTCAAAATGGTTGTATATACACCATATTGGATAATAAGGGCTCATAACATCAAGATTTTCCTCAACAAAAAGAGATTGAGTCGAAGTACCTTACAAAGATCATTTGGTACATAAAATAGATAGAATATGTGTATTCAATATAATACAAAAAAATAAAGTATAAATACAACAATTTACATTAAAATTTATTCCTTACATAATTATATAATGACATATTCAAAAAGTAGAAGATCATCATAAAGAATTGAAATTGGGTTAACATGTTCCCTTACTTCCTGTGTGACTTGACTCGTTCATCCATTAATTTTCTATATAATAAAATTAAAATAATTTATACTTGATTAAGAACCATTTTAAAATTTAACATTCCTTTTATATAACTTTTTACCATTCTATTAGAATTAGATAATTATTTGAGTTCATAGTATACATTTTTTCGGTGTTCAGAACTTGAGTAAAAAATGAACTTGTTATAATTATAAATTTTTCATGTGGTGAAAATTATATTATCTACAGAATGATATTAAGGATTTTGATATCATATATATTATATATATATATATAGTTTATATTTATTTATAATATTCCATATCATTTGGATATAAGAAATGAAATGTACCATTCATGGAGATGGTAAGTCGTACATCCAAATGAACTCTACTTTCATTTTTTTTCAAATTTAATGGAATGAAAAATAAATGATACATATGTTTATTATAATTACCATATAAATTATATTTTATATATGATACCTAATTTTATTTATTCATTATTTTATATGTTCTATGTATATCATGAACAAATCATATCACTTTGAGGGCGCGGTAGTCCACACTTCCTCAAATGAAATTACCATATTTATAGAACATGAATAACCTAATGTGTGTTATAATTTAGAATTAAAAAAACATTTAGATAAAAATAAATATCATAAATATTATATATAATTACAATGTCATCATATTGGCCACCATGAGAGGTAGTAGGGGAAAATCGATCAATCATCATTTTGTGAGGCATTAGTTCGCCCTACACAGAAATGGTATGTTCGTATCCATTAGATGGAGGTGTGGGTAATTTTATTTTGAATAATTACCACAAAAACATCCTATTAAATTATTTATGCATAATTTTTATCATATAATGGAATAAATGTATTTTAGTGGGCTGTACAAAGAAAATAAATGAAAGAACTTTAGAGAATACATTTCCTCAAATCAGTTATCTTCTTTTGATTTAAGCTAAAAGGATTTAATTAGTTGTCTTATTCCCAAGGTAAGGATTCTAGGTGGAAGATAGGTTAGTTGGAATATTATGTGGATAGAGTTTGGATGAGATAATGGGGATTAATAGGTGTGAGTAAGGGTTAGAGGTGATGCCCTTTTATAAGAGGGAGAAGGGAATCTTTAGGAAAGTTTGAAAGTATTATTTTATTTTAATATGTTTCTCAGTTTCAAAAAGACTTAAACTCCTTAAATTAGAATATAAGATGAATATATGTCTAAATAAAATCATTCAATAATAATTTGACAGGTTTTTTGTATTTTTTAATCCTTATATTTTTAACCCTTTTTTACTCTTATTATTTTATCATGCATTTAACACATTGAGAATCAAAATAGTTTCCAAAACATAACAAATATCCAATGAAAGAGTCATTAATAAAATTTTAGACCTATTATAACCATTCTCACTAATATTAATGTTATATGAATTTAATAGTATTTAATAAAATATTTAATTTTTTAAAATAATAATTATGTCAATTTTGATACTATTAATATCAAGACAATTTAAAAAAATCAAATCAACTTGATTACATAGAATCAAATTTATTAATACAGATATAAAATGTATATATCATCCAAAAAATTCTTTTATGTCATCAAAATAACCAAATTACATTTATTATATAATTTATAATATCATTTATTTGAATTCTTTTTTAATTAAGAAATCACTGCATCATCATTGTGTCATAATTAAATTTAGTTATTTATTGCCTAAAATTTATAAATAAAATACAATTATGCAAGAATGTGTTTTATATTTCCATGGAATAATTATAGTCAAATATATATCTTATATAACACCATTTAAAAATTGTTTTATTAAAATATATATATTTACATTATATATTCCTTTACATTAAATTAAAAGTAATTAAATGACATGTTCACACACAAGTGGCTCCATGGAGTCCTAAAATTGACCCACAGATTCCCATAGTCGTACATATATCATCCAATAGGGTTAGGACATAGGTTAGGTTAATTTAATATTATTAAAATATTAATTTATAACCCTTTTATACAAGATTTACCCTTTAACCGTAGTAAATAAAACTTTTGCTGATGTTTCTATTCATAATATCTTAAAATAAAAGCTACCTATTTACACATTTTTTCTTCATGATTCCAAATATGTAATATATATTTCCAAATTAAAAACAAATAATTTTCATAAATAAATTTAAAATCAATTCTCTTTGTCAAAACCAAAAAGCATGTTTTTAAGACATTAAATCTATCAAATGATTGACTTTTGTTTATGTCCAATTTGAATTTAAAATAACATCGAATGACTAAAATTGAATTAAATTATAAAAGAATAATTTATTTACTCATTAAAACCAATTGAAAGGACCATTTAATCATATAAATAAATTAGTTGAAAAGACAGTTTTGACACAAAATGCAGTATTTTTTACTATTTAATAAAAAATGAAAATTATCAAAAAAATACTAAAATATCATCGAAATTAAATTTTTATATTACGATTATAGAAAATATTATAATTTTTTTAAATATAACATATAAATGTGAAAAAAAACAAGATTTAAAAGGGGTTCTACATAAAAGGAAACAAAACAACTTTTTAAAAATATTATAGCATTTAATACTTAAAATTAGATAAATTCTTATTTGAAACCTACAATATTCATTTGATAATTGTAATAACATTTAATAAATATGTAAACTTATAATATAGTTAATTTTTTTCATTCCAACCAATACAACGAAAAGGTGTTAACCACCATTTAAAATAATAATAATAATATTTTATTTTTCTGTATAACTCAAAGTTGTGTGAAACCTAAGATTTCAATGAAACCAATTTTTGCATGTTAAAGATTCTATCAAAAAAAGAATAAAATTTAATATAAAAATAATTTATTATTCGTAAATATCCATAGAAATGAAAATGAATTATTCAATAAATACCCAGTCTGTTACACACAAAGTGATGAATTGTCATGGAGTTTAATGTCTTATGAATGGAGAATATGGGAATTACCGAAATCAATGTCCTATCCTAATAATTTAATTCTAAACCAAAGAAGAAATGATTCAATTCTAATACCTCATGTGTTAGTATTGAAGTATTTATATATTTTTATTCTAGAATTATGAATGGTAAACTATATAAGTATTGTTCAATAAATGTTTTTTTCTATGGATTTACATGAATATATTCAATGGTTCTAACAAACTAGAAAGATGATTTCATGAAAGGCGATATTTTGATTAAGAGAAGGTAAACCTTAATTTAATCATGATTTTGAGACAATGATGTTGGGATGAAGATATTTTGGATATTAATATATAAATTGTACAGTAATGATTTCCTCAAAACAAATAATAGATTTATTGAAAATGTGGCCTTTGAATTTAATGTTTATTAGCTTTAAAGAATATTTTGATTATTATTTTGAATAGCGAAGAATTAATGTTTTACAAATGTGTTTATTGTAATTTAATTTATTACCATGTTTTAAGATAATATATGAGAAGAGTATTTGAATATTTGGAATGTGACAACCAAGAACTACTTTGTCATATATGAGGGATCAATGTTAAAATGATTTGGTGATATTATTTTTAAATTTATATAATTTACTATTTTCATATGTGTTATAAGGTTACCCATTTATGATAATTTTACAGTAAATATTAGAGGATGTTTTTATTTATTGAGTTTGTATTGAAATCTTCAGTTTAAAGGATATTTAGTGATTAACTTTATTTCAATTATATAAATCACATTAATTTTTGAAATTTTATATTTGTGGTTTTAGAAAAGAAAATAATGAATGTTGGGTGTAAACTAATCATGTATGGCATGGTCATGGTTCTGGAACCAATGTCCAAAATATGATAAGTCTTTCACACCTACCACTAGCCTACATGATGTCCTGGTCATTGTGTGATTTTTATTAGATAAACAATTTAATGAATAAATATTAATGATGAACCAATATTGTTAATTGTTATGTTTAGATATTAATGTATTAACAATATTTAGTTTGTGTAATTTTTAAGGATAAATAGCAAGATATTTCATTTTTTATGGGCCTTAAGATCCATTAAAAGCGTAATTTTGTGTGTAAGGCATCCTTGTTATTTTCTAGATTTCTATTTCATGATGTAATGGAAGAATTATAAAGTAATTAAAACACAACCAAATAATGAAATTTTGTTTTTAAAAATATATAATGTTGGTATATTTTCTTATATTCCTGTTCAGAACAATAATTACTCAACATTATGAAAATGAACAAAATTTTTTTGTCCAAATACCTCAGTTTTTGTTGAACTGGTGTGCTTTTAAATCATCAAAGATATATGACATTGAGTACCTAAAAGTTTCATTATCTTTAAATTGTTTTTGATTAATTTAATCAATAAATCCCTATTAATATTTACACTTTTTCTCCAAGACCATGTTTTCACTTCCCACCTATGTTCTCCTATGTGGGAAGCTAGATATGAGTTATATTGGGAAACCATCATGTTTTCAGCATTAATTATTTAAATGAAGTATTAGTATTCATTTTCTATATATATTTTATATGAAACAAACATTAAATTATTAATCCTTTGATTCATAGATTAATTTTTTGCATAAAATTCTTATTAATGGGGGTAGAATGTAACACCTTGAGATTTTATGAATTATTATTTTTTGAATAAATTTAATATTTTTGATATTTAGAAGTTCACACAACATTGGAAATGGTATATTAACATTAAATAAATAAGGAATAAATTCATCATACACTACACCAAGTTCATCCTGCACTACACGTAACACCGACATTGCTAGCACTACATGAAACACTGACTTGGCATACGTTACAAGCAACTTTGAGCTTCTATAAAAAATAATTTTATAAATATTTTAATAATATTTTTATAACCTAGATGTTAATAAAGTAATATGAATTTTAATAAATAAATTTGAAAACATATATTTATACGGTTTTTATATAAATAAAATATATTAATAGTTAAAATTATATATTTTTGGTAAAGACTTTATATGTTTAAAAATATTATTTTAAAAAAATGAACTACATTGTATTTCTTCCAGTGAATAAGAAAAAATTAATTTCAAATAATTTCATCAATTATATATTTACAAAAACATTATTTTTAATTAATAACTTAAAAATTACAATAGGGTGATATTTTTATATATTTCTGAGAAACAAAATTTTTGGATGAACAGTGAAAAATAATGAATTTTAATTCAATACAACCTTTTTATATAATTTTTTAACAAAGTTAATGTATATTTTAAATTAATTTAAACGTTTAATTTGATAAAATATACATAAATTAATCCAATTTTGGTCATTTAAATGAATTTCACAATGAAATTGGATATAAACAATTAGAAATCATTTGAATTTTTTTCTTTAAATGGTTGCAGTGTCGTCCCATATTCATGAATAATTTTAAAATAATTTATTCCAATTATGAGTTTTAAATGTATATAAATGGATTATATATTTTTAATAATAATTATTTATAATTTATAATAAGGTCAACATAGTTTTTTATCACAAATATTAGTTAATGTGATTAAAATTAGTTACAATGATTGTGTGGGAAATTAGCTTACCAAATGAATTAACCTTAATCTTAAGACCCAAAATGGCCTAGAAATTTTTCAAAAAACAATTGGATGGAAATATTTTGACACTCTCATATATTTTATTTAATTATGATCATATTTTATTAATGTTTCATGGGGAAAACATGTTGGGAATTACGTTTCAAAAAATTTACAAGGGGGCCAGTCCTCCTCCACTATAAAAAGGCCTCATCTCCTCCCAATTTATCACAACACTAATAAAACATAGGTTAGACCATGATAAATCCAATTGACTTCCAAAAATCCCTCCCTCAATCCATGAATCCTTCCTTTGGGTATAAATCAAATCAAATAATCCATTTTGGGAAATCCAAAATGAGTTACCGAAACAAGAGGTAACATCTCTCCACAAGCTTGTCATTTTATTTTCTTTCTCCAAAACCTCAAATATACTTATTCCATGTTTATATAATAAAAAATCATCATAAATATAATTAAATGTTTTTATATTAAGGGTTATAATTATTCTTACAAAAACTTCTATATAATGGGTAACAAACAAACCGTTCTTTTGTACGGTGAAATACCACCTCAAAAAACAATGTTGTTTTTTTACCTTTACCACCTCTTATTATTTGGAATTATGATGCAAAATCTATTTTTATATGAAATATATGATATTTATTTTTATTTTTTATTATTTAATTTTTCTTCAAATTTATCCCTCATGCTTTCCAATTTATGCAAATACCATAAAATCTTTTGTGGAAGTGTGGACTACCACCTCCACAAAGTGATGTGATTCCTTCACACTTTACATGGAATGTATTAAGGATGGGTTTAGTAAAACTATATGATATATATTACATATTAATTCTAATTTCATGATTATATATATATATATTTAAATACATGTCATTTACTCTCATTCTTTCAATAGGATAATTAAACAGAAACATCGTTTATGCGTAAGTTTGGCCTACCGTCTCCTGGAAAGGTGTATTTAATTTAACATTTATATATTTTTAAGATTTAAATAAATGTTTATATACTGAATATATATGATAAATATGTCTTTTTTTAAATTTTTTAAATAATTATGTCCCAATATATGTAATAAGATCGGGAATAATAAGTCAAAACATATACACAGAATAAAGTAGATATTACATAAAGCATGGAATTTCAAATTATAGGGTAATATAAAGATATAATATAATAATATATAGTATTATGTATAATAATATGAATCTATAAAATATTTATGATAATCTTACATGTATTATACATCAGTTTTTTATGAGTACGATGAGAGTAAAGACATAAGGTAAAGGGAATTTCATCTCAATTTTTATTTCGGTGAGATACATAACATCTAAACCACTCATTTAGTTTTTGTGGTATACATAATATCCATAAATTTATTTAATGAATCTAAAAATAATTTTTTTTCATTTAAATATCTATTTTCTGATATTTACCTCAAGGTATATATTTTATAAATGTTTCCAAATTAGTAATGCAATTTCATAATGATTTTCATTCATTGAGACACAATCCATGTTATACAACTATATTTTTATATAATGTGTTTATAATGTATTTGACATGTCATATCCTGAATACTTTTCTTTTCAAGTTATTTTTTTGCTTTATTTATTTTCATTTTCTTACATGAGGTGTATAATTCAGAATCACCATGTGGTAAGAGTTTTCTGAATTAATCTCATAGTTTGTTGAGATTGTTTATGATTATGTTTTTATTGATGAAATATTATGGTCCATATCTCATAAAAACATATGAATTTTCTTATCCTAATTATATTTAATATATATTCATATTTTAGTACCACTTTCCCAGTCTTTGGTTTCTAAGATATATAAGAAAATACAATTATGAAAATCTTACCATATTTCACTTTTCAGTCCGAATTGTATCTTATTTCAAAAACCAGGTTTTTAATTATTCTTTTAAAATCTATTTAAATCAGTCCTATGATATATTATTCATGGAAATTAGGTTTTATAAAAAAACTATGGATTTGAAATATTTATGTATAAGTTTCAAATGTATATTCAATGGAAAATTGGTTTAAAAAATATTTTTTTAAAGGTTGGGGATGAAGCCTCATTTATAATTAAAGCAAAGAAAATTCCTCTATTATCTAGGTATTGGGAGACCAATTACATAGCCCAATGGCCTAGTGGGAATATAGGCCATTAAATGGCCCGTAGGCCAATATTTTTGGCCCAAGGCCCATTCTGTGAAAAGTACTGCTATAGGACCCACTTGTTTAGTACCGCACTGTACTCGCCACTACAACAGTTTCATGCCGCCGATATAGTGTCCTACCATTTCTATTGTGCCTTCCTTTACTACAATGCCTCCACTACTACATCACACTAAAGTACCACTATATTCCTATACCCAATGGGTTTTTATCCCCCAGTTTCCATGTAGAATTATGGGGTGCTTACCACTAAGACAAACCCGAACTACTTTTAAAAATGTTTTATGTTTTCAAGATCATTATTTTAAATTAGAAAGGATATATTCATCATGATATGTTTTAAAAAATATTATTCAAAATTATTTATCATTCGATATGACATCCTTTGGTGTTAATAATTCCATATTTGGGAAATTATACAAGGGAATCATTCATAATATATTTCTTAAGGTTTTATGTTTTAATTGAATGATGTTTATGAAACCCATTTCTTTTTCACGGGGTATATGATTTTAAACACCACTTATTTTCACAGGTTATGATTTTGATTAAATGATTATTAAGCATATATCTTTAACACCAGTTTTGACATGATTACATGTTTACAAAACCCCTTTCATTCAATGGGTTACTATATTACTATTAATGATATTGTGGAAGATGTTTATTGATTTAATTATGAGATTAATGGGACCTATATCCCCCTCTAATGCATTGGGTAATGATTTATTTCTCATGAGATAGACTATGATGATATTGGGAGTGAACCTTGAATACCAAGATGGCCATGGGAGTGAACCATGACTAACAATATGGCATGAAAAGTGAATCGATAATACTATGGTTTTATTGGAAGAAATTCCATGACTACTATAGAAATAATTTTTATTCTTTTGTGTTTTCCAAAATTCCATGTTTTATTCCTATGTGATTATTTCATGTCTTATGCTATTTTTCCTTATGATTCAGGTCATATGGTCTCCCAGTATTTATTCCATAATTTATGTTTATGACCTTTGATATTCTAGGTGTGATCTTATTTTTTATGATAACGTAATCATACAATTATGCTCATGATTATGCTTAGATATCTCCATTTTTTACCATTACTATGCATCTTATATCCCCAAATTTTATGTATACTACACCATGTTTTAATGTTTTTTATTTTTTATGATGTTTCTTAAAAGGGTTCAAGTAATGATGAACTTAGTGGTAGATAGTGTATGTCAACTTTATAAATTTTCTTCATTTCCATGTTTCCAAAGGCAATAAACTAATATATTATTTGGGTGTCTATTTGTGTAATGTATTATATTTTACAAAAAAAATTTGTTATGTATATGTGTGTTAAGATATGGTTGTTATAATTATAGTGGTTATCAGAGAAGTGTTTAGAAAACATTGGAGATTAGAATTTTTTTGTGAGTGGTTATATTAAATTTACGGATACTATCAAGGGTTTATGAGATGAAGATTGATCATAGGTTCAAGTAATAGAAATCCTTTTGAGGTTTTATGTGAAGAGATTCTAATGTGATTAATGATTTTTTTTGATTTGGTTGATTGGTTTGATGTATATATAAATCTTTGGTTTAATGTTAAGTATGACTTTACATTTTAAGGAAATAATTTTTAATATATTTTTAACTTTTAGGTTTTATATGTTATTAGATATTTAGGTAAATATGGGAACACTTTTTTCTTCATATAGATAACCTTGGGATTGAAAAGTGATTTAGTGGCTATGTGATTAATGATATTTTAGAATAAAATATCTATATTTTTTTTGGAAAGTAAGATAAAATATATATTACAACATTTGAGGTTAAATTACTCATTAATGTTTATGTTTTTGAGATTTTTTGGATATATAGTTATTTATTTATTGAATTATTTAGTTTTAACATTGGGTATTACTCTTGAATTTCAGAGATTAATGTTATATTTCACTATATAAGGGCTTATTAATTTGGGAAATTATCTTAACTTGTGCTAAACAGTTTTGTATTGGTTAATATATATATATATATAGTAGGAATATATTATCATTTTTTTGCATTATGTAATCTTATATAAGTGGATTTTAATGATCCATGCATAAAAATATTCTTCTTGAACAGTCATCGTTTGGAGATAAAAAAGAGATTATTATGAAAATTGATAAAAGGAAGAAATTATACTCATAAAGTAAGTATATTGTTTTATTTTAATCATATATATAGTAAATTAGTTCCTCAAGTATTGGAAAAGGATCATGAATTGTTTTTCCTATTACCATCATTTATGATGAAATTTATGGTCTTTTTCACACCTTTTTGGTCAAGGGTTTTGTATTTGTTGACTTTACCAAGACCATTAAATATCTCATGATCAATGATATCTATAAATTTAATTCATTAATTGGGCATTAAAATTTTCTCCCATTAATATATCTGTACATCCCACCTATATTATCCTATTTCAAAACATAGTAATCTGTTTTTCTAGAAGACTTTCATATTTTATTTTCCCTGCATTAAAAAAAATTATTCACCCATTTTATGAGATGGGATTTCGAGAAAAGTATATTAAAATGTCAAAACATAAATTATTGAGATAATGATTAAATTTCAAGGATGAAATTCATTAAATTTATTTGGGGGGGGGGGATAATGTAACCACCTGATATTCTAAAAGAATAAGATGTTTTTTGATATTTTATACGACATGCAACACCGAGCTTAAACAACCCTCTAAATATATGATAGATATAACATATCCATTAAATTGTTAGGAATGAATATGACTTAATAATTTATTAAATATATATACATAGAAATACATTTTTCTATACAATATATATATATATCAAAATATATAGTAAATAATCACTCAAATTTTGTGAATGTCATTTTATTTATCAAAAATATATTTTCATCAAATATAATTTTTAGAGAATTTTATGGGAAAATATTATAATTAATTTATTCAAATTATAGAAATTTATTTATAAAAATAAATTATATTTTTAAATTATCATATAATAATTAATTTTTCATGAAATTTTAGGATTTTTCAGAAAATATTGATTTTTCAGCACATAATAAAAATTATCGATTTTGTAAAACATAGAATTATTGTCAAAAAATTAAGTAATTTAAATTCCCCATTATAAATTAAATTTGATTCACTATAACATAAATATTCATTATTTATATTCAATCTAATTAAATAAATTTAAATAATTTTGATATTTTATTTAATATGAGTTTATTTTGAGGCTTGAAAACACAATTTTTTAAAAAATGTTTTAAAGTGAATAATTTTCCTCCATTTTAAATAATTAAAATTACCCCTAATGAAAAAAATTTAAATTTAATTTATATATAATCATCTTCTTCTTTGAAAATAAATTTGATGAAAAACTGTTATTTCATTATGTCTCTAGGAGTAAATTTTTATTAAATTCTTCCGCATTAATAAATTTTATTTGTTAAAATATATTACATATATTTCATCAATTTAAGTCATATTAAATAATAATTTTCAATTAATTTATGTCATAATGAATAGTGAAAATAGTGAAAATAATTTTATCATGTTTAATGTGAAAATTGGTTTATTGAGGGAGGGGGTTAAAATAAATATTTAATGGTAAAAATAACTTATGAAATTGTTGAAATTATATTTTATTTCCATATATAGACCATAAAACAAATAAATGTTGAAAATGATATATTTTTTTTATCTTTTTTCATTTTTAAAACACGGGTATAAATTTTTTAAAAAAAAATTCATTTTTTGTCCTCTCCCCAACCCATAAAAGGACACTACCTTTCCTCTCTAATTCAAAAATTAAAATCCTTTTATTTTTTCCAATACATGAGAAATATCATCATAACATCCTTACCAATGTACTAGTTGGATTATTTATTATAAAACCTTCCTAGAAATGATTTTGGTGAAAACCTAATGGTACTTTTTTCATGAGAGAGGTATCATTATTAATTAGGCTTTCTTTTTTATTTATTATTTTACGTCCTTTAAATATTATTAAATTGTTATGATATAATAATATAATAATCTCTTATATACTGAGATTTTAATTTTTTTTAGTCAAATAACTTGAAACCATCTTTTATTCCATCAAATGGGAAACAAACCATTTTTTTGTGAGTGTGACATACTACGGCCAGACAAAATGACGTAGTTTGTTTTCCACCATCCCCTCTCACAGTTTTCCATAATGATGGATTTAATATTTTTATATGATTTTCATGTTTTTTTAAAAGGTAATATATCATATATTTTCTTACCATTCCTTTCATTGAAATATAATAATATTGTTCATGCGTACGTGTGCACTACCACTTCCTCAATGCGATGTGTTTTTTTCATAACCAAATCACATGAATTATATTTATGATTGTAATTAATGAAATAATATTATATTTATTATATTGTTATAATTTTTTAAAGAAAAAATAAAACTTAAATTATTTCTTCAATGATTTTTGAAAAATTGAAATGCTAATCATGGATACATATGACCTACTGTCTCAATGAATACAATGTAGATCATTTTTCATAACTAGTATTAATAGTTAGTTTTAAAAATATAATTTATCTATAAAAATTATAGTTAATTCCTGAATATTATAATAGAGACGGTGGCACAATGAACACTTTGAAAACATTCAATATATTAAGGTCATTTTGAAAATAGAAACCATACATCCTCAATACACTTGATGTTGACATAACTTGTAAATTTTTTAAATATTAAATTAAAATAAATAAACTAAATGATTTATGTATAAGGAATTAAGCCTAAGAAATTTTATTAATAAATAAATTAATTGATTTAATACTATTATACATTAGTCAATGGTCATGCATGGAATGTCTGGACTCAAGGTTACGATTTCTAGTCTCAATTTTTTTTTGAGACATATACTATATTTACAACTTATTTATATTGTCTAGATTAGATAATTCACATTAATTTATTTTTTGACTCTTCTTATGAAAATAATTTTTATTTAAAAATAAATAGGAGTTTCTATCTTCTATGAGTTTTTTTATCGAGATATTACCAAAACATTATGGGACTTCATCTATATTTCCCATCATTGACACAAATATTAACTTTATTCACATAAATAGTTTTATAGAGTGCATAAAATCTTAATCTACACTTAATACAATGATTAATATTTAATTAAATGATTTTTACATTTACATTTATATTATTTTATCAAATGGGGTTTGAAATGAAAGTTAATAAGTGGAAAGGAATCTCAAAACACAATTTCTTTTCAATGGGATGTATTACTACTTCATTGTATTTGATATTATAATATTTTTTGTGTAATGAATTTTCATAATTATTTTTTTTATTTTTTTTTATTTTTATTAACATTTCATACACATTATCAATCCATTGAAAATTCTTATTTCAAAGCTATGATCTTTTTAAGAGATTTCATCTAAGATTCCTCTCTATTAAAACATTTTTTTATTATGTACCTATTTATTATTATGAGATATATATAATTTACCAAGCTTTATTATTTCATGAATATCTTTGTATATATTTTCTGTAATGTTTCATTTCATTTTATTTCTTTCATGGGGGTTTAAGAATCAATAATTACCAAAGGGGTAATGTTTATGATGTAAACTCATTTTAAATAGGATTTTACATAATTAAATATCAATTAAAAGAAAACATCATATCATTGAATAATAAAAAAACTTTCATTTTAATCTCAACATTATATTCATGAATTTTCTATTTAATAGTACCATTTTTCCTTTATTGGTTGTTAAAATGAACGAGAAAATGTTTTTATTAAAATAATAATGTATTTATCTCTTCTATAGATGCTCTTTTTTCACCCAAATCCTTGTTTTATAAAAATATCTTCAAAAATGTATTTTAGTATTAATATATTGTTTTTTGAATATATTTTTAAACATGAATATATTTTTAAAAAATTGTTTAAAATGGAATCTTGTTATCATTTATTGAGAAGGAACTTTTTTAAATTTGTACTACAAATGTGAAAGGAATCATTGGTTTAATGCACATAGGATGACAAATTTTTCTTGCATTTATGACTACTCAATGTTTCGAAGAAAAGTTATTAAAATTCAAATTTTAATTTAAATGAAATTATTTTCAAAATATTTTGATCATTTTTAGATCTAAAAATATATTTTTGAAATAAAGGGTTTAGTTTCCCTAGGAATGTTTTTAATTAAATTTTAATTGAATTTTCATTCAACAATGTCGACAACCCTTATAATTACCTTCACTACTAAGGGGAAATGTGTTAATGATACCATCAATATTATTTCTCCATATAAATTATTTGATTAAAATGGAACCCTTATCTTTTTCATATGTGAATATAGAAATGAAATAATAATGATTATTTTTATATTGAACGGTGAAATATACAAAATAATTTATTTAGGAATAGCGTCTGGACATTATTAATGACCAAGGGTGTGACTAGATAGGTTAGTGTGATCCTGATATATATTATATGATTAGTGAAACTAGATAGTTTTTTGTAATCCTAATATAACATATTTGTTGGGAACACCCCGAGAGCACTAGCTATGTGCAATATAGATTATTATATTGGTGTTCCCAAATAACACTAGTTTTGCATGATATAACATATATGATGGGTACAACCAGATAGTAACCCAATGAAATTGGTAATGATTATCTCCACTTCATAAATATATTTTTTTCATCTATATGGCTTTTCTATTTGTCAAGGGTTGCATATGGGTTCTATTAAGAAAATTTTACAATATTCTAACACAATTGTGGTATGCTTACTCTAGAATATAATTGATTCCTTCGATGAAAATTGACATCACATGGCTCTTGATTATTGATTATTATATATTATACCTTAATTAAAGATTTATTTTAAGTTATATATTAAATGTTCTTGGTATTTATGTGTATGTTTTATCTTATTGTATGATCATCCACCTTGATTTTGTCATCATACCATTATTCTCCTGTTTTTCTCAATGATATCATTTAGTTGTTAATTCTGATGTTTACCCTTATTGAGAATTTTAGCTCACCCTTCTTATAATTTCTCCTCCCATGGTTATAAATAATGATGGTAAATGAATTAGTTATATCATTGTTTCATATATATGATGGTTTTTAACAATTTTGGATAATGAAAAGATGGGTATAGTGGGATAAATAATCTCTCGAATTAATATGTTATGTTTTTTTATGAATTTTTTCTAATTAGCTAAAATTATGAACATAAATGTCCATTGGGTATATAAGTGATAAAATATTTTTTTGTTGTGATAAGTTGTAGATGAAAAAAATTGGTTCATTTTTATCAGTATCATTCGAGAAATTTGATGATTATTATTTTATAATCAAATTTAAGAGTGTGTGTATAGGTCGATTATATCTATTATACAAGCATAAAAAATAATGAAACTCCAGCCTTGATACAACCTAGATCCTATAAAAATGTAGGTGAGATACAAGTAGCCTAGTAGGTTTCCACCCTCCAAATCCAAGCAGTGTCATTCATATTAATTCCTAAAACTTTTAACTTGAAATACTATATAAATATATATTTTCAATAATCCTTTAAAAAAAGAAACAAGAAACATTGAAGACTAATGTTAAAACTATATTTACTTTTTGTATTTATAATTAAAAACAATCGCACGAAAAAATATTTTCTTATAGAAAAACCCATTTTCAAAAAAACCCATGTTTTAAAATACAAATTTAAAACCATATAAAAAATACGTATTTTGAAGGGATAATTTTTAAATTAAAAAGGGGATCCAATTTTTCAAAAAAAAATTCATTCATTTCAAAATAAAAAATTTCAATGTAAAATAGGTCAGAGTGGCAAGAAATCATGTTTTAGAAACCCACACACACCAGAGTTAAAAAACATATTTTCTCACATATCAATAAAAAACTCCACAAAATCATCAGAAAACACATCTCAACATTAAAATGATAATACTCTAATATATATTATTAATATTTATACAGAACATAATAGACAAAAATTGTGTTTCCTTCCTTCAAAAACTTGTACAAATCAATTTTTAGAACATTTGAAAAGTAAGGCACAATAATGAACAACGATGAACACAAGAATGCACAACTATTTCATTCCCCATGATAATGATAAATAGATAAAAGGTACATAGGTGATATAAAATAATTCAAGATAAAGGGGATAAAAAATGAAAAATGAGAAATGACCTAGAATGATCCTATCAAGTATCCTAATATCATCGAATTTAATTAATGGGATATAGTATGACTTAAATAGCCATTGATTAATTAATCACCATGTGTGCACAATAAAAATTATAGGTTATTTTGGTATTTCCTGGCCTATCCATCCATGATCTGACTCAAAATTTTAGGGAATAATCTATCCATGGTATTTCTAGATCTCATGGGTAGTTTCTCTTCTGAGGGATGTGTTTCCCTCATAGACAATGTCTCATAACATGTTAATAGCCAGGGCCATGGCTCTATCTGTCTAAGGAACCTACTAAATTTTTATGGTCTTCTATTATAAGTAAATATAGGTGAGTACAAATATACTATACCCTAGGTAAAATATAATTCATCTGAAAAAACTAACTATTCACCTCCTATAACCTCATAGGATGTAGAACCTAATCACAACTATGCATGTATAATATATGAAATTGTAAAAATATAAAACATCCCTTCATGTAATTCCAATTCATCATACAAATTAAAAATTTTCAAAATGATTAAAACGGTCTCACACCATTAATGAAAATAAATTTTCTAAAAATTACCAGAAGGGACCTTTTCTGAAAAAAAGAAGAATGAAATGATAATAAAAACTCACTTTATTTTTGGCTTATCCTAATCAAGTCATGAGTCTACATTTTATTAAAACATTTTGTGAAACATATTTGGGAACTCACACATCCATTTAAAAAAACATGGAATTTTTAGAAGGTATTAAAGAAGATTAAATTGTCATAAAATAGTATAAAAATGAACCTTTCCTGTCAAAAAAATTTTTCATACATTTTAAACACATTATAAAATTAAATTTTTTTGAAAATCAATTAATAGAAAATTTCCATTTAAAAATCCTATCCAAATTTGAGAACCATAATTAAAAACTCCCAGTTAATAAAAAAGTTACTTAGAAATTTTTAAATACCCTTGACCTGAAATAAAATTCCATGACAAGGGTTAAAACTATTTAGAAAACCACATTTTCCTTAATGGGGCACATGCATTAACATTATTTAAGGTTGGTTCCATAGAAAAAACATATGATTGTACTTTGATTACCAAAAAATTACTATAATTTGACATATATACCTATGTTTATAATAAAAGAATACTGTTGGTACTACTGCATTGAGTATATTTTTGGTAATTTGAAAATAATCTATTTCATATCAAAAGGATTTCGTAGTTCCTAGGCTATAATGAGAACATATAGATGCAATGGAAGTACTCTAAATGTAATGTCTTGTGGTTTAGATAAATAATATTGATAATACATAGATCATATGTTACTATGAGCTGTTATAGGATCATAATCATTGAGACTTATTCATAGAAAGTTCACACATGGCAATCTCGAGTAGATGAGATTATGTGGATATACCAACCAAAAAGAACACCACAAGTTTCAAGTGCCATTAGTTGTTTATATGTCATGACACATCCTTGGGTCTGAGGCTGTGACTAACCCAAGCCCACCTTCCATAGGCCAGGGGCTTCTGACTAGCACCAAAGGCGTAATCCCGATGAAAAGGGATGACATTGCCTTTAATAAGTAAACAAAAACAATAGAGTATGAAACTAGAAATAAACACCAAGTGAAAGTGTATACAAAATAAAGTGTTGAAAGGAAAGGGGAAAGAAATTAAAGCCCAACAATAAAGTACAAACAACTGTAATACAAGTACAACTATAGAAAGGTAAAATAGGAACTTTTGAGTCATATTTTGGGAATCCCAACAGATGGGTGGGTACAGATGGCCTCCTCATCACCCCAGGTCTGTCCGTCCGCTCCGTGTTCGTCTCTCCAAGTGGTCCTCCTCCAGGTACCGTCCTGCTCTACACCTCTGTACCTCGGTCAGTGTTGTCTATCATTTGCAACCAAGACAACGAAGTGCAGGCATAGCCCGTGCAGGTGTGAGTATAAAGATACTCAGTAGGGACTCTGAGACTCCCAAAGGTCTCCCAGAATCCACGAAAGATATACCACAGAATAAAGATACAATAATGGAGTATCAACCAACCCTACTTAGGTATATGCCCATACATATACCAGAGTATCAATCACAGTTCAGCTCCAAATGTCGAGCCCAAGAACAACCCAATCCACACAAAAAGTAAAGCCAATCACCACGTTGATAATGATTGAAAGGCATGACCCAATTAACATAGGAATACATCATTCATAGAGTGATAGAGATGATCAGATGTAGTCACTGATTCATCTAAGCTGTCAGACCCACACATGATATAGGACCAGCTAAGCTACCGGACCCACACAAAATACAGGACCAACTATTCTGTCGGACCCACATAGGATACAGGAACAGAAGTGAGAACTGTCAGACCTATATAGGATTCTGGTATAGTAGTCATCGCTTTTTAACCCACATGAGATTATAGTATAGTAGACGTTGTTGTCGAACCCACGTAGGATTCCTGTATAGTAGTCGTCGCATCCAACTCTAGGGTTCCCGCACACAGCACACTCGATTCCGGGAGGGTCTGCTGCTCGATTCATGTTTCGATACATCAACTATCATGAAGTACTAAGTTGATGATTCCCGTAGTTCTGTGTCATCATAAGGAACCCAACGTGATAGATGATGTATCAATCGGAAGCCCGGTCTAAGAGTTATTGGAATTTCTATTCTAGGGGCCCGGTTGGATTTACGCTCGATCCAAACCCGACCATTTTCTAAAGTTGTTCAAAAATCACTTAGAGTGTCCTAAAAGTACCACCTTCTCGTGAGAGTCCTAGTTCCATAGAGGGCGCATTGATTAGACACACGGTCTTGATGTTATTCACATTTAAGCAAAGACGGGCCATGCCTGTCAAGCCCATTGGGTTGGCGGGTCGGCCTGACCCGACTGGGGGGGGGGGGGGGTCGGCCTGGCCCAGTGGGGATGGGCCCACCTACGGACCCGGCCTGCAGTGCGGGCTGGTAAGGTTCATCCGGCATTTCCATGTGGCGCCTCCAATCCCCTAAACGGCCGGCGGTAGCCGGCCGGTTCTGCCCGGCATATGCGGCCCGCATAGCGGTCTGCCGTTCTTATCACACAATGCATGCGGGCACCGCGATTCTCTAGCCAAGCCGGCCAAAGCCTGCTGGTTCGCCCAGCCATGCGGCCCATGGTTGCGGTATGTAGTCTCCCTGCACGCGGCGCCTGCAGGTGCCATGGTCTTCCAGTGGGCGGGCCGGTCGGTCGGCCGGTCATCCCGCAGTCCAGCTCCATGGCGGACGGTTCGGTCAGCCGCTTCGACACCTACAAAACAGCGTGACGACGCCACACCCATTCTATCGTGGCCCGATGTAGCTGCGACCTTTGGCTCCACCGTGTGGTGGGATGACACCACACTTCTTCATCCACCGCTGCCCGCCTTGTCGTAGTTCCTCTTTCATCGCCGCAGTTTTCTCTGGCACGGTGCGACTGCACCGCGCCGTTTTGGCTCCACCTCCAACGTCAAACCAAAAAAACCAACGTAGGGGCATCGGGACGTGTTTGTTCAGCCTGCGCCCTCCGTATTAGGTGTTATTAATTAGCCAATGACAAACCAAAGAATTCATCTAAGAATTAGGGTATAATTTTATTCATTTAAAAATAAAAAAACCCCTCTACATCAATTCAATGTACATTGAATATTGACGAGTCGCAGAAGATGACCATCACGGAAGATGAATGTATTTCCATCAACGTTGGAGGAAATGTTCTTATCATTGGTGATCTTCTTTATGGCGATTTCATCCCTTTTTTCTCTGGTTGGAAGGAAAGAAGACACACCGTTGTTCTACGGAGGAAACAACGTTCTTCTTTGAGAGAATAATTGTTCTTACAAGAGTTCTTCCCAAGCTCCCAATGATTTTTCCAACCCAAAATAAAATAATATCATCCCTTATTTTAATGTCGGCATCATGAATTCAAAATAATTCAAAAACACAAATTAATTAATTATGTTTGTTCATTTAATTAAATGCATGGAGTTGTAAAGAATTCCAACGGATTCAATTAATTAATGACAAGGGTGTGTTGGCACATTAATGGAAAGTCCAAGAGTTTCCTTTATTAATGGGGAGCTCAAAGAGGTCAAAGGGGGGTTTATGGGGGTTGACCTCATATGGGCCGCACCACATAATATCCTTTCATGGGAGGTTATGTGGGGGTGGGCCCCACCTCCAAATTCCCTCTAGAGGATTAAACCACCTTTTAAATAAAAATATGTCACATATATTTTTTTAAATTTTTTTTGAAACACAAAATAAAAAATTCCATTCAAGTTGAAATGCAACTGCGGTAAAAGTTTCCTTAAGAAAATATCAGCACTGCGAGTTCATCGATGTCCTCAGATTTCAATTCCGAGCACTAGTTCAAAATATATAAAAACCTGCACGGATGTTTACTGAATGTACCCAAACAAATCATCAGAAATTGATTCCTGACACACCAGGCCTTGGAATCAAGCGCCGTCAGAAACTGAAGACTCGTAAAATTCCCATGTATTTAAGAAAAAAATATCCATAGGATTTCTGAGTCATTACACTCACCCCACATCAGGGATTTACATCCCCGTAAGCTACAACACACACTAAGGGAACAAATTGGGGTACATAGCATGTATTTGAGCCTCCCGCTCCAATGTTCTCTCTTGGAGGATTCCATGCCGACAGCGAATGCGCACTAGAGGAATCGACCGTCAACATAGGAACTGCTTCTGTTGATCCACAATATCCACTAAAAACTCCTTGAATGTCACCCCATCATCGATGTCCAGCTCCCCGTGTTTGATGATGTGAGATGGGTCATGCAGGTATCTCCTCAGCTCAGATACGTGGAAGACGTCGTGCACCCGATGCAACTAAGGTGGAAGATCCAAGCGGTAATCCACATCACCGACCCTGCCGAGGACCTGAAAAGGTCTGATGAATCACGGAGATAACTTACCGCATCTGCTAAATCTCCCTAGACCTCATCGAGTTGAGACCAGTAAGAAGACGTGGTTTCCATCCTTGTACTCTTGTGGTCTTCATCTCCTATCAGCATAGGACTTTTGTCTGCTCTGTGTAGTCTTGATCCGCTCCCGGATGATCTTCACCTTCTCCCTCGTAGCCTGTACCATCTCTTTTCCTACAGGTGTTGACTCCCATAGGTCAGTCCAGTACAGTGGAGATCTGCAAGGTCGGTCGTACAGTGCCTCATAAGGTTCTATCCCGATGGTGGAGTGGTAGTTGTTGTTGAATGAAAACTCCACATGGGGTAAGTGATCCTCTCAACTGCGACCAAAGCCAAGGACACATGCACGAGGCATGTCCTTGAGAGTCTGAATGGTACTCTCAGTCTGACCATCCTTCAAAGGATGGAAGGTGGTGCTCTAGCGAAGCTGCATCCGAAAAGCCTCCAACAACCCCTTCCATAGCAGGGAAGTGAAACGAGCAGCCCTATCAGAGATGATTGTCTATGGCACGCCATGAAGCCATATGATCTCTAGTACATAGAGGTATCCCAATATCTCTACCGAGACCTTCTCTCTGATCGGTAGGAAGTGGGATGACTTGGTGAGTCGGTCGACAATCACCCAGATAGAGTCGTGTCCTCTGGATGTACGGGGAAGTATCAACATTAAATCCATGGATATCCCATCCCACTTCCACTCTGGGACCTCTAAGGGCAAAACCAAGCCTACTGGAACCTGGTGCTCTGCCTTCACTTGCTGACAAGTGAGGCATCGCGAGAAAAACTCTGCTATCGCCTTCTTCATACTCAGCCACCAGTGATATTGTCTGAGGTCCTAATACATCTTCGCCACTCCTAGATGTAACGCAAGAGGGGAAGTGTGGAAATCCATCAACATCGTCTCCTATAGTGAAACTAGTACCATGGTATATCCTATGAAGATGATGATGTGCTCCCCAACTTCAGAAAATCCATCAGGTGTCTGCCCTGAGGATATCTGAGCTCATCACGTCTCACAGTCAACGTCCCCATGCCGTGCCCATATGAATCGATGTATAAGTGGAGGAGTGACTGTGAGAGACTGTAGAAAGGATGATCGATCTCTATCCACAATGGATATCTGCAACCTGGACATATTCTTTGTCACCTCTCATAGTAGTTGAGTGAATGATATCTTGCTGAGAGCATCTGCTACAATGTTCCCCTTCCTAAGAATATATAATATCTGGATGTCATAGTCCTGGAGGATCTCAATCAATCGACACTATCTCAAGTTCAGGTCCTTCGGTGAGAAGATGTACCCAAGACTCTGGTGGTCAGAGTAGACTGTAAAACACTCGCCCATCAGACAGTGCCACCACATCTTCAAGGAGAAGACCACTGCTACTAACTCCAGGTCATGGGTAGTGTAGTTCTTCTCATATTGTCTCAAATGCTGTAAACCATATGCGATCACAGCGCGCTCCTGCATCAGGACACACCCGAGTCCGGTCCCTCATGTGTCGCCGAAAAATATGTACCCTACACCCTCCTCTGGTATCCTCAAGATGGGCGCACTAGTCAATCTCTGCTTTAACTCCTAAAATCTCTACTGGCATCTATCTGACCACACGAAGGGTTACTGCTTCTTGTTCAATGCTGAAAGTGGTGCTTCCACTCTGGAGAAGTATTAGAAAAATCTCTGATAGTACCCAGCTAGTCCCAGGAAACTCCGCACATCCATCACACTCCTGGGTGGCTCCCAAAGAAGTAATGTCTCAATCTTCGCTGGATCTACTACAACTATAGCATTCGATATGACGTATCACTATTACTAAACCTCTCGTATCCAAAATTGGGACTTCAAAAGCTTACCAAAAAGATGGTGCTCTCGAAGAGTGTCCAGTACTACTCACAAATGGTAGGAGTGCTTCTCCTCAGTAGACGAGTAAATCAGTATGTCGTTAATGAAGACTATAACAATGTGATTGAGGTAAGGCTGGAAGATCATGTTTATGAGACTCATGAATACTGCTGGAGCATTGGGTACGCCGAAGGGCATAACCAAGAACTCATAGTTTTCATATTGACAGCTAAAGGCCATCTTCTGTACATCCTCGTCTCGAACTCTGAGCTGGTGATAGACTGACCTATGGTCTATCTTCGAGAACCATCATGCTCCCTTGGGCTGATCAAAGAGATCTTCAATCATCAGGAGAGGTTACTTGTTCTTCACGGTCACTTGATTCAGGTGACGGTAGTCGAAACACAATCGCAAGCTCCTATCCGCCATCTAGGCGAACAAAATTGGAGATGCCCAGGGTGAAACACCGGGTCAGATAAATCCCTCCCCCAGCAATTCCTCCAGCTGTACCCGCAGCTCAGAAAGCTCAGTGGGATCTATCTGATATGCTAGAGTAGATATCAGTGTTGTCCTGAGGTATAGGTCAAAGTAAAAGTCTACCTCTATGCGAGGAGGTAGTCTTGGAACGTCATCCGGGAAAACATCCGTGTAATGATCCCCCACAACAGGAAAACTCGGACTCCGCACATCAACCTCTACGAGGATGAGACAAGCCAATTGATGTGTGATCGGCTACCCACTCCTCTGTGTAAGTTCATCCTGCACTACAAAGGCTCCCTTCTCACCGGTGAAGGTAAACCTGGTCCCATATGTGCGGATACACCGCATTTTGTGCCTAATACAGTCAATATGAGCATGAACTGTGGATAACCAGTCCATACCCAAGATGAAATCATAAGGCCTTGACGCTGCTACAAGAAGATCTCAGCCGAAGCTCTTGCTTCCTAGAGTAAGCTCACACGACCAAAACCAGTGAGTAATCGGCGAGTCTACTCCCGTAGGAGTCTCTAGCCGTATGAATCGAGTCAAGGGCTCTGTTAGAATCTCCGATCTCCAAACGAGGGCAGTGGAAATAAAATAATGACTCACATTTGGTTCTCTAAGTCCTGCTTCAAGGGTGAAGTAGACACAGATATTACCTCGAATCATCTCAGGTGCACCGTGGTCATAGGCCTCGACGGCCTGGAGCTGAGCCCACCACTATTCTACAGATCCTTGTGGTCGGCGTGGACCTCTTGGTGGTAGTGGTGGTAGAGTCTCGAAACATCGTCCACCACCCACAACTCGGCCAGCTCCTCTACCACATCCGCCTGCTCCCGACAGACCACCATCGTGGAACCTCTGCCATTTCCTGGGAGGTCCCTCTAATGTCTGCTGCTCATCTGCATGGCAGTTTGGGTAGTCATGAGCCATGTGGCCCTACCCGCCGCATGAATAGCACGCCATGCTCCTCGTATAGCTAGCTTTGTCTCGTGTTCCCCACACAACTGAACCTATAACCTGGGGCTGCCCACCTGATGGCATAGTCTACTTAAAACTCTGCATCATCTTTCTTCTGCTGGCTGTAGAATACTATGCTATGTGTCGCCCTATGGTGGGTCTTGCCGCTGGTGACTGCTCAGTGAGAAATCTCTCCACTAAAAGGGCTCACTCCAACACCCCCGCCTATGTCAGGATGATGAGGGGAATCATCAATGCCCAGATCTCATGCTTGAGTCCCTACATGATGGTGCATGCCATGATGAAAGGGTCTCACACCATATCCGTGCAGTAGCGTGAGATTTCGGTGAACCTAATTGAGTACTGAGCTACTGTCATGCTACCCTACTGAAGATGAAGTAACTCATGAATCCTTAGCGCACGAAGGGTGGCTGGAAAAAACTCTTAGTGAAAGAGACTCTAAAAGTCTGTCCAGATTAATGATGCCTCGTCATGCACCTAGAGCATCAGAATCCACCATCTGCCTATTGTTGCAAGTAGGAGACTTCCATCAAGGATCACTATGAGGTCGGCTAGTGTCCCTACCAATCTGAAAACTCTCACGACATCCTCTAGTTAATCCCCAGCTACTTGTGGGTCTGTCTATCCCTGAAACCTGGGTGTCCTCTGGCACAGGAACTCGTGAAATGCACTCAGGTGGCATGCACTCTCTACTACTAGAGATGGTGGTATCGGTGGTCCAACAGATAGTGGTACTGCTGGTACCTCCACTTTGATGGGGCCCCGCACCGAGGCCTCATCGCTTGGTGGGCTACCATCTCGTATGAAACTCGGAACCCTAGCTGACTGACTTCGTGCGGCCATCCTAAAAAGAAACTAATGTGCCACGATTAAAACAATATACCAGGTGAGATGACACAAAGCAACCACGAAGAAACTTTTTTAAATGGAAACACACACACAATCAGTGTTTTCGTGCACTGAGTCAGAGATCAGAAGTCAGAGTCCTAGTGTATTGATACATTGGCTGCCGCACAAACACCGGTTTCCTTAATCTGATAAACACACCCAAAAAACATAACACTACTACTGTTAAAAGAATCAAAGTCCAAGTTCTTTGGTATATCTGACTCCTCTGATACCAATATGTCAGGACCCATCCTCGGGGCCCTTGTCGTGACAACCCCAAGTCCGCCTTCCATAGGCCAGGGGCTGGCGACTAGCACCAAAGGCGTAATCCCAATAAAAAGGGAAGGCATTGACTTTAATAAGTAACCAAATACATAAGAGTACGCAACTGGAAGTAAATAATAATTGAAACTGTATACAAAAGAAAGTGCTGAAAGGAAAGGGGCGGGAAATACAAGCCCAACATTAAAGTACACATAACTATAAAACTAGTACAACTGCTGAAAGGTAAAACAACAACTACTGAGTTGTCCTCTGGGAATCCATTCTGCAGGGTGGGTACATATGGCCTCCTCAGAACCCCAGGTCTGTTCGCCCACTCTGTGTAAGTCTCGCGAAGTGGTCCACCTCTGGGTACCGTCCAACTCTACAACTCTCTACCTCGGTTAGTGTTGTCTGTCATCTTCTACCAACACAACAAAGTTTTCACGATACCCTCCATACAATGTGTACCCCTCCTAGTCCAGAAATGTGAGAAAGGAGATAAGGACCCCCTAGTCCCGCCTCCAGAAGGCCCCGAGTTGGCGACTAGCACCGAGGGTATAGTAAACACACAACTGGGAGGCATTATCCTCTAAGACAACACATGCAGAAGAGAGAGATAAGATAGACACCAACCTACTCCAACACAGAACTGGAATATAAAATAAACCCAATTGCACACCATGAAATTTCATGCAAAAGTACTAAAACAGGAAGGGAAAAATAGCAAGTACCCAAAAGAAAGTAAAAACAGTAGCGACCACAAACCCGAACTGCTCCTGTAACCACATGCTAGTAGTAACCAGCCTGATCTCCAAACTGATCCAAGTCACCTGAAAAACATTTATATACATAGGGTGAGTATAACAATATACATAGTAGGATACTCCCTAAATCCTCTTGTGTAAAAGTAAATAAAGAATGCTAATGCACAATGAACAACAAGTGAAACAAACTCGTCACCTAACCAGGTATACTAAGTTCCCAACCTCACCATGGATACTCTCACCAAGTAACACATTCAAGAATATATCATATAATAAATAATATCAGGGGTACCTCGATACTACTTCCCCACTGGTTTTCCACTTTTCCCCAACATCGCACATCCTGAGCATCTCTCTCCAAAAAAGATTGCCCGTAAACACTTGGGTAAAGAACCACAATATGCAC
This sequence comes from Viscum album, assembly GCA_963277665.1. NCBI lineage: Eukaryota > Viridiplantae > Streptophyta > Magnoliopsida > Santalales > Viscaceae > Viscum > Viscum album. The sequence goes on from OY728164.1 coordinate 782,310,308, forward strand.
CTCGTGCAACACAAAGGCTTGCCTACAGTCGCCTGGGCGAAGCACCACACCATCATCACAACCAAAAGTAACTAGGTAGGTTCCGGTAGCCACCACAACTCGTATAACATTTATCATATGTTGGGTATTATACCTCAAGCCATTACAGCCCATAAACCGAGTAAGGATCCTCAAGCCATCATAGCCTATACACGTTACATGTATAGTAGTCCATAGGATACTATATCCAGAATATATATGTGTGAACAACCAAAAGACATTACATCCCTCTACACAGATATATTGGGAAAAATAAACGTTGTTCCTACCAGCACAAGTATCTACAAAGAGAAGAGAGCGGGGCCTAAGGGGGTAGTCAGCCATTCATCCTCCCATTGTAATGTTGGGGAAAAAACTGTCAAGGGCTCAAAATACCTGTGGTGTCAGTTTCCCTTACTGACGGGGTGGATTAGAGTAAAGAAACACAAAAATTACAGAATATAATATATCTCACAACCAAACTGTGGGCATAACCTAGTCTTAGACACAACTGCATCTAACATCTCCCAGACTCTGATATGCTACATCTAAGACAAGGTATCCTATAAGCACAAAACCATTTAAAGAACTTTATTAGATTACTTCATTCCCTTTTTATCAGTTCCAATTTACGTTAATTAATTCATTAAACATTAATTAACCATGAAAAATTCCACATTAAACTTCATTAGCATCACACCCAAAGTCCACAGTCCCTTTAAAAAAAATTTGAACCACAACATTTTGTTTTAGCGAACTCCAACCCCATGGGTTAACACCATTTAATAAGACATTCATTACAGAAACACATACCCATATTCCTAGGCATTCTAGAAAATCATTCTATTCTACTAACACAAGGGGGATGAACACGGTGAGTAGATGTACTACACGTCGAGTCTTTTCCATTTATAGAAAGAGCTTACACCCATCCTTCCTTGAGAATCTAGGCATGGAAAGCACGTGTCATACCCTACATGTCTTTGCCTCTTTCAGAAGAAGGCTAAGTAAAACCATCATCCTTGAGAAGTGGGGAAAATTAAATCAAATAAACAACCAAAAAAATAGAAAGCATCCAAAAATCACACCCACTCCATTCCATCATCCCTGGTGTCTTCCCCGACACCCACATTCATAAACCGATGCATCTCACCACTCTAGGTGTCATCTACTGCAAAAACCAAAAGCCTGCATGCCCCCACATATCACAACAACCATCTAGAATCACATCATAGCAAAAGCAGCAGTAATACAACATCACATCAATAGGGATATTGTCCCTTTAACAATCAATGGGGTAACTTAGAATCCTTTAAGGAATTATCAAACAATAAATTCTTTAATACATCTTGAATTAATTGATTTATTATTCATAGGTTTCAAATTTGGGAAACCTAATAAGTAAGTTATCACAAATAATTAAACATGCTTACCGCGCCAATTTGATTAACATCAAATTACAACCAAAACTAGATTCGTTTACATGACTCTTTATCTTTAGACAAAAAATTATTAATTAATCCCAATTTATGTTCTTTATTGATTTCCATTAAGAACGAATAGTTAAGAAAAGAAATCATAGATATCACACTATCATGAAAAACAAGAGGCAATAGCATATGACCGATATCAATTTATTTATCGAGTTAAAATATTTATTATTTCAATTCCATTGTCTTCCAGTGGGATTAAAGTTTCTAACAATATAGTTGCACGTAAGAGAAAAGAGAATAAATGAATCCCCTACCTCAAAGAGTTCCTAACGTTATTTATCCACACAACGAGTCATGACCCTCCTATCGCGACAACTGCATCCACCCGAGGATGCCACGATACGAACGCACCAACCAAACCCAAGAAAAACCCAACTAGAAGCATAGAGGTTACATGCTATTACATTGAGATGAGAAACAGAAGGAGATGATCCCAAAGGAATAATGATAAAACATACCTTATATCAAATATTGATCGATACAACTTGGTTGAATCAAAACAGAGCAGAACCAATCTGAGGAGTAAAGATTGATTGTACAACACCTACATGAAGGATTGAAAGGTTCTAGAATCTTATAGCCTAGAACAAATAATAAGAAAATTGGAGGAAGATATCTCATCCCTTTTGAAGATTTAATGGGGCAACAGTTTAAGATACACATAATTATACATTTAAATTGGATCGCATTAACCCACGCATTTTGACCAGCTAAAAACATCCTGAGTCATATAAATAATTAATATATGATTTATGACCTTTGAATCCACCTTAAGAGTCCTTAAAATAAGGCTTTAAATTTATTTTACATGAAAGGAAACATCAAAGGGGAGAAACTCTAGGAAGTTGGAAACACTATTCACATACCGTTACTATACACCTAGCGATCTGTAAAACCAATTTGTAAAACCGATTTGGAAACTGATATGTGAAACCAATCTATGAAACACCATACACCTACTGTTATTGTACACCTATCAATATATGAAAACGATCTATGAAACTGATCCATGAAACCAATATGAGAAACCGATCTGTGAAAAACTGTACACCTCCCGTTACTAAAAACCTACCGTTACTATACACCTACCAATCTATGAAACCAATCTGTGAAACTGAATAGTGAAAGCAATCTGTGAAACCGATCTATGAAACTGATCTGTGAAACTGATCTGTGAAACTGATCTATGAAACACTATACATCTTCTGTTACTGTACACCTACCATTACTGTACACATACCGATAGAACAATTCATAAAACTAGAAACACTATTCACAGAACTGGAAATTTCAAAAAGTATTGGGGATAAGTCACCTTGACCTCCAAGAACACCTCCAACACCACATTTTTACAATGTAATGGACTAGAGAGGTCCGAGCCATTACATCAGATAAATCTCAAAACATTCTCATCCTCAATAATTAAAAACCCACCAAAAGAAACGGAGTCCAAAAAACCACCCATCAAGATACCTCTCAAAAGAGAGCAGACCACAAAAGCAACAAAAAAATTCATAAATAAAACATGAGAGGTCTAACCACAAAGGGAACATCGTTACATGAAAAGAGTTAAACATCAAACAACTCTAGGTACTGAGCACGTATCTATGACTCACATTCCCAGGTACTCTCCTCCATGCCACCGTGTCTCCACAATACAAGAACTAAGGGGATAGAACGCCTACACAACACCTTCTCCTTGTGGTATTGGATATCCATAGGTTGCTCCTTGAAGGATGAATCATCATCAACATCGATCTCTCCCCAATCGATGATATGAGAGTCATTATAAAGATAACGATGGAGCTGTGATACATGGAAAACATCATGTATCCAACTCATCTGTGGGGGAAGTGCTACTCGATATTCCACAACTCCAACATGAGCTAACACCTTGAAAATCGCAGGAAACCATGGAGAATTCTTACTTCCAGGACCAAAACTTCACTGCCCACTACGTGGAGTCACCTTCAGAATCACATGATCCCCAACATTAAACTCTATTTGTCTCCTTCTTTGATCGAAAAATGATTTCAGGCGATCTTGTGTTGTATCCATCCTCTCACGAATCACATGAACCATCTCTGTTGTATACTGTCCTATTTCTTGTCCGAGAATTGCTGACTCTCTGACCCCAGTCCAGCACAATGGAGAACGACAAGGCCAGCCATACAAGGCTTCAAACGGCGCAGTACCAATGGTGGAGTGAGAACTATTATTGTAAGAGTACTCCACCAAGTGTGAGTGACTCATCCATGAACCTAAGAAATCAAGAATACAAGAGCATAACATGTCTTCAAGAGTCTTGATGGTTCGCTCTGTCTGACCATCCATTTGAGGATGAAAATAAATGCTAAGTAATAGTTGAGAATAGAAAGCATGTTGGAGACCTATCCACACTCTAGAGGTAAAATGTGGATCTCAATCAGAAATTATCATCCAAGAAACACTAGGAAGTCTCACCACCTACTATATACACTACCATGACAAAAATGCCATTGATCTTGAATCCTTGATTGCTATAAAGTGAGCCTATTTTGATAAAAGATACCCTACCACCCAAATAGAATCTTTTCCTCCCAGAGCTTGATGTAAAATAGTAACAAATTCTATTGAGATATCATCCCACTTCCACTGAGGAATCTTTAATGGCTGGAGAAGACCACCAAGAACACATTGTTTGGCCTTCACCTTCTGGAAGACTAAACATCAAGACAAAAACTCTCCTACTGCACGCTTTTTCCTAGAACACCAAAACTGGATCCTTAAGGCTCGGTACATCTTTGTCACATCAGGATTCACTGCTAAAGGCGAACTATGAGACTCTCTGAGAACCATATCATGCATCTTCAAAGGAACAAAAGGACTTCCATGATACAACACTCAGTGTTGTTCATCTTCAGTCCAACCATCAGGGGCCTCCCCACAAACATCTCGGTCCCTCCAAACCTCCACCTCTAGATCCCACAATTGGGACTCTTCTACCTTATGCATCAGGGATGATTGTACCATCATCTAAAAAAGTCAACCTCTACCCCCCAAATTATTCCATATCATTATTTAAAGCTGACAGTTCTTCTATTACTCTCCAAAAATCATCATATTCATGCACAGCATCACTACGTGACTATCGGCTTAGCGCATCAGCTACAACATTCCCTTTTATAAAAGTATATGATATTTAAATGTAGTATTCTTGCAAGAACTCCATCCACTGATGGAATCATAAGTTCAAGTCACACTGAGAGAAAACATACCTCAAAATCTAATGATCAGTGAAAACCAGAAAGGGCTCACCAATGAGGTAATGTCACCACAACATCAAAGAAAACACCGCAGCTGCCAACTCAAGATCATGGGTAGAATAGGTGATTTCATGGGGACGCAACTGCCGAGACCCATAAGAAACAACTAACCTTTACTGCATGAGAACACAACCTAACCCCATATGTGAAGCATCGTAGAAAACATCAAACTGAACTCCCTCAGCTAGAAGACAAAAGACTGGAGCACTTACTAACTTCTCCATTCGATACTCAAAAGTTTCATGGCACTGATCAGTCCATATGAACGCATGATCCTTCCTAGTCAAAGCTTTTAGAGGGGTCACAACTCAGGAGAAATTGGCTACGAACCTCCTGTAGTAGCCTGCAAGGCCAAAGAAACTTCCCACCTCTTACAATGTCTTGGGGGCTGCCCAAGACACAACTGCTTCAATCCATGATGGATCCATAGCTACTCCTTATTAGGACACAAAATTCCCCAAGAAATGGACTTATCGAGCCCAAAACATACACTTTGACTACATACCAAATAGCTGATGTTTATGAAGAACTCCCAAAACAATATGTAGATGCTCTGTATGATCCTCTTCTGATGTGGAGTACACAAGGATGTTGTCGATGAAAACCACCACAAACTTGTCTAAGAACTCACAGAACACAACATTCATTAATACCATGAACACAACTGGAGCATTCCTCACGCTGAATAGCATTACAACGAACTCATAATGCCCATGATGATAGTAGAATATAGTCTTCAAGATATCCTTATCCTTAACAAGCATCTAATGATATCCTGACCGCACGGCTATCTTTGAGAACCAAGATTCACCCTTCAGTTTTTCAAATTAATCATCAATCTGCAAAAGAGGATAGCGATTATTTATTGTCTCTTTGTTTAAGTGATGATAATCGACACACAACCACAAACTGTTGCCATCCTTTTTCACAAAAATGCTGGTGCACCCCACGGTGACACACTTGGATGAACAAAACCACACTACAATAGACCATCAAACTGTATACGTAGCTCTCGTAACTCATAAGGGGCCATCCTCTATGGATACAAAGAGATAGGAGACGCTCCTGGATGTAGCTTGATCCCAAACTCGATCTCTCTTCAAGGGGGTAATGCTACAACCTCTTTTGGAAATACATCAGTGTAGTCCTCTATGACCCCATGAAACACCAACTGCTGATCCTCTGAAGAACTCAGCATCATCTCAGACATCATGGATGATAAGTATGGAATGCACCTATGACCCATCTGAGGATCTCACTCACCAACAAACACCACTTTCTCTCCATCCGCACCAATGAGGACTGCCTTTTTTGTGATGAAATCCACAACAGTCTGCACCGAATACAACCAATCCATGATGAGGATGAAATCATATGGTTTTATTTGTAAACATAGGAAATCTCCCCAATAGCGGTGTTTCCCCAACACTATCTCACAGTCTCTACATACTTAAAACAAGTCAACTCGACCTCCTACTGGCATAGTCAACAATAAGGGCACTGGAAGCCTCTCTACCTCAAGTCCCAAAGCATGGATAAGGGTAGGTGATATGAAGGAGTGTGTCACTCCTAAATCAGATAAGGTATACACCATGGTAGAAAGAAAGAAAAGGGTACCTCGAACAACGTCTGGATCGCCTGGAGCTGGGAACACTGGAGTATGATGCTGACCACGACCTCTTCCACGACCTCTCTGACCCTGATGACGACCACCACCACGGCCGCGCTCTTCTCTCTAAGGATGAGGAGCATCATGGGGATGTCCTCTACCAACCCCATATACCGTCTAGAGATATAAATCTAGTTTAACTAGATACAGCTGCCTCGGCTGGAACTACCTCAATGGATGAACCTGGAGTGTAGCACCCAGTGCACGATGACCACTCTGAAACGTTGGTCACTCCCACTTCTGATGGACACGACCACCACAAGAAAAACATGCACCTGATCACATGGCATAATCCTGAGAGTTTCTAACTCTGGAGAAATGAGATGTGAAGGGCTGGGACCTACCCTCGGCTGAACGGAATCTCTTCTGCCCTAAAAACCGGGAACCCCAAACAACAACTCTGCTTCATGTGGAATCATGTTGATTCCCCTCTCGTGATGATCTAGTTGGGTCAAAGTCCTCTCAACAACCTCTACCCTAGAAATTACGTCAAGATAAGTTTTTAGCATAAATTGGTTGACATGGAGTTGTATCTTTGGATGGAAATCCTCATCAAAGTGCCTCGCCCTGGCCTCCTCATCTGGCAGTAGGCCTGAAGCATATCGTGAATGGTTACTGAAATGGATTCCAAACTCTCGAACACTAGAGCTCCCCTATTGAAGGGTAAGAAGCTCCTGGCGACTAAACACCTATGTAGTCGAAGAAAGAAACTCGACTCTAAACCTGTCTCGAAACTCCTCTCATGAGATCTCTAACTCCTCATGATCCCCATGTAACAAGAACCACCACTGCCTCACTGATCCATGTATCATTGTCACAATCAAGGACACTCAGTGCTCTTTCCGAGCACGAATCGAACTAAATCCTATCTCGAACTCCTCCAAACAGTCTTCCGTGACTGAATCTGAAATGGAGCCTTCATACTTCTGCAGACTCTGGCGCTAAAACTCTCAGAGTGTCTTCCTCCATGTGTCGTAGTCATTAAACTCTACCATGCGGTGATCTGATGGAACAACCTACTAGACATTCTCTGTACAAACTAGATGAGGACGTCGACCTGCAGCCATACTTGTAAAATAACAAACCGTTAGAGCTCATAAGGCAATAATTTGGAAGAATCAACATTAATTAATTTTTTTTTTCTTTTATTCATTTTAGGTTAACCTATCCCGAGGTCTACCCATTCAAACATAGGAACAAATAATAATGATGCATGATCCATTCCTAAGTCTCTACCCTGAAACTAGCATCACCTAGTTTAGTAGCCATTATAAACCTAAAGGTCCATACATTAGATCATAGGGGGCCCTAAATGCCTATGTCTCAACTAGTATTCAGTGTTTACCTCAATTTCTATACATGAATGACACTGTTGCCCAACCATCCCATGAAACCTCACCTGTGCCTAACTCCAAACTCCATCCTCTCCTTCAACCAGACCTTTGATGCCACTCTATCACGACCCCCTCCCCAAAAAGTGTACTCATCCTGGTCCGGCAATGTGAGAAGGGAGATAATGACCCATGAGTCCCACCTCCAGTAGGCCCTGGGTTGGCGACTCACACCAAGGGTATAGTAAACACATAAATGGGAGGCACTACCCTCTAAGGGAACACATGTGGAAGAGAGAGATAATATAGACCCCAACCAACTCCAACTCAGAACTGGAATATAAATGAATATGAAGTGCACATATGAAATTTCATTCAAAATTACTACAACTAGAATGAAAAATAGCAAGTACCCAAAACAATGTAAAAATAGCAGTGACCACAAGCCCGAACAGCTCCTGCAACCACAAGCTAGTAGTAACCAGCCTGATCTCCAACCTGCTCCAAGTGACCTGAATAAATGTTTATATATACATAGGGTGAGTTTAATAGTATACGCTGTAGGATCCTCCCTGATGCCTCTCATGAAAAAGTAAAGAAAGAATTTTAAAGAACAGTGAAAAACAAGTGAAACTAACTCATCACCTAAATAGATATACTAAGTTCCTAACCTCAGCATGGATACTCTACCAAGTAACACATAAAAGAATATATCATATAATAAATAATATCATGGGTAACCAGCTACTACTTCCCCACTAGTTTTCCTCTTTTCCCCAATGTCACACTTCCTGAGCATCTCTCTCCAAAAATGCTTTCCCACAGACACCTGTGCAAAGCACCACAATATGCACCTCATGCAACACAAAGGTTTTCCCGCAGACACCTGGGTGAAGCACCACACAGTCCTCATAACAAAAAGAAACCAAGAAGGTTCTGGGAGCCACCACATCTCGCATAACATGTATCATAGGTCGAGTATTATACCTCAAGGCATCACAACCCATACACCGAGTAAGGATCCTCAAGCCATCACAGCATATACACTTTACACATATAGTAGTCCATAGGATACTATATCTAGAATATATGTGTGTGAACAACCGCAAGCCACTACAGGACTCTACACACATATATGGGGAAAACTAACTGATGTGCCTACTAGTAAAATTATCTACAAAGAGAAGAGAGTGGGGCTAAAGGGGGTAGTCACCCATTCATCCTCCCACCGGAATGTTGGGGAAAATACCCCCAAGGATCATAATCCTCAGGGTGTTAGTTACCCTTACTGACAGGGTGGAGTATCATATATATACACAAAAAGTACAGAATATACAATATCTCACAACCACACTATGGGCATAACCAAGTCTTAGACAGAACTGCAGCAAACGTCTCCCAAACTCCAGGCTGCTACTTCTAAGACTAGGTATCCTATAAGCACACAACCATTTAAATAACATTAATAGATTACTTCATTCCCTTTTTATCAGTTCAACTTTATGTTAATTAATTCATTAAAAATTAATTAACCATGACCAATTCCACATTAAACAAAATTAGCATCACACCAAAAGTCCACTATCCCTTTAAAAAAATCAACCTCAACATTATGTTCCATCGAACTATATCCACATGGGTTAACACCATTTAATCAAACATTCATTACAGAAACACATACACATATTCCCAGGCATTCTATAAAATCATTCTATGCTACTAACACAAGGGGGATCAACACGGTGAGTAGATGTACTACCCGTCGAGTCATTGCTGCCTATAACAAGAGCATATATCGAACCTTCATTGAAAATCTAGACACATATAGCACATGGCATACCCCGCGTTTCATTTCCTCTTTCGAAAAAAGGATATGTAAAACCAACTGCCTTGAGTAGTGGAGAAAGTTAATGCAGATAATCAACCAAAAGAAATAGCAAGCATCCAACAATCACGTCCACTCCATTCCATCATCCATGGTGTCTTCCCTGACATCCACATGCATAAACAAATGCATCTATCCATTCTAGGTGTCATCTTCTGCCACAACAAAAAACCTCCATGCCCCCACATATCACCACAACCATCCAGGATCACATCATAGAACAAGCAGTAGGAATACAAAATCACATCAATTGGGCTCTTGGCCCTATAACAATCAAGTGGGTAACTTAGAAACCATTAAGTATTTATTAAACAATCAGTTCTTTAGTCCATCTTGAATTAATAGATTTATTTTTCATAGGTTCTAAATTTGGGAAACCTAATCAGTAAGCTATCAAAAATAATTAAGAATGCTTACTGCACCAATTTCATTAGCATCATATTTCAATATGGACCAGATTCATTTACATGCCTCTTTAACGTGAGCCAATCAATTATAAATTAATCCCAATTTACGTTCTTTACTGATTTCAATCAAGAACGAATAGCTAAGAAATGCAAGCATAGATATCACACTATCTAGCAAAACAAGAGGTAATAACATAAGATCAAGTTCAATTTATTTATCCAGTTAAAATATTTATTATTTCAATTCTATTGTCATCCAGTGGGATTAAACATGATAAAAATATAGTTACACATACGAGAAAATAGAAGCAACGAATCCCCTACATCAAACAGTTCATAACACCCTTTATCCACACAATGGGTGACGATCGTCCTATCGCAACAACTACATCCACCTGTGGATTCCATTATACGACCGTACCAACCAAACCCTAAGAAAAACCCCATTATAAGCATAGATATTACATGCTATAACATGGAGAGGAGAAATAGAAGGAGATAATCCCAAAGGACTGACAATAAAACATACCTTATATCGATGATTGACCGATACAGCTTGGTTGCATCAAAACAGAGCGGAACCAATAAGAGGAGTAAAGTTTGATTGTGCAACTCCTACGAGAAGGATTGAAAGGATATATAATCTCATAGACGAGACCAAAGAATAAGAAAAACGGAGGAATATATATTGTCCCTTTTGAAGATTTAATGGGGTGATGGTTTAAGATATTCTTAATTCCCCATTGAAAGTGGATTGCATTAACCCACGTGTTTTGACCTACTCAAAACATACCTAGTAATATGAATAATTAATATAGGATTTGTGACCTTTGAATCATCCTCAAGAGTCATTAAAATAAGGCTTTAAATTTAGTTTACGTCAAAAGAAATGTCAAAGGGGAAAAACTGTATGAAGCTAGAAACACTGTTCACCAATAGTTATTATACAACTACTGATCTGTGAAACTGATATGTGAAACTGATCTGTGAAACACTGTACACCTACCGATATTTGAAACTGATCTGTGAAACCGATCTGTGAAACCGATCTTTGAAACCGATATGTGAAACACTGTACACCTACTGTTACTGTACACCTACGGATCTATGAAACCGATCTGTGAAATTGATCTGTGAAAGCGATCTATGAAACCGATTTGTGAAGCACTATACACCTACCATTACTGTACACCTACCATTACTATACACCTATAGATCTGTGAAACCAATCTGTGAAACGAATTTGTGAAACCGATATGTGAAACCGATCTATGAAACTGATCTGTGAAACCGATCTGTGAAACCGATCTGTGAAACCGATCTGTGAAAATGATCTATGAAACACCGTACACCTACCATTACTATACACCTACCGTTACTGTACACATACCGATAGAAAAATGCATAAAACTGGAAAAAATGTTCACAGGACTAGAACTTTGGAAAAGTATTGGGGATAAGTCACCTTGACCTCCAAGAACACCTCCAACACCACATTTACACAAAGTAATGGACCAGAGAGGTCGGGCCCATTCCAGAATTGCGAGCATAGCCCGTGTAGGGGTGAGTATAATGATACTCAGTAGGGACCCCGAGACCCCCGAAGGTCTCCCAGAATCCACGAAGGATAAACCACAGAAGAAAGATACAATTACGAAGTATCAACCTACCCTACTTAGGTATATACCCAAACATATACTGAAGTTATCAATCATAGTTCGACTCCAAATCTCGAGCCCAAGCACATCCCAGTCCACACATTATGTAATGTCAATCACCAAATTGATAATGGTTGAAATACATGACTCAACTCACACAAGTATACATCTTTCGTAGAGTGATAGAGATGATCAGATGTAGTCACTGATTCATCTAAGCTGTTGGACCCACACAGGATAGATGACCAGCTATTCTGTCAAACCCACACAGGGTACATGAATAGTAGTTAGAGTAGTCGGACCCACGTAGGATTCCGGTATAGTAGTCATTGCTGTCAAACCCACATATGATTCTAGAACAGTAGTCGTTGCTATTGAACCCACATAGGATTCCAGTACCGTAGTTATTGCAGCAAGCTCTAGGGTTCCCGCACACAACACTCTTGATTCCAGGAGGGTCTTCTCCTCGAGTCAAGTGTCGATACATCAACTATCACGAAGTCCTAAGTTGATGTATCCCGTAGTTCCGTCTCATCATAAGGAACCAAACGCGGAAGACGGTGTATCAATCAGACTCCCGGTCTGAGAGTTATTTGCATTTTTGTTCCATGGGCCCGGTTGGATTTATGTTCCATCCAACCCAGCCATTTTCCAAAGTTTTCCAAAACTCACATATAGTATCACGAAAGGACCAACTGGTCACGAGGTTCCTAGTTCTATAGATGGTAAGTTGATCAGACATGCGGTCTTGAAGTTATTTGCATTTAAGCGAAGATATGCCCAACCCATCACGCCCAGTGGGCTGGCGGGTCGGCCCGACCCGGCTCAGCGGGTCTGACCCAGCTGGGGGGTCGGCCCGGTCCGGTGGGGCGCAACCCACCTGTGGACCTAGCCCACACTGCGGGCCGGTCTGGTTCGCCCGGAGGTGGCAAGGGGCACCACCTCTCCACTACATGGCGAGTTCTTCCCGGAGTACGCGGCCCGCAAAGCGGGCTGTGATTCATCCCACACGGCGCCTATGTGTATCGAGATTCCCCAGCCCGGTCGACCATAGCCGGCTAGTTCTCCCAGCAATGAAGGCAGTGGTCTCCCTCCATGCGGTGCCTGCGGGCACCGCGACCTTCCAGTGGGCCGACCGATCGGCCGGCCGGTCGTCCTGTGGTCCGGCTTCACGGTGGCTGATTCGGCGGGCCGCCTCCGCACCTACACCGCGGCGCGACGACGTCGAGGCCCTACTGACCTCCAAAAGGCGCAATGGCACCACACTTCTTCATCCTCTGTGTCCCTCCTGCCCATGGTTCCTCTTTCATTTCCGTGGTTCTTCTCTGGCGCGGTGCGACGAAACTGCACCATTTCGACTCCTCCTCCGACATCAAACAACAAGAACCAATGGAGGGTCATCGGGACATGTTTGTTCAGCCCGTTCCCTCCGAATTATTTGATATCAATTGTCCAAGGACGAACCAAATCATTCATCGAATAAATAAGGAATAATTTTATTCATTTAAAAATAATCAAATCCCCCTACCTCGATTCAAAGTATGTTGAACGTTGACGAGTCGCGGAAGACGGACGTCGCAGAAGACCGACGTTGTTCCATCAACATTGGAGGATATGTCATTGTCGTTGGTGACATTCTTCACGGCGATGACTTCCCTTTCATACCCCAGTTGGAAGAGAAAGAGATGCATCATCTTTCATCAGAGGAAACATCGTTCTTCATCAAGAGAAAAAGTGTTCTTCCAAGAGTACTTCCCAAGCTCCCAATGATTTTTCCAACCCAAAATAAAAGAATCCCATCCCTTATTTTAATGTTGGCATCATGAATTCAATAGAATTCAAAAACTCAAATTAGTTAATTATGTTGGATCACTTAATTAAATGCATGGAGTTGGACAGAATTTCATGGGATTCAATGACTTAATGACAAGGGTGTGTTGGCACATTAATGGGAAGTCCAAGAGTTTCCCCTAGTAATGGGGAGCTCATGGGGTTCAAAGGGGGGTTTACGGGGGTTGATCTCATGTGGGCCCCACCACATAATATCCTCCAATGGGAGGTTATGTAGGGGTGCCCCCCACCAACTTATCCTTGGAGGATTAAACCATGTTTTAAATAAAAATATGTCACACATATTTTTATTATTGTTTTTAGAAACCCCAAAAAAACTTCTATTACGTTGAAACACAACTACGGTAAAAGTCTCCTTAAGAGAATACCGGTACGTCGAGTTCATCAGTGTCCTTAGATTTCAATTCCAAGCACTGGTTCAAAAGATATAAAAACCTGCACGTACGTTTACTGAACGTACCTGAACAAAACATCAGAAATTGTTTCCGGGCACACTGGCCCACAGAATCAAGCACCATCAGAAACTGGGAACTCGTAAAATTCCCATGTATTTAAAAAAAATATCCATATGATTTCTAGGTCTTTACATTATATTTATGAACGTGTGAATTGGTATCCCAATTTGAGATCATTATTAATGTCTTCTATTTGATCACACAATTAGATGTAAGGAAAAAACCAAGATATTAATGTCATGGAGAGCTAGCTTGTGTTAGGTGTGTCATTATTGGTAGGAATTGGTTGAATGATCAAGATAAAAAAATTTACTTCTTATTTAAGGAAGAGGTTACTTGGGCCTAGTTGGCTAGGATGGCAGTACCAGCATAAATCAATTCCCTGGAAGTTCAAGGTACATGTGTCTAGTTAGATCAACAAATATTAATGCAATAATGGTAGATGATAAAAGATTTACATCTTTCATTATGAGATATCATGATATAAATTGATTAAATTTCAAAATATATTTTTGTAGGATGGTTGTGATTTATATAACAATTCTTTATATCTTTAGGGGCCCTGATGGGTTTCTAGGCTTCTATCATGGTCTATAAATAATATTAATTACTATCAAGAGTCACACATAATATCATATTCCAGAGTCTACCATATTCTATTGAATAGGTGTACAGTACATGGTGGGCCTCACCACATGGTCCATTAATTGTTCACGTGTTACTGATTACCATTAACTAAATAAATTCATTATTATTCCAGTAAAGAGTAATAGGGTTGAATTTATATATTATGAATACTCACAATGTATTATGTTTATACAGGGAATAAATTTATACAAAAAAATTATTCTAACATTCAAGGTATGTTCAATATTATCGGGAATTATGATTCTAGTTAAAAATTCATGTTTATGATGTAATATATTCATTATATATTACATGTATGTTATAAAATAGAAATTATTTTTTTGATGTAGATAGTTCATCATAAATGTTAAATTGTTTCTTATTTAGATGAAGTTAAATTTACGATGGTCGAGGAACCCTATCCAGGCAGTTTCAGTACAAAATATAGGACGATTATAAGGGAATTTTATAAGTGGTTAGGCACAACACCCTCTAGATTCATTTTATCAATAAATTAAAGGGGGGTATTTCCAACCTCATATGATCATTAAATTTATAGGGGTTTCACAACCCCCTCATCTATTTTTATTATTTTTATAATATTTTGTTGGATTTAAATGGAGGTTATGGAAAAACTACCGAAAATTTAATAATTTGTAGTGCAATATGTTTGGTTCAATTTTAATAGAATATATATATGTATATATATATTAATATTATATTATTAGGATATTATAGGCTATATATATTATATTCGTTTGTATTTTACAAACTATATATATAATAGAAATTTTTTTTAAAAGGAAATAGTGGGGGTTCAAAACCCCTTCAATACTCTTATATTAGAGGGGGGTTTGAACCCCTTATAATTTAATAAATTAGAGGTGGTTCATAAACATCCCCTAGTACCTTAAACAAGAGCATGGTTTGAACATACACTATTTTTAAAAAAAATGTCATATAAGTTCAAATTTTACAATATATATATGTGTGCATAAAAATGTGTGTTCGTGTGTATGTGTGTATATATTTTCCATTATAACCATACATAAATGTATTTAAATACATTATAAAAATACAAACATAGATATATATAAATATATATATATATACATTACAGAAATAATTTATATAAATAGTTATACATATAATCAAGAATGTATACATATATAAATATTAGTATACATTATATAAATGTAATTATAAATATATTTCCTCAAATATATAAAATTTACTTATGATTGTATAAATATTATACATTTATATTATGATTTATATTATGCATATAAATTATATTAAACCCATTTTTATTGGATATAATATTAATGTATAAACACATTTATGTTATATTTTGTATAAAAATATATACAATATAGAATATATTATATATTAATAAAATTATGAATATTATATATATATATAAATATTGTAGATATTTTATTATATATAAATTAATATATATATATATATATTATATAACTATTGTAAATATATGTATAATATAGAAAAAATTACATATATATTATTATATAGTTGATATTTTAATATATGTAAATTTATATATATCATATAATTATTTTATATATATTAGAGTATAACATATTAATTATAAATTAATATATATATATATCATTCAGTTATATTTTATAATTTTAATTATATTAATGTACATGATTCTGTGTGTATATATATGTTTATATACATGATATAATATAATATTATATAATTACATAGATAAATATGTAATATAAAGGTATTTAATATAAAATACTTATAATATAAATCATAATATATTTAAATTTATTTTATTTACAAAAAGAACATATAATATTTATACTTTAGAAAATATGTGTAATAACAATCATAATTAATAATATTATTCTTACACACTCAGACATATATATAAGTATATATAAATAATGATACAAATATATATTATAAATATATTATATAGATGAATATTATATGAATATATTAATACACACAGACACAAATATAAATGTATATATAAATGTATATTTATATATATTATATATACAAAGATATACTATATATATTATATATTATACACAAATATATTATATTTTTTATATTTCTATCCATATATATATATAGTAAGACATTTTTGTATCTAAATAAATATAATTTAATATACATTACATACATAAGAAATCTCGACATGGTGGTTAAGCACCATAGTGACAATCCCCCTACCACAGGTTTGAATCCCAATGATGTGAATTTTTATGCCTGGCCTTTGGGGAGGTGAGGTTCTATCATGCTTCACGTGAATGGGGAAGCCAAATTATGTGTGTGGTACCTATGTGGGTTTTCCCATGGGTAGGGTTTTCTTAGGGTTTTAGGGTGGGTGTTAGGGGTTTTTCTAGGGGTGTGTCATGGGTCATCCATTGGTGTGGGGGTGGGTTGTCTAAGTGTGTGCCATGTGTAGGCCTATGGTTTGTCCAGGGGGTTGTCAGTGGGTTGGTTAGGATGGGTAAATATTTAAAAAAAATTGGGGTTTAAGGGATGGTTACAGGATAACCTCCCATAAAATGTAATCAAGACACCCAATTTAGGGGTTGTTCTATCGGCCCCTAAACTAATTGTATGGATTAGAAGCAGTCATAACTACATCTAATGCATACATTTTTTAGAATTTTAATGGAAATTAGATGGGGTTTAAATCCCCAATAATTTCACAGCCTTTAATATCAGCTGCATTTTACCAATGATTCATTAAAACCGCCCCTAGTAAGATAAGGTGGGAACATTAGTCGCAATGTAACACAGCTGCCTCTAATCCATACATTTTTGGGATATTGAAGTGAAATTATAGGGGGTTTAAACCCCCTTTAATATAACCACCTCTAATATCATTTTAATTTTACCAGTGGTTCTTTAAAATCACCCCTACTAGGATAGGGTTGGAATATTAGCGATAGTTCATCATAACCAATGCTAATGTGTTTAGAGGTGGTTATAACCCCCTCAAAATTTAAAAATAACCCCTTCTAATAGGGGTATTTTTTGTAGTGTTTTGACATCCACTATATAATCATAGAAGAACTCATTTATGAGAGACAATTAATTCCAATGGATTGAGAGACCCTCTCTCCTCTGACATCCTATAGAGAGAAAGACTCATTTCAAGCAATCGTTCCATGAATTCCATCACAGATTGATGGAATGATATTTAGATGATCATCATGATGTTAAAGGAATCATCAGATCTCCATTCTAGGACCCAAAATTTTAATAATGAAGTATACATGAATTATTGATGTGTTTGAGGATGATCTATATGGATTCATACTTGGATATGTGGAGTAATTATTTTTGATGACATGTTGTGTTCAATGACTCTTCGATTTGAATGAGTAATTGTGTGGTTTTAATTTTTTCTGTTTGATAATTAATGCGAGATCCTCAAACCACTATCGGTGCTTGGATTTCTAGTGAAAAAAAGTTTCATTTCTCTAGTGATGAAAAATTATAATTCCAAAACCCAAAACATCCACTACAGATTCCAATACAATAAAGAATAACATTAATAATGACAAATTTTAAAACAAACAAAAATTCTATGACATGAAATAAAATGCTAAATAAAAGAAACACCTTCCTCAGTTTAATGAATAAAAATAAGTAAGTGGTCTCCTATGATGATAAACAATAAAAAAAACACGATGTTCCTTATACAACACTTTTATGAGAAAATACAGATGATCTACACTAAATACTACTCTACAATCTTCAAACATTAACCTTAAGGTTCAGGAAAAGAACCATAAATCAAGGGGAAAATGGAATTGTAGAGAGAAATTGATTTATATGGACTATCCATGGTAAAATACACTTGAAACCAATGAGGAGGATAACCCAAATGGAAATATAATGTGAGGAGGAACCCATGGTAGTGGCCCTCAGTCTGTTCGAATGAGAGGGAGAAAAAAGGAGTACAACAATGAAAAAATTGAGAGGGGGAAAATAGGTTATTCCAAAATTAACAAATCTTGAAATAATTCATGGATTAGTCATTTGGATTTCTAAATAGTTAACTAACCATGATAATTGCACTTCTTAGGTCAAACTAACACACATAGTTTACCAAGGATTTCACACAGTTGGAAAAACCATGCACCAAATTTCCCAAATATCATTTATAGAATATAGATATGAATGATGCAATAACCACATGGTCTACCAAACCCTGAAAATTCACACACCCTCATATTCATATACCCAAGGTGTTACATGTTTTACCCTATGATCCATATTTTTTGGACTTAAACATGTCCCACACATGATGAAAACCATGAACATAAAAAATGAACTGAAAAAACCCACCAAATAAGGTAATGAAATACTTATCTATAACCCTTTAATGAATAAAATTAATGGAAATAATAAATCCATAATTTTTATGTTTTCAACTCAAAATCCTTGAAAACATAAATCAACTTCTTATAATAAAAAATAACATAAACTAAACTCTAAAGCGACACAGTTTGTGTCACACACAAATCATCAACAATTCCATTGATAAAAAAATTAAATAAATAATATAATTATATAAGTAATTTCATATGAAAAATATTGAAGATAAAATCTACAATATCATTATCTAAAATAAAATATAACCTATTAATATATTTACCCCTCCAACATCTACTAATCATAATTTCATGATATTGTATAATACAACCAATCATCCCACACCATCTTTTAAATCTATAAAAATTTTATATAGAAGATGGGGTTAGAAAACATGTAAAATCATTAGGTTAATCTAGAGATACTAGAAAGCTAATATAGAAGAATAATACTTAATAGTTAGCGAATAAATATTTAAAATAAATCATGTTCCAACAAAGGTTAACCTCCAACCCAGTCACCAAATAAAAATAAAACATTGATATAGTAAAACATGATAATATACTAAAATATAAACCCAAGTACCACTTCCCTAGTAATCTAATTCCCCTCAAATACAAAAATCATATTTCATGTGGATCCCATCCCATGCCAAATCTTAATACCATAAATTATACCATAAACACATACCAATACAACTTAACAAAAAATTTATAACATTTCCACATAACAAAAACAACATACCAAAACCACACACCCAAACCACATACCACAATAACATCCACCACCTTATAATATAGAAACATCCATCACATACTATAATAATTACCACAACAACATAATAAAACTATAGCTAGAAGGAAGTGTTGGAGAAGCACAATATCCAACTATCCTATTCACTCATATAATTGAGGTTGGGGGTTAACTAAGCACCCAAACCCTTATTTTGGCATTGATTAGGTCACTTGGTTCAAGTGATGGTGTGTAAGAAGTTATAGAACATTAAATGATATATAATATTATAAAAATGCACTAATGTTATTTTTTGTTCCAACCCACTACTACAAACATATCCCATAACCCATAAAATAACCATTATACAACTATCATTTTCACCTATAATGACATAGTAAGCCAATACAATAACAAAATAACTCAATCAAAAAGTCCCAAAAATTTCTCCCAGTTTAAAATTCATTATCTATTTCCATGTTATTTGTTTGTAACCTTTTTAAAAATAGATTATTACTATATCTCATCATCAACAACTTTATTAGAAGAAACTATATATATATAAATCATCAAATTAATTACTATAATTTATTTTTAATATAAGTAATTAATAGAATTTTTTGTAACATTATTATCTATTTTTTTTATTTTTTCAATAAATATCCAATTAATTTTTTTCATGGACATCCCGGTAACAGAAAATTATCATATTTTAACAAAAGAAACTACATTATATTGACAAAAATATTACATTACAAATTAAATTAAATAGGTAAATATTTTTTTCAAAACTCTCTAATTCATTCTAATAATTATTATTTTATAATAGCTCACTATATACACTATTTCTATTTCTAAAATATTTATGTCAACATATATTTATATATTTATGATTATTATCATTTCCCATTTGTAGCTTAGTTATTTCTTTCACATTATCATTTTTAGTTCAACAATATAGAAATAAAGTTGCAAACATTTGATAAAAAGAAAATTCTATTGTAAATAATATTTATATATATACATGAATTTTAAAAAATATTACCAAAAGGGAAATATCAACAATAAAACAGCACACAAACATGTATTTGATAGATTTTAAAACAAATATTCTAATTGATTTAATTTATTTATTATCTGTAATTGAAACGAGTTAATCAAAGAATCAAAATCACGTCAATTCCAAACTAATAATAATAATAATAAATATAATATTTTTAACTTTATACCGCATATAAAAACTTGGATCATCTAGACACCAAATGATATCCTCCATTTACTTCAGCATTATTATTATCATAAGAATCTCATAACCAATCAAGATAATATCATCCCTAATATCTACGTTATACTATAAAAATATGTATCATTTTTCTCTACAATCCCTGAAGAAGGGATAATTAATGAAAATGGGATACAAAGTGGATGGATAATAACTTTTACACTAACAATTCCACTTTATATGGTTAGGAACCCCAAGAACTAACATAGACACTCTAAAACATACCAAATTTAGTACTCAGCTATTTAGGGTCACAATAGAAATGAATGTATTGAATAATAGGGAAATGCATCCCCATATTTATGATCATGTTTTGGTGACCCAAACAATTGAGTGGTTCTAGAAACCATGTCATGGTTTATGGATGTTAAAGGAAATATGAAGACCATGGTGAAATAAATCATCAAACACATTGATTTTATTCATTCATAAACTGTTAAAAACCATGTAATTATCCAAAAACATATGATGATCAATAAATCCTTTTTTATTTTCCTTGACATCCTTCCATACAACGTGATAAATTTGCAAAAACATTTCTGAAGAAAATGATTTTTAATCTATGATGAACGATCAATATGCATTTCTTTCCCTTTAAATAATAGACATCCATATAACATCCCTAAATCAGAACATGACAAACAAAAAAATTAAATTCCTTTTTATGTTAAGAAAGTAGTTTAATATTTTTAGAGCCCAATTTCAACTCCAACACCCATCCTTCAAAACGAATAAATCAAACTATAATGAGATCCCTAATACTGAAAATAGAAAAAGACCAAGGTATAATGGTATAAAATAGCTACATGGTATTTCAAATAAAAAATAAATCATCTATTATTTGACAGTTATACTCAAAACACACATCCACTATCTCCATCATCAAGAAAACACGTATTATATGACTATAAATGTTTGATCCACTACATGTACCATTGAAGGATTCTATCTTAATAACCATGAACTCAAAATAAAACATGTTTAAAAATACATGTCATCCAACAAGGACTAAATAAATCCATATATTCCAAACACCTTTTCGGGTAAAAAATAAATTATTCATTAATAATATATATGTTTATCCTAATTTGATATTTTTTTTCAAAAACTGGTAAATAACCCTGATATGTTTTTTCATTACATTACATTATTTTTGTGAATCTACACAAAACATCTAAATAATTTTTTATTATTCATAAATATTAATATGATGATCTACTAATAAAGATATGAGTATTTTAATGGGATTAAATCCACATTTTTTTTTGAAAAAACACAACTGAGTCCCAAAATGGATTGTTTCTAATAGAGGCTGTCGATTTATTTTATTGATATTATTCACATACTAAAGGTTGATCACAGAATTTTATTATTATTCATGAATTTTAAAAACACTTTCATTGATTGAAAATAGTTCATGATTTTTATAAAGTAAAAAAATGATCTCATTCCAAGATTTATAAATTGTTTAATGTCTAAAATAATCATTATAACATATTATAAATACTCTAGTAAATCTTTAAATGATTTTTATAGTTGATCCATCATGGATTTTGTATATAATAATTGATATGGTGGCGGTGTATGACCACATATTCCCTAATTTGATATTATTTAATCTTATAAATATAATAATAATATCACATCCATATCACTAAATTCGATAAGAAAACCTAGTACCCCAACACATTTCAATACAATACATTCACCTAATCATGATGAAATACATTTAAATACCAAATTATGTTATATTATACAGAATTAATGTTTGAAAAATATAATCATTAAATTTATATAAGTTTTTTATACAAAAATTAAGTCATTATTCACCTAACCATTATATTTGATCTTAAATGTCACATTAACATTAGAAATTATTATAAATAACCATAAAAAATGGAATCCAGATATACACATTTACTACTCATGCTCAAAATGGATATAAAATGATCTATATCAATTAAATATATCTTTATATAAGTGAAGGGAACAAAGCATTTAATTCATAAATATTACATACTTTTAGAGGAATATTGAATATATATAATAATTTTAAATTCCCCAAAACCATAACAGTTTTAGTGTACCTGGAAAATAGTTTTGTAAATAAATTATTTGATGATATATCATCAATATCTCAATAGTTTTCTTCTCACCATATACACTTTATTAGCATAACATACATTATAAATCATTCATTATAACCCATTTAAATGAAACATAATAAAGTGTGACATATGATACCATGTTTAAAAATGTGATATATAAATTATTGATCATATGCAAGAATAATATAAGTATAAGGGTATGATATCCTAATCAAAACATATAAATTTTATACTTAATCAACTTGATTCATGTTATAAAACAATATCATTTCAAAATAATTGAATCAGAAGAGTAAGGAATCATATTAAATGAATAATGATCCATGAGTCCAAATGATAAGTATAAAAACATATCAAAAGAGTGTGAAATCATCATATATAGAGAAAATAATTACTTTTTTATTGTTAAATAGTGATACCATTATGTAACAGTGTATTATAAATCAACACATATTTTACATATAATAGTGAATTAGACATCACCACCTTTCCACCATATCATAGTAGACAACGAATGAATAAAAAATTCACATATAAATATGGATCAAGAATAAAAAATTGTTTCTCATATCATAGAGGATAATTCATCACCACCTATTTACCTTATCATATTTGAAAATATATCACAACTTGTTTGATATAGTGTACTGAGCATATCAACTTGTTTCCCATAATTATCTAATGAGATAAAATGATTAACCAACACATTGTAGGGATATATAATTCCAGTCACACATGTCACCTAATAAAAACAATACATATGTGTTTATAAGATTATAAAATGTTAATCATATCACTATATCAGAACCTATGGAATGTAAAATAGTTTTTTAAACATTTCATCATTTCATTATATCATAACCTGTGCAATAGAAATAGGTTACATTAAATAATACTTAAATAATCATAATCATAAGACATCCAGAGAAATAAATTAGATTGTATCATAATATCAAATAACCATTTAAACATAAGTAACACAAAATAATTTTATCATAGACAAATAATTCGTTCTAAATATCCCATGATCATTTATTGAGGAGAATTGCTATTTTATTTTGAAATCACTTGTTTAAAATATATAATTTTTTTTAAAAAAATTCTATTTCAAATTATACGTGGAAAGATGAGGGCTAAAATTTATATCATTGGGTGAACATAATGGCCTAAAATAACGTTCACACTATCTATGTTAAAAAAAATATTCCATCAACATTTTCAGTAAAAATTCAGAATTACCACTTTTGGAAAATGAAAAGATTGTTCTAATAAAAATATTTTGTAGAAATTAAACATCTCTATAAATTTATATTATTAATAATTATATAATAGAATAAATTTTCTTTCATTAATTTTAATGGACATATAGATATGGAAAAAATATTCATGGTCGATGAGAGAAGAAAAGTCATTTTTTCATAAAAATATTCTTCAGACTATTATGTATATAAAAAAGGGAAATGAAATGAAAAAAAATTAATCTCAAGAAATAAATAAATGAGAATAAAAAAATGATTTATTTTATAGATTAATAATTTAATGTCCTCAATGTAAATTAGATTGTAAAAACCACTGATTAAAATGAGTTTAAAACACAAATCCCTGATTACATTGGAAACTTTTGAATCATAACCCTTATAAAAGAAATAAAATTTAATGAAAAATGAAATATAATTAAAATAATCATACTCTTGATAAAACATATAAAGTTGTAATTATATATAGCTTATAATAATAAATAGTTGCATAACATCAATCACATCTCAACAAAAAAATATTTAGATGAAGAACCCTTACCGCTTTGATAATCAATGTATAAAAAACTATTAAAAGAGTATAACATAGATTTATTTGTTAATAACCATAATATTCAAGAAGAGAATAATAAATTAATTAATTAGTATAATACACACTATACAAAATTAATAAGAGATAAATATCAAATATATCTCATAAGAATACAAGTGACACGAGAAACACTTACCATATGTCTCATCGTACTTCGTACATCATCAAAAATAATGAATAATAAATATAGTTTTAGTGTACATGTATTTCAGGATCATGATAATATATATCATGCCATATATGATTTACTTATTAAATCCTATCACCAAATTAGTAATAATTCTTTATTTAAATCGCTATTCACAGTGGCAACGACTTTGTTTTTCATGAATGTTTCAGTTTAGAAGTCTCAGATATTGTGATTTGATCATGAATCCTTTATCTCAAAATTGTTAATAAATTAAAAAGTTTTATATTTATTCATTATATAAAATTTTATATCAATTCATATAAATTGGTTATGAGTTTTTAATTACATCAGTTCAGAGAGATAATAGTATATACATATTCTTGAGTGATGTTTCAAATTTTTGATGGATGGAGAAAATGAAAAGTAAATAATAATTTAACATTTCATAACATTATTAATGTAATAAATATCATATAAATACTCATTAAATCAATAAATATAACCATAAATGTAATGTGGTGATTAATTATAAAACATGTAGCATTATAGAGGTGGTAGCCCACATATACACACACAATGGATGTTTTATTTTCCCATTGGATGGAAAAGAGGAGGATAATAGATGTTAGACTGTTAAAATACCCATTATACTTATTTAAGACAATGAATTAATTATTATATAATTGAAAAAATAGGTTTAGAATATTTATAAGAGCAAATAAAACTAAATATACTTGGTTAAGAGTAACACCTCTACTTTGGGAAACCTCTTTTGGATAATAATTTAAGCCATGAAACAATGAAATTTCAGAAATAAACGTAGATATAGGATATTATTAAGCAATTTAGGAATGTATTTGGTTTGGTATGGGTTTATGTATATTTATAAAATTGGTTAATAGGGTAGGAAATAGTTCACCCATTAATACGTGTGGAAAAAGACATGCTTGGAATTAATAATGATATTAAATAATAAATAAATAAATATATATATATCATAATTAATTCTAATGGAACCAATTCATCTAAAATCAAAAGATAATATGTGTTAAGATATAAATAAACTCAACTAATCACATTAATACATGTAATGGACACATCTTAATCCTTATCTCCGAGATGAACATCTTCAAACACATATTAACCTCAATCGGGATAACCAAAACTTTTACCACAATAAAATAATCATATTAATAAAAATAAAATATTCTTTGTGGATAAATTATTAAATATTTATTGCATATTTAGAATCCATTTTATCATATTATTTTTCTATCGGTGACATAAATTACATTTAATATATGAATAAAAAATGCATGAAAACAATTTACAGGAAAATGACCAATTTACACAAAAAATAATTTCTCGTTAAAATAATGTAATGAGATTGTTTTCAATAGTTTTTTGGTTAAATAAAAATAATAACATTTTAGGCGTTTTTTTTCAAGAGAAATATGAATAAAATTTTCCAAAATGGCCATTAAATGCAAATACCCAAAGATATTATTATTTGAGTAAAATAGAAATAATGTTCATAGTAGCCACTCTTCGGTTAAAAAATTAAAAATATTTTATTTGAATACTTATTGTTCTCATATAACATATCTTTGGTAAATGAAAAGGTTCTAAAATTTCTCGATTCATTATTATATCATAATCATGTCATAAGGGTTATAATAATTTGAAAATAAAAAAATGTAATTTTCACCCAAAAATCATCTTTTTTAGAAATAATACAAATTTTCCTATAGTGATGAATTTTAAATGATAAATACAAAAAATATTCCCATTTTTTTAAAATATTTCTCATAAAAATTTTAGAAATTCAATTTAAAATTTGTGCGAAAAAAATTGCAAAACTATTATTTAAAATATGAATATTCGAGCATCAAGTTGGATTTATTATAATTCCATGCCTAGTAAAAACCATTCAATTAATTTTGAAACATTTTATTAAAGATATAGTCTAAAAATATCATTAAAATCATTAAAATATATATATTAATTTAATTTATTAATATAAAAACACATTGTGCATATAATAATAATAATTATTTTTCATTTTCTTTTTCTTTAAAATGTTTTTAATTTTATTTATAATAAATTCATAATCAATGAATTAATTTTATAAATGTTTAAAAAATAATTTTACATAATTTATTTATTCATATCCATAACCTTTAATAAAAAATATAGGTGATAGATTTCAAATTATATAATACTATTTTAAGAGTATATGGTGTTTTTTTTCAAACTCTGTGTTGTGTGTATAGAGAGTTATTGAAGAAATAAAATTTATTTAAAGAGGAAAAAATCATAAAATATCCAGGTGTTACATTATAACCTATTTATAATAAATTTTGACTATAAATAAAATTAGTTAAAAACAAACATGGAGTGATACTTTTGTCCCACCACATCCTTCATTTCCCACATAGCTCTTTCAAATTGATAATATCACCATTTTTTTGAATTGGTGAGTGGTATTATTTCATAAAACATTCGCTATATGATCTAGAATCTCCACCAATTTCTCCTCATAAGATTGTTACTTATCCTGAATTATAGCCTCTATGTTTAGTACATTTGAATGACTATGTTTTTACTTTATCCGAATTGATACTTGAAATAGACCACTAACTTGAGAGGTATTTTGTAAATGTCTATATTTATAAGATATCATCCATATATAATAATGATTTTATAAGGGACTAATATTTATAGTTATCATATTTCCCTTCTTTCCATATTATATTACCTTCATCCATATTGATATTAATAGGAATACCATTTCTCCAAATACAAGAACCAGATCTTACTAGTGATTACCAGAACAATGTTTTTGTCCCCATAGAGATACTATTATGAACAAAAGAATGACTCTAACCAAATATATCATTTATTTTACTCGATGAGTCCCAAATAGATTTATTTCTCCTACTTCATCACAACATGTTTGACTTATGAACTTCTTTGAAAATAAATCTTTATAAGTAGGCATATGAATACATGAGTGAAATATATTATTGTATTAAAATTCATCTGAATGAAAGTGTTAATCCCAACCACCGTAGAAATAAAAAGAGAAATCAATAAACATGTATTATATGTATTAATGGTTCTATCAGAATGAAATGAAAATCGGGGATGATATATTGTACAAAAAATCGACTCTGTATCTTGAGTCCATTTTATACTTCTCTAGTCATTAAATGTAAATCTCATATCTCGATTAGATATTATTGAGTGTGGTGCTCCATGAAATCTCATAACTTCATTAATGTATAAACATGGTAACTAGTTAGGAGAGAAATATTATTTCAAATAAATAAAATTCATTCATTTTTTAAGTATATCAACTAAAACCCATATAGAATTGTTCCCTTTAAAAAAAATTGAGTCAGATGATGAAATCCATGGTAATTGTTTCACATTTCTATTCTGGTAGGGGTAATGGCTATACCATACACTTAAAATTCTATCATCTAGCCTCAACATTTTTACAAACTAGGTATATGAAAATATACTATTTAAAATCCTTTTTTATGTTGTCCCACAAGAAATATTATCTCATATATTTATACGTATTCATACTTTATGTATAAATAAAGAATGATAAACCATGAGATTCACCTACCAGTTCCCTCTTCAATATATTTATTAGTGAAAAATATAATCTATTCCAACACATTATAATTCTATTTTAATAAAATTTGAATTCTATATCATTCCTCACATTATTCTATAGTTATACAACTTGATTCTATACATCCTTAATCCCAACACGGAGAGAGTGTTAAATATTCATTTGAGAAAAAAGGTAAGTGTCCCCTTTGATCATGTTTTCATGTTCAATATTATAAATATTTATATGTATTGGACATCATTAAATCCTAATCATAGAAAAAAAGGAATTTTTATTTTTAATTAGAGCATCATCTACCATATTTTCCTTCCTAGAATGGTAATGTATTTACGAATTGTAATTTGTAATCACCTATAACCATCTTCTTTAATTCATATTCATATTTTATATATGAATGTATAATTATTTATTCTACAATCCATATATATGTCACATAATTCCTAACAAATACAATTAATCATTATGTATAATGTAAATATAACACTGCTATCTCAAAATACCAATTCAGATAATTTTTCTCATGTATTATCAATTACTGTGCGACATATTCTATCACCATGTCATTTTTCATGAGGACACATCAAATTACTTTCATTGATTGGTCACTATAGAAATAAATCCCTTTTACTTTGTAGTGTAGTATGAACACATGTTCACTAAGAAACATTCTATTAAGGTCCTTGAAATTATACTGATGCATAGAAATACATAATATTTTACTTCGGGGATAATCATCAGATTTTAAAGAAGTACATTCCCAAAAAAATTCAATAGTATATGAACTAAAACCCTAAGGCACCTTAATCATTCCATTAGAATCATTCACTATTAACTCAATTTCTTATAATTGTGCTGGTAATGTGAAACCCTAATAAAATTAAATAGACATAAAAGAGAGGGTACAACTACAATCACAGAAAACATTAACTGATCTAGAGTGTATTATAACTCTACCTTCCAAAATTTCATTCCCATAACCCACTTCGAATGTCATGATCAAATGTGATTTCACTTTTCCTTTGGGATTAATAGGGGATTGAAATTTACAATCATTATAAACCTTCATATTTATACACATGTTGGTATAATTTTAATAATACTTACATTTGATGCATTGGAGTCTGGGTGGTCCAATAGTTGGTATCTATATTTCATCCATTTCAAAAATAGACCTATTTATTACCTATTAACATTCTTTGTATTTATGACCTTATATTACCCATTTAAATCCCTTCTTAGTTCCATTAAAACAATTACCATGACGTTTTTTCACATTTCAAGCTTGTAGGTGACTAAAATTTCATTCCAACATGTCACTTATTTTAGTTTTCCTGAGAATACTTCTTCCTTATCTGATCAAAACCAATGGAATGGTGACAATCTCTAATTTTCCCTTCCAATCTTCAGATCACATCAACTGATTTATTCATAGCTACTAAATTCACTTATATCTATAACCTTTTAGAGACATGGTTTTACAACACTGAATAATTAGTCAATTATTATTTTAGGTAATATGATTAAACAATAAGCTTACCTTTCATGTCTTGTAAAATTTTCCTCACAGGTACTAATGAATTCACACTCGTTTTATTTTAGCTCAGGAAACTACTTATCAATTCTTTGAGGTATAATAAATAGGATTTTATTATTGATAGAATCAATTTAAACTCATCCCATCATATTGATTCAATTTAATTTCATTCCATGCATTACTAATAATAATCTACCATTGATCTGTTACTCGTTACCAAAAATAAATGGCTCAAAAAACATTTTATTTTTCCAATCACTAGAGAACATAAAATATTTCATTTGAGTGGTATTAATTCATTACTCATCCACTAATGGATCAGAAAACCCACTAAATGATGTTTGATGTTGCTTCATGAAAGATTAAATAGTATATTAATCCATCAAATGATCATTTGAATGATCATCATGATTGATAGACTGATAAATTTTTGTGATAATAATAATAAGTTTCTATATTCTAACCCCCATAAAATTCAATTTCTCTAGAGGCCAATGATTTATTTTTCCATCAAATTAATTATTAGCGGCATAAATTTTTGTTCCTTCCATTAACTAAAACCAAAAATAATATGGTATGTATCAATATTCAATAATAATAATGGGAAAATATATATTCATGATAAAAATTCATATGTTGTATAAATCGGTACTACTTCATTTCAATCTATGACACTATTGGGTTAACCTAGGTTATAAATGATCATTATATATAAAAATACTTCATTGTAGTTCATTAATAAAATTTGAATTATCCCATGAATAACCCCTAGAGTATCTATGTATGTGTTTAATCTTATGCCCACTCATTTTCCACCATTGAAAATAGATATAACACCCAATACAACAATTTATGAGTTATTGTCGATATGTTCATCTTTGGAACAGCCTCATCCACTTAAAATATCAAGTAATTGATGTATCTACTAGGGAAACCATGCAATCGCTACTTTATAATAGCTTTATATTTTTATCCTATTGATAGAAACATCCCTATGTTTTTTAATAAAGATCTATAATCACAATGTTGAATCATAAATTAACCATGATCTTATAACAAAAAATGAGACCCAAACATTTCAAACAAAAATATCACATCCCTTTAGATTAGTATTAAATATAAAAAAAAACAATATTACACTCCATTGAACCATAAAAGGATTAGTGTTCTTCGATACTAGATATAATAAAAATTTATTTCATGAAATATTGTTATATATCCCCTAATGTCTTTCTCAAATTGTATCCTTCTTTAAAATAACATATTTAAAACCATTCATCAAAACTAAGGTAATGTAAATAACATAAAGGGAGAGTTTATATGCTTAGTATGGGAAAACATGAGAGATATCCATTGATAATCATGTAAAAAACAATATAAGAATAATAGTATATGATTATGATTAAAAAATTAAATGATCATGCCCAAAAATGTTGTTTGTGGAATAAAACATTAAAATTTCAAAAAACCAGAATCATAAGAGTGTGGAATGCTCATAAATCAATAATTGTATATGAGTTCAAATAATAAATTTTTTTTCTCAAAATATCTTCTCTCTATCATAGATAATTAAACCATATCATATATCAAGGTTAACTACTAGTACCACCATATCATATCAGATGAGACGAAAATATATAATTCCCATATCATAGTGGATGAAGAATTAAATAAGTTTCCCATATCATTGAAGATCACGCATCAAAAGATGTTTCCCATATCATAGTGGAACAAAAATCACTACTAGATTCCCATAACAATGTGGATCAGTAATTAACCCCCTTTTCCCATATCATAGTATTTCAGATATCACAACATATTTCCAATAGTGAATCGAGAATGTTGATTTTCTTGCCATAATTATCACATTAGATTTAGAGAATTAACCAATGCATTGGTGGGATATATAATTTAAGGCACGACCATCAAATAAATAAAACCACGCATATGTTTTCCATAATATCCTAAACATTCATCATATCCTTACATCTTAACCCATAGAAAGGAAACTAGTTATGTAATCATTTCTCTTCTTGATTAAAGTATAACCCTTTGCAAATAAATGGGTTTGATATCATCATACATAAAACATCACCATAATAAGATATCTATAGAAACAAAGATGATTTTTTCATAAGTTCAACTCCCTAGTGATGCATAAGTAACCACAAAAGATGTTATCATGGATGAAAAATACCTTTGATGATCTTAGGAACATTTCTTGATGGAAATGCCCCTTTTTATTTTGAAAAAACTTATATAAAATCTAAAAATATCCAAAATATTAAGGAACAAATTTTCAATCAAAATAACTATGGAAATAAGGGAATTAATCTTTAGATAATTGAGTGCTCAAGATGGAAAGAAACTCAGTTCATCTCATGAATGTGAAAATATTGATTCCTTTTATGTTGTAAGTAAAAATAAAAAATTACATCATTTAGAGAATGATGAGAACATTCCCATTGAATATTTTTATATAATGTCATAATTTTGAAACAATTTCTCTCATCAATGATTGAACATTTGTAAAAAAATATAAAAAATATTAAGTAAAATTTGGACATGTATCTATAAGATTCCTGAATAAAGAGAAAATAAATTTATTTTTTTATTGAAAATATTATCTTAATATAATGGGTAATTAAATAAGAAAAAATTAAATTAAAACATTTAGTATCTATAAATAAAAATATGAGAATAAAATTAAATATATTTTTTGAAGATTGATCCAATAATCTCACATAATGAAAATTTAATTATAAACAATCTCAATTAAGATGACATGAAAACATAATTCCCTTATTGATTAGGTAACTTTTGAATCATAACTCAAATAAAATAAATGAAATATAAATATATATATAAATACATTAAAATATGGATATTAATGATAAAACATTTCAAAGGCATAATAGATATAACTTATAAACATAAATAGTTGCATAACCTTAAACCTGTCTCAAGAACAAAATATTGAGATGAAAAGACCTTGCTGATTTTATAATATATGTTTTAAAACCAAAGGAAATAGAAAACCTTATATGGATTTATAAATCATTATATTTAAAATGACAATCAATATAAAAAGAACTCATGGGTAGTATATACACCACACACACAAAAAGTGGTGAATATGGCCTATGTCTCACAGAAATAACAGTGAGACAAGAAACCCTTGCCCCAAGTCTCATCCAACATTATATGTGTTAGGAACTCCTGGATAATAAATTTAGATTTATTATTAAAATATTATAGATAAATATTAATAAATATTATAACATATATTATTTACATGTAGCATCTTGTCATTAGTTTATTACAAATTCTTAACTAGAATCATTATTTTAAATGATAACTGCATTGTTCTTCGTGTATGTTTCTATTATGTAGGGGATATTCTAATATCATATAGGTAATATTAAATATTACACATTATTTAGGTAAATAATAACTAATATGAGTGAATATATCACAATATTATCATTCAATATATTATCATATGACATCTAATTTAACAAGTTATTTTCATATATTCGTTGAGACTTACTCTACCGATGAACTATATGGCATGTTTTTCATTTAAAAGGATGAATCCCCACCAACCATTGAATTGGTCTACCACATGGCTAGAATAAAATGATAGGATGTTTAATTTTTTACATTTACTGTATCTTTTTAACCTCATGTAATGAGAAATACTATGAAACATGAACCATGGGATTATCAGTTACATCATATGTGATATAATATATAGTATAATTGTTTAAATCAATATAATACACAAGATGTAATTATGTGTCCTTAATAATTTTTATATAACTATATATACCCCTACTCACACTAATCTTAACAAAATTTTAAAATCCATTTCTTTATAGAAATATTAAAAATTATAGATAACTCTATAGTTTACCGTAGAGGGGTTAACTATCATTCAACATGCACGATTAAAATTACAACACACATGAATGAATGATAATGTATAAATTTTTCTAAAAATAATAACAAGATATGTTACTATATTAAAATTATTCTACCATGTGAATAGTTTAATAATATATAAAAATATATATAAATTAGTGTCAATCCCATCAAATCATGATATAAAAGGATGTTAAACGACCTTATAGGTTTTTTCTTTTAATGGTATAGTAAAAAATTATAACATCAACATGTAAAAATTGTATCAATATGAAACCCTTAATATATCATCACAAAACCAGTTGAACATTAAATGCATCAATAGTCTCACTAATATCACTCATGATATAGAATATTTCAAAAATATATATTTATACACAAATGTCATTAATATTATAAATCCATAATTTTAATATTTGATACAATGACTCAAAAATATTACTTCAATGAATATAATATTATGTTTTCATATAAATTTTTTTCAATAAAAATTTTGTTTTATAAAATTTTAAATGTTTATTTATTAAAAATGAGAAATAATATTTATTTATGGAACCAAAAATATTGGGAACAGTAATAACTATAACATTTAAAAAATTATTACATTTACCAACATAACCTAAATTATTCTAAAGTACTTTTGATAATCATTAAAAATACATAAAGAATTTAACATGGAAATTTTTTTTAGATTATAAATCATAACATCTTTTACATTTATTTTTTTATTTATATCATTCAGTATGTAAATTTTTTCAACAAGCACATTTTTTTAAGTGAAAAATCAATTTGTATATTAATGGACATAACTAATTTATTTTACTTATAATATCTACTAAATAAAACTAATACCTTACCATTAAATTTTTTTTCATAATTGAAACACTATCTTATTTCATAAAATACCGAAAAAATATTCTCATTTCTATTTTATTTAAATCATAAAACTTTTATGCTTAAAAAAATTTTCAAATTACGTTATTGATTGGATTATTAAATGATAAAATAGGTTGTACAAAACCATATTTAATTCATTTAATAAATAATAATATTTTAAATTCTACATTATAATTCATTTCTCCTTTTAAATTAGAGATGAAAACATATCATTTTTCTTAACACATAAAAATGGATTTGAAAATTCTTTAAAATGACAAAAAATCTATTGTGCTGATGTTGGTCATATGTTCCATTATCAATATAAATACTTTTTTCTATATTTATGTAAAATCCTTAAAAAAATTACTCTCTAATTCTGGATCTCTATACATATATGAATTTTGATATAGAAATTTTAACATTGAATTTATTATGCCTAATTATATTGAATTATATGATTCAAAGACACATCATCTTGGTTATTATAATGGTCAACCATATATATTATTATATAAGATATATGTATTATAATTGAGGTTTGGCTATAGAATTATGGTGAAGAGAATGAAATAATGATAGAGAAAAGAGAGAGAATATAAAATAATTAATTTTGGGAGTTTCACATAGTGAATTTTCAATTGAATTTGATGGAATGGTTTATAAATATAGGATTAACTCAAAATATCCTACTCTTTGATCTAAACTAGTGGATTACCTTAATCATATTAGAATTGTTTTTCTAATTATTTATTCAATATATTTTATATGAATTTCATTGAGTGTCCTATGTAATTTCACCACATTAGAATATATATTGTTGTTTTTTCACATTCTGATCTCATTAAATCCACATTTTATAACATTTTTAACATAGTAATTCAATGTGGTATGTAGCTTATTCCATATATTTAATTTCTATTCTCTGATAACTCTCCTTATAGATCTTAAAAATGATAGTTACATGGGGAATGTTTTAGTTTTTATGAGGGTTATGATACTCATAAGAGTATTTTGATCCAACATAATATATTTTGTATTTTTTCATAGTGTATGTCTATTTTTCATCTGTATAAATGTCAATATCTTGAATAAGAATCAGTTTATAGAAGAGGACCTTTGATGTTTTATAGGATAAATATTGAACATTGTAAATAATCAACCCCAATAAGATTTCATTATTCTAGGTAAATAAAAACTAATAAGATATATCTTGGATGTTTGTTTTGATGTTTATTTCTTGTTCTTAAATTATAAGGGAATATATTTCATTGAAATATATTGAGATCCATTAATTATTAATTGTTAATGGTTTTGATGATTTGAATTTTCACTGAGAATTTATAATTATTTATTTTTAATATATATGAAGAAGGTATTGGATAACCATCCATATGAATGGATGATATTTTAGTTGAAATATAATTCAATAAGATAAATTAATAAATGTTGGAGGTTTGTCATTGAGGTCGTTATAAAGTATGTCACTTATAGTTTTATAGAGGAAAATATTTACATAGTTATCCAAAAAAATATTGTTAAATATATGCTAGATGAAAAAATGTGATGTTAGAATCTCTATGAAAGGCTAGCCAACTATACCGAAAGGGGTTTCGACCGACCATGAATAATAATGTGTGGGTAGAGACCCTAAATGGGGAAGTGTAAGAGTATGAAGTTATGTGAAACTCATGCCGGGAAACACGGTGACCTACCGACATGTGAAGGTACTTAAGATATTTGAATAGAAGTACATAGTA
Source organism: Viscum album (assembly GCA_963277665.1). NCBI lineage: Eukaryota > Viridiplantae > Streptophyta > Magnoliopsida > Santalales > Viscaceae > Viscum > Viscum album. The sequence continues at coordinate 782,347,221 of OY728164.1, forward strand.
TGTCTTGTATTATTATACATCACTCATCTAGGTTTCATTCAGATATGAGATCATGGATAACAAGTAAATTGGTTTAACATAAAATTACATGCATTATTAGAGTAAAATATATATCTTTCACTCCACCTCCAATGAGAATACACGATGAGCCTATAATTCATAAGCCATTCTCTACCATTGAAATAGGAAACAAATCATGTTTAAAAATCATGTTTATTTTTATAATTCTAAAAATATTCAAATAACCCCCTGAATATCTAAATCATAATCAGATGTAACTAATGGTAGTATAATGTTTTAAAAAATGGTAATTCAATTCATTCTTTACAATCAATTCATCATTGACATAAATATAATGTTGTTGTAATCATAATTTAAATTTTTTTTGGAGAATAAAGGATCCTAATGTACATTAATTTAATCTAGAAGACATTTGAGATTATAATAAATTTTTTTCAGACATTGTCTGATACTCAATGTTTTATATAACGTGATTGGATGGTGTATGCCTTTATTACTCTCTAGGACTCGAAATGAAAATATGTTTTGAAAAATAAAAATTTCAAATATTATGTATGAACAAGATGGTGAACATGATGAGCTTTTATTGATAGAATATCATGATTTTCATAACATGATCCATGTAGGGATGAGGAGTGGAGAAAATTAATTGAATATAATTGAGAATGAACATGATAATGAGTGGGAACAAGAAGATTATAGGTTCATAATGTTAATTATTGTATGTATAATGCTTTTAAGTATGGTGATTTTAAGATTCATATATATTCATCAAAAGGTTGAATGTTATAATGTTATGAAATATTAATATGGTTGATTAGTAGATTCCAATGTTGTATGGGTGGAGGTATTTTTTCCATGATTCTATGAGAAAGTAAATGATGATGTGATATTTCAAATATCGTTTATATTGTGAGTGAAAGTATTTTTCTCAAAATTATTAGAGACTGTGAATGAAAAAAGACCAAATGTTTAGACTTTAGAGATTTTAAGTTAGAATATTCAAAAAGTATGTTAATGAGATTTGTAGAAATCTGAAAATAGAAGGAGATGGATGTAGAGGAATATGATGATGTTGTTTTATTATATATATAAATTACCAGTCAATAAAAAATGAATGTGATATATAATACAATTATTCCATTGAAAACACTTGGGTACCAAAGTACAATGAAGTCCAAACTACATCATGAGCATTACATCCTATGATCCAAATAAAAGAAGAAAAGAACTAATTCTATCTGTGTGAAACAAATAATGAATATTAAAGAAGATTTAGTTAACAAATTATGCATTAAATTGAAAAAGTATAAATAAGATATAGAAAGATTTGTGTAATCCTATTTTCATATAAGAATAATGGGTGGAGTATTAAAGAATTTAAGGGAGGACTTTGCATATCAGTTCGCAAATAAAATGAAGTGTCTTAAAACCAGGGAATGAAAAGAGGAAATAAAAGCTCTTCATGTCTACTATTATAAAGAAGATGATGTTTCTATTTTTCAACTATTGTGTTCACTATAACTTCAGGGCCCAGGTGATACACACCATTGCCTAGAGATGTTCATTCACATAACCTCAACTGCACTACCCCATATTCCACAGGTTGTCGAATAACAACGAGGTTCTAATATCATCCATGAAGATAACATACATTTTTTATCAGAGTAAAAAACTAATAGAAATAAATAAACAATATGTAAATGATAAAATCATAACAAAAAAACACCACTACCACATGATGACCAAAACTGGAAGTACAATATCAAAACCAAATAGTAAAACATGTCATGATAATGTATATTCCATGTGTCAAAATTAAAATCAAAAGTATAACTCCCATGTGGGTAACAAAGAACATATTTCACCCTCATCTATTATCTATCCCAAATCAGCCATCTAACATAGGGCCTTTTCTCTTAACCTGTCCTGCAACCACAAAATCAATTTGCGTACTGATTAAGTTTCCAGAGTATTTTGTGAGTACAACTTAGTAGTCCACAACCAATGACATTTAAAAATTATCTATATTATAAGAGGGTTATTAAGTTGTATAAATAATACATAAAAGAAATACTGAATGCAATATACACTTATTAAATTACTCTTTATTTAACCACATAAAAGCCCATGGTTCATGAGGACTCCCGAATAATATCATATATATATATAATTTGTTGTTTCCATTCTTAATTCACAATTCATAATTGAATTCCCATGTTACCATTCATATTTCATATCTAATTACCATGATACCATTCTTATTTCTTAACGGAATTCCCATGTTAGCATTCAAATTTCATAATTCATGATCTTATTTCATTATTACAATTTATCACTTCACAATTGAATGACCATGTTACCATTGATAAATATAATTCATAGTATGGTATTTTTATATTGAAGATCATGTCCCATACACAATTATCACATTAATAAGAATGTCACTATTACCATCTATACGTTCTTTCCACACTATCATATTTTGATGTAGCAGACCATATCCCACACTCTTTAATAAATTTATCACCATGGGCTTTGGATGTATCATGCCAGGTCCCCCATATGAATATCAGAATAGCAACATTAATGAATTCACCAATTAATTAATCAAATTGCACAATTTCATATTCAAATCATTCTATTAACTTATTAAACAAATAATTAACCAACTCAATTCTATTAGTTAATTTAGGAATTATCTTATTACATCAATAACCTTTATTAATTCAATAATTAATTAGTTTCAACAATTCCATTAGTTAATTAAACAACTAACTAATCACATTAATAACAATAAATAATTCAATAAATAATTAATCACATCAATATGATAAATTAATTTAACAATTAATTAATCACATCAATTTCATTTACTTAATTAAATAGATAACTAAGAACATTAGTAGCATTAATTAATTATAAAATTAATTATGCACATAAATTTCATTAGTTAAATTAATAATTAAGTAATCATGTCTATAAAATTAATTAATTCAATAGTTAATTAATCACATAAATTTATTTAGTTAATTTAGAAATCAACTAATCACATCAATAACAATAACTAATTCAAAAATAGTTAATCACGTCAATTCTGTTGGTTAATTTCATAACTAACTAATCAAATAAATTACATTAATCAATTCAACAATAATTAATCAAATCATTCCCCTCAATTAATTCAATTTATTATCAATCAAAAAAATACTTTAATTAATTTTGTAATCAATTAATAACATTCAATATCATCAACTAATTCACTATTTAATTGTTCAAAAAAATAACATTAATTAATTAGAAAATAAATAAATCACATTCAATCACTTCAATTAATTCACCAACTAATTGGTCATGTATATTAATTTAATTATTTCCCTAATTAATTAATAACATTCATTCCCTTAAATTAGTTCACCAATTAATGGTTCACGAAAATTCTATCAATTAATTTCACTATTAATTAATCACATTCAAACAATTTCTGAATCACAATAATATCCAATAATTAATTCAAAAATAATTATTATAATTCAAAAACATTAATATAACAATAATTTATTCATCAATTAATTATTCAATTTTAACAATCTCAAGATTTCCAATATTAATTCAATACTTTATTCTTCCAAAGAAAAATTTCAAAATCCCAACAATTCTTATTAATTATTTTGACCATTAATTAATCATTTTAAAAAAAGTAATAACTTCATAAATAATTTAACAATTAATTATTTGAAAAATTATTAATCTCAACCATTCATGCTAATAAATTAAAAAACTAAATAATCATCATAATCAAATTAATTAACTCAACAATTAATTAAGATTCTATATCCCACTACTAATTCAATAATTATTTCATCACATAAATCTGCATAATTAATTCGAGAATAAATTAAGCACATAAACCCCATTAATTAATTCATTAGTTAAATAATAAATATATACAATGTGAATATCCCATAATTAATTCAATAATTATTTACTTAATTCACAATTCAACAATTTTATAATAATCTCAAAAATTTAAATATCCACAAATCCTAATTTGATATTCTGATAATTAACTCAATAATTAGTTAACCCCAAATCTCAAATCAATATTCAAAAAAAAAATCAAAAATTAATTTTCCCCAAATCCCAATTCAAAATTCTGATAATTAATCCTATTATTAATTTTCCCGAAATCCCAATTTAGTATAATGATAATTAACTTAATAAATAATTATCCCTAAATCACAATTCCTTTATTAGTTAATTTACCAAATTAAATAATAAATTAGAATATTAAATTTCTAAAAAAACACTACAAATTTTATAATAATATAGATTTAATTGAAATCAAGACTATGGTAATTTAGTAAGAGACCAACTTCCTCAATTCAATGATGTGTGATTTCCAAACCAAAATTGCCAATTTAATGTGGATCAATCAAGAATGTAGTGAATAACATGATCTAGATCTGAAACCGAAGAGAGGTGTAGATCATTAATCTATCTTTTGATTCATGAATAATGGATGTTTGGAGCATTAAGGATGCATTCAAAAGCCCCAAAAAACATGATATTTCGATTTGGGTGGAACTAGGGTTGATTTGGGGTTAATATGGGGTTCATTTAATTTTAAAACCAAATATCATAATTTTATTTACCATTCACATGGTTTTCTATGTAAGGTCCAATGGTTAGTACAAACCATGCACTCATTACACACATAAGATGAACACATTGTTCAATAATGCGAAAACTGTTCGTACCCCTTGCACACATTGTTTAACTATGGGAAAACCGAGCGAAAACCTTGAAACCCACTTGCACACATTGTCTAACTATGTAAAAACCATGCCAAAACCATGAACATACTCTCCTCCTTCAAAAATTAACCAATTTTCATGCAAAAATATCCATGTTATGACCCAAACAAGTGATACTCAAAACAAGGAAAAACAATAACTCTAAACAAACCCAGGACATCTTCTAAGATTGTCAGGATCTTATAATCTCCCCAATATATAATACATAATCCTCAAGTTATACTCCCATAAATCTCTAATATTCCAAACTAAAAGGATCATTTTACTAAGACCTCCTATCCACTTCTCTCTCCCACGTTTCCTCCTGAACACAACCATATTTCTACAATACACGAACAATCAATACATTATTTACTCGCAACATTTTACCAGTGCGATCCAAAAAATGTATTATATTTTCTTTAAAGGTAACATCCATCTCAGTCACAACATCATCAACATACCAAATACATTTCCCAACTCATCATGCCAAAAAACCACATAAACAACATCCATCATTTTAACTCAGCGCATCCATCAAAACTACCAAGAAAGGACATACATACACCACCACCAAGGTTATCTTGGACATTTATTATGGGATTTAAACATTCACCTTAAAACATCCTAATTGGCATTCTGATGTCACCACTTCCAAACCACGTTCTTGCACCATGAATATTCTACAGACACATCTCTCCCCACCTTGGAGCATCATTATCACCACTTTTCAAGAAACTCAACCACCAAGGCCCACACATCAATAACTAGTTAAACCCTAAAACATTGGCATTTCCTTCTAGCCTTCCACATGAAAAAACAATATCAACTACTACCCATTCATTGATTTTATGTCTGGAACCCATGGTATTCACTGACCACCTGTCTACCCTGAGAACCTCATCCATAAATTGCCGATGGTGTCCCTCCCACCATCTACCTCCACATATTATACTTCAATGGTGAATCCACATAGGGTCCCCATATCCAACCAAAACACATTAAAGTAGCATGGATTAATGGTATATCTTTCTTGGTGTACTTGGTATGATGTCAAGGTAGTGGACATGAACAATACTAATTAAAATTACACTAACAAATCATGTTTGAAAACCACCAAAAATCATACATCACCAATGTTACCTACCACTACGGAAATTGAATGTTCCACAATAAGTCATTTAACAATAAACACCACACGGTTAAAACTGATGTGATATCACAACCCTTAAACATCTTACACACATTTCAAGGTTAATTTTTTTTAAATCATTCTCATTATTTATGTTTCTCATTTACATAAAAATTAAAAATAATATTATTGTATTTTAAATTTTTTTCAATTTCATGTTATGCACTGTTATCAGTTCAATTTTAAAGTAAAGGAAAAACAATTGTTTTTCAACAACTTACAAATTACCCATCCTGTCTTGAGTGCCTTGAATGATGCATGTCAAAAAAATCATGACTGCCTAGAATGATTCATGTAGAAAAAAATCCCATGACATATTGATCCATGATACAAATCTCAAAAAATATTTAAAACAACAATAACAAAACACAAAAATTGAATCAATGAAGGTGATATAATATTCATTAATAATAAAAAACAACAATAACAATAATACCACCATCGGTACATGGGTTCTCCCCCACACATGAGTAGAAACTCTCAAGAATGATCACACAACCATGGCTCAAAAAAAATCTCCTTAAGATCATTTCCAAATTGTAATATAAAAGAAAATAAAATAAAACTGGGTTCTAATACTACTTTGTAACATCTGATCACATGTTCCAAACAATAGTTCCCCTAGCTGATCTGTCACATAACCTCTAGAATTCCTTCCTATATGCCAGAGGCTGCTGACTAGTATAGAGGGTCTAATATCATTCATAGAGAGAATACCCATCCTTACTAGATAAATACATCAACATAAATAAAAAAAATAAACAAATGACATAATCATAACCTGAAATTAGCAGTACCACATGATGACCAATACTAAATGTACAATATCAAATCTGTAATGTTAAATATGTCCTGCTAATGTACATTCCATGTTTCAAAATGGAATTCAAATGTCAATACATAGATAACTCAAAATAAGGTCATAAACTACATTTGTTTCCCATATATATGATCCATATCAACTCATCCATGTAAAACATGGAATTTTCCTTTGTCCTATCCTACAACCGTGAAATCTATTTGGGAATCAATCATGTAGCTTGAGTAGGGAGTTAGAAAAACATATTAGGTATCCACCAAAGATGTCTAAAATAATATCCATTCAATAAAAAGAGTATTTAATTTATATATAATAAATAAAATAAATATAGTGAACATTTTACAATTATACAAATACTCTTTATTTAATCACATAACACCACTAGGTTGTTGAGGACACCCAAACCATATCATATGTTTTAATGTAATTGTTACCATTTATTACTTCATTCCACACCATGGTATTTTTATGTAGCTAACCATATCCCACACCCTTTAATCAATTTATCACTATGGGATATTGACACATAAAGCCATGTACCACATACAAATTTCACAATAGAACAATTAATTAATAAAACAAATAAATAATCAAAATCAACAGTAGTATATTAAAATCATTACATTAATTAATTAATCATGTAATTAACAACCTCAATTCCATTAGATAATTCAGCAATTATCTAATCAAATCAATAAAATTAATTAATTTAGTAATTAAATAATCACATCAATTCAATTTATTAATCTAACAATTAATAAATCAAATTAATAACATAAATTCATTCAGAAATTAATTAATCAGATAAGTAACATTAACTCATTCAATAATTAATTAATAAAATTATTTTAATTTAGTGAACTAAATAATTAACTAATCGCATTGATAACATTAGTTAAATCGAAAATTATTTAATCAAATAAATTCTATTAGTTAATTAAACAATTAACTAAGCCTATCAATAACATTAATTAAATCAATAATTAATAAATAATACTATTTTTTGGGTTTAATTTCACAATTAGATTATAACATCAATTAGAAAAAATAATCCCATAATTTATTAATCATGTTAATTCCATTAGTTAATTAAATAATTATCTATTCATGTGAATAACATTAATTAATTCTACAACTAATTAATCAGATCAATCTAAAAAAATGAATGAATGGTGATTACGTCTGGTCTGGGAGCTCCTCTCCTCTAACGTAATGGCGGCTATGGTTTTAGAATGGGGTTTTAGTCTCTACCTAATGAATACTCTTTGTTGTTGTGTGGATGCTTTTAAATAAATAGATTTACTACTAGGTCACTACACATGGTGGATCTATGAGATGATGTGGGCTAGGATGTGTAGAGCCCACAATTTCTAGATGGATTTATAAACATGAAGCGATTTTTCTATGATGAACAAGATGATACAGTTTCGCTAGATAATTCTATAACATGAAATGGATCTATTGTGTTTGTCTAAGAAAACCCTCAAATCATTGTGAAATGTCTTGAAGATTATCGTTACTCCCTTAATGGACGAATCATGGCCTCTCAATCATAATTGAAGCTTGAAGATTTAAAAAGATGAATCCTAATATGTTGGGGCGACAACACCTAGAAACTAATCTCAACAGGGAATGTGTTTTTCATCTTTTTATCTTATTGGAGGAACTATTGTTGTTTATATTGATCTATAGGCCAGTCTCTCCAAAACATGGGTACATTACCCTATAATAGTAGGATCTCATCTTGAATAAATTCAAGGATAGGAGATCAGTGTAGACCTAGATTCATATCAAGGGATTGAGATGGTTTTTTTGGCATCCTTCGATTCTCTGGGAAGTTAGATCTGTTGGGATTATTCCAATTAAAATTAACAAGGAGACTGAGAAATCGAGGTTTGGAAACATTTCTAGTATTATCATTTAAATTTATCTTTCCTATGAGATAATGGAAAATATTATCCTAGTGGTAGGTGATATCAATATTTATCTATATGTCTGTTTTGAGTGGCTGCATAGTTTTTGTGGAAATTGTGTATGTATTGGACACATTGTTGAGAAGTGTTGCATGAATGAAAGTGCAGTTCATTCCGCTGTTCAATTCAATATTCATTTAGAAATTTTTCTGAAGATAAGTAAGTTGTAATTTAAAATGACGGACATAGAACCTGATAATTTCTCAATGAAATCTTTTATAGATGCTTTCAGGAAGGGTTTTGTTGAGAGAATGACACATTGTGATGCGGAAGGTATGACTAACCATGTTATCAATCCTTTATTGGTCCAAATCCCTATTTCTAAAAATAAAGTAACCTATAAAGGCTCTATCATGGCTACTCTCAAAAGCAATAAGGGTTATGTTTTGGAAGATGTGTCTATTTTAAATATGGGTGAATTTTGATTGAAGACATCCTTAGATGTTGTGGATGTTGAAGAATAAAATCAATTATATTAGAAAAATAAATTGAAAAATGAGGATATGATTTAAGATGAGGTCAAATTTGACATGATTCACGAGTCACTTGTTTCTATAAGAAGGGAAGGCAAGGACAATCTAGTTGATGATGTAGGTTTTCACTCAGTGATCTTGATGAAATCTAGAACTCATTTGTATCAGTCGGAGGTGAAGGAAAATGGGAATGTGTAAAACACTACCCAGACATTGAAGGATTATGTATGCCACTATTTTGAGGTGACACAACATAAAATAAGCATGATAAGTGTAGAAAAGTATCATATTACCCTATATATTTGGCACTCTATTTCACCTTCTTCCAATGTCACAGAGAATGTGAAGTGGACCTATCCACTCCATTTTACAAATTTAATGAAAAATGATTAATCATATTCGGGTAGTGCTACTAATGAAGAGTGTTAAATAACACTTTAATGGACTTTGAGCATTAGTACACCAAAAGAAAAGGAAGTTGAAAGACAGGTTAGAGGAACCGGCTAGGAAGCAAAACAATGGGTTTTCTCACCACTTGAGGTAAACTTATCATCAATGGAATTCGAGTTCTTCAATTATTATGACTATATGGAAGTGTTGAATATTTTTTCTTTTAATTTTGAATATGGGGTTTTCTTTAATCTCAAAATCGATTTTTTGTGATTTGTCTTATAAATTTATGGTATTCTCTCCTATGAAGGCTTCATCCTCATCATCATTAGAATATGAATGTGTGATACCTCTAGTGAAGACATGGAGGCATAGTCAACATTAAAAATTAAGAGGATAATATTTGAGGAATCTGGAATCTATATTAATTTTTAATTTTGGTCATTGTATATTTTGCTGACATGAATCCATCCCATCCTATATGGTTTACTTTTTATAAATAAATATTGATGTCTTGGATTTGGACTCTCTAAATCCTTGGATGGGCTGTTTTTAGTAATCAAATCAATCCCCACAATTAATTCTCTAAAAAATTGTTAATGATAATTCCATTAATTAATTCCAAAATTATGTAATCAAATTGATTCCCTTCGATTAATTATCCAATTAATTGTTCATTACAATTCCATTATTTATATCCAAAATTAATTAATTACATTCAATCCCTTCAATTAATTCACCAAATAACTATTTATGTCAATTACATTAAATAATTCCATAATTAATTAATCACATTAAATTCATTCAATTAATTATTAAAATAATTTTTCACATAAATCCCCTTAATAAACTTTAATATTAATTAATCATATTCAAAAAAATTCATAATCACAACAATATCCAAAAATTAATTACATAAATAATTATTCCAATTAAAAAACATTTAAATTACAATAATTAATTCAACAACTAAATAATCAATTTGAACAATCTCTATATCATAATAATTAATTCAATGATTAATTATTCCAAATCTCAATTTCATAATCTCAATCATTTCCATTACTGAAATAAACCATTAATTAATAATGTTCAACAAGTTCAATAACACCATAATTAAAACAAAAATTAATTATTCCAAAATTCAATTTCCTATTCCAAACAATTCTCATTAATTACATCAAAAAATAATGAATCATATCGATCACATTAATTAACACAATAATTATTTGATCATCTCAATTTAATTGATAATTCAAAAATAGTTCACCACATCAATCCCATTAATTAATTTAAAAATTATATAAACCCCACTAATTAATTCACCAATTAATTAATCAATATCCACAATCTCAATATCCAATAATTAATTCAATATTTAATTATTTAATTAACTTTTCAAAATTAGCATAATAAACTCTACAATTAAATATCCAAAAATTCAAATTCAAATTTCTAATAATTATCTCAAAAATTTATTATCCCAAAATCGCAATTCAATATTCCAATAATTCAATAAAAATTTAATTATACCCAAATACAAATTTAATATTATGAAAATTAGCTCAAAAATTAATTATCCCTAAATCTGTATTCCTTAAATAATAAATTTAAAAAATTAAATAAATAAATTAGATAATTGAATTTCTAAATAATCTCTAAAAATTATAAAATTACATACATATAATAGAAATCATGACTATAAGATTTGAGAAATAGATCGCATACCTCAATTCATTGATGTGAAATTTCCCTACAAAAATCTATAACTCAATGTGGATTAATCAAGAATGCATTACGAACACGATCTAGATCTAAATCATGGGAGAGGTTCATATCTTTAATAAAAAATTATATTATCCAGGAATATATTTTATGTGCACTTGGAATGCATCCGAGACCCTCAAAAAATAAGAGAAATTAATTTGAGTCACGGTAGAGTTGATTTGGGATTAATATGGGGGTTCGGGTAATTTTAAAACAAAATTTCGTTACATTAATTAAAATTTTCATGGATTCCTAGGTTCGGTCACACTATTATTACACAGCATTCTCTTAACCTTGATACCATTTCACAATAGGTATGCACACAAAGTTTGACCATGTGAAAACCATGTGAGCCCCATGCACATCTAGTTTAACCATTCATAAACCATTCAAAAACCATGAAACCCCCAAGCACACATTGTCTATCCATGAAAAATCCAAGAAAAGTCTATCCAAATTCCAAAATTCTATAATTTTTACCCAAACACACCCAAGTAAAGACCTAAAAATGTTATAGTCAAAACAAGGAAAAATAATTCCTCTAAAAGATCCCAAGACATGTCTAGAAAAGGTCAGCATCTTACAATATCTCCAATTTATAACATCTCATCCACAAGTTGTACGCCCATACATCCCTAAGATTATAAGCTAAAAAGATTTGGCCACTGAGCCCTCATTTCCACTTTTATCTCCCAAGAGTCATCCTAAACATGTCCATGTTTCCAAAATACACAAACTATTTTGATGGTCTTTTCCTACAACACACTCTCACTACGGTCCAACACATGTCTAATATGCTCCTCAGAGGACACATCGATATGATGCTCAAAATTATCAACATACCATTTGTGTTTCCCAAATAACCATTCCTAAAAATAATAAGAACACCTTACATCATTAGCACTAATTCTTCCATCAAAAACTCCATGAAAGGACATACATCAACCACCTTCAAGCCCCTCATATACTTTTACTGAGGAATTTGAACATTCACCTTACATGTTCCTCTTTGGAATTTCACTTCCACCACTTCCAACACATAGTCTTTCTCCATGCATATACTATTAAAACTTCTCTCCCCCTAAATAGAGTGTCATTGTAACAACTTTTTCAAGAAAACTAAACCACCAAGTCCCACACTTGTATCACTAGTTAAACTCCAAAACATGCACATGGCCATTAATCTTACACAAAATAACAAATAACATCAACCCCTACCAATTTATAGATTCTGATAATGGAACCTAGGGTATTCACTAACATCAGGTTCATCATGATAACCTCATCTATAAACTATCAATTGTGTACCTCCCAAAATCGATCACCACATATACTTCTTCATAAGCACACAATATAAGAGGCCCCTTATCCAACCAAAACACAATCAGGTAGTTAGGAGTAAAGCCAATGATTACACAAAATACATTGGATAAGTTCAAGGTAGTGGCCATGGTCGTCATTAATTAAAATGACACCATGAATTCATCGTCTAACAACAAGACAAATCATCTATCACTGAATTTACATCCCTCTACAGAAACACAAAATTCCACAACAAGTCAGTCAATAAGCCCCACCACATTGTTGAAACTGAGGCGCGGTGTCATTATTAATTATTCTCAAATAGATACCCATTTATTCTCCCTTGGAATCATTTTACATGTTTTCTCAATTTGATGTTAGGCATCATTTTTAGTTCATTTTCACAATCAAAGGAAAAAATTTCAAGGTCATGAACATACCCATAACCCTTTTTCTTGTGTGGGACTAAAAATGATTCATGTCATAATAATCTTGAGTGCCTAGAATGATTCATGAATACATAACTCTCATGGCATACTAGGCTACAAGTAAAATCACTATATATCATTGAATCAATAATCACATCATACAACATGTATATCTCTCAAGGTGAAATAATATTCAATTAAAATAATAAACAATAATAATAATAATTCCACCTTAGGTAATGGGTTGTCCCCTGTAGATTGGTTAGTTACTCCCTTGTAGGATCTTATAATCATGGATTTACTCTTCGTAGTATCCTTTCTACCTTTCAAAAATGGTAATAAAAAACATGGAAAATAATAATGGGCTATGATACACATTTGTAATGTATTGGCATGGGTTCCACATGTCGGTTCCAAAATTTCGTTGGTCACATGACCTCAAGCATGCCTTCCCTTATGTTAGAGGCTGTAGAATAGAAGTCAGGGTCTAATATCAGTCATGGGGAGACTATACTATCTTTTTCAGAGTAATAAAATACTAGAAATAAATAAATAATTACCATATAATAGGATAATAACAAGAAAATACATTTACAACATGATGATCAAAAATATATGTACCATATCAAAAATGAATAGTAAAATATGTCATTCTAATTTACGTTCAAAATATCAAAATAAAATTGAAATTGAAAGACACTAACAACTCCCAAGTGGGACCAGAACCATATACGTTTCCCTCATCCATGCTCCATCTGAACCTAGCCATCTATCACAAGGAGTTTTCCCCCATCCGGTCCCATAACCATGAAATATATTCAGGTATCAATTAAGAAGCCTTAGTAGAATGGGAGTATATCTCAGCAGGACACCACCAATGACATAAAAAAGAATATGAAATCAATAAAAGGTGTCTTCGGTTTAATAAGGAATACTTAAAATCAATAAACTAAAAAATTTACTATCATTCAATTACTCTTTATTTAACCACCAAGCACCCCATGGGTTTCCATGTACATTTAAATAATATCTTACAACCAAATGTCACTATTCCAATTCATTACTTCTTTCCACACTATAGAATTTTGATATATTAGATCATTTTCTATACAGTTTAATCAATTTATCACCATGCAATTTTGACACCACATGACATGTCCCACACAACCATATCATAATAGAACAATTAATTAATTCACCAATTAATTAATCATATTCAATAATTTTATATTCAAATCTTTATATTAATTAATTTATCAATTAATTAACCACCTCAATTCCATTAGTGAAATAAAAAATGAACAAACAAAATTAATAATACTTATTTATTCAACAATTAATTAATCCCAACAATTCCATTATTTAATTCTATAGTTTACTAATCCCATTAATAACATTAATTAATTAAACAATTAATTAATCAAACTAATAGAATTAATTAATTCAATTGTTATTTAATAATATAAATTTCTATTAGTTAATTCAATAATTTAGTAATCATATTAATAACATTAATTAATACAAAAATTACTTAATAAAATAAATACTTTTAGTTATTTCATGAATTAACTAATCATGCAAATAAAATTAAAGAATTAATAAATTAATTAATCACATAATTCAATTCAGATAATTCACCAGTTTAATAATCACACCAGTAAAATTAATTAATACATTAAATAATTAGTCACATCCATTCCATTAGTAAATTCAATAATTTAATATCACATTAATTAATATAATTAATTCCATAATTAATTAATCACATAAATCCCCTCAATTAATTTACCAAAATAATTGTTCACAATAATTACAGTAATTAATTCCATGATTAATTAATCCATTTCAATTCCTTCATTTAAATCTTCAATTAATTCTTCATGACCATTCCATTACTTAATTACAGGCTTAATTAATCACATTCAATCTATTAATTTAATTCACCACTTATTTTTTCATGAAAATTCCAATAATTAATTCCATAATTAATTTATAAAATTAATACCCTTCAATAAATGTTTTAATAAATTATTCATTATAATTCTATTAATTAATTTCAAAATTAATTAATCACATTCAAACAATTTCATAATCACTATAATCTCTAATAACTAATTCTAAAATTATTTATTCTAATTCAATAACTTTAATATAACAATAATTATTTCAACAAATAATTATTCATTTTGAACAATCACAATATCTCTATATCTAATTCGATAATTAATTATTCCAAATCGAAATTTTGTAATCCTATTGATTACTTTTAATTAATTCAACCATTAATTAATCAAATTCTATAACATGAATAACTCAATTATTAATTCAACCATTAATTATTCAAAATCACAAATTCATAATCCCAATCATTCCCATTAATTAATTTGATAATTAATTATTCATCTCAATAACATTAATTAACTCAAAAATTAATAAATTATCTCAATCTCATTTATAATTAAACTATTAGCTCAGTACATCAGTCCCATAAATTAATTCCAAAATTAATTATTCACTTCAATCCCATTAATTAATTCACCAATTAATTAATCCATATACAAAAACACAATATGTCATTATTAATTAAATAATTATTTATTTAATTCAAAATTGAATAGTCTGAAAATTAAATCAATAATTAATTATCCGCAAATCCCAATTTAATATTCCAATAATTAAATCAGTAATTATTTATCACCACATCCCAATTCAATATTCTGATAATTAACTCAAGGATTAATTATCCCCAAATCCCAATTCAATATTCTGATAATTAACTCAATAATTAATTATTCCCAAATCCAAATTCAATCTTCTAATAATTAACGACAGAATTAATTATCCTCAAATAACAATTCAACATTCTGATAATTAACTCAACAATTAATTATCCTCAAATTCGATTTCAATATTATGATAATTAAATCAATAATTAATTATCCCCATTTCACAATTACTTAATTAATTAATTTTATTAATTAATTATTCCAATATTTAAATTCAATTGATAAAAAACACCAGATATTCCATAAGTATATATTCATAATTTAAATTATGACTTTGGGATTTAGATAATAGACCACCAACCTCAATTATTTGATGAGCGATTGCACAACAAAAATCCCCCATTTGAAATATATTAATCATGAATAGGGTGTAGAAGCCAATATAGAAATAAAACCCATGAGAGGTGAAAATCCATAATCCACCATTCGATTCATCATGAATAATTGGTTAAAGCCCTAGGAATGTAGCTAATAGCCTAAAAAATGTAAAGTTAGATTTGGGTTGAGCTAATGTAGATTTTGGATTAATATAGGTGTTTGGGAAATTTTAAAATAAAATTTCATATCTTTAATTACTGTTCACCTATTTTCCTGGGTCAGGTCACATGGTTATCACTAACCATAAACCCACTACACACATTGGCTGAACACATAGTTTTACCATGTGAAAAATATGTGACCCCCTTGCAAATTTTTTTAAACCACCTAGATACCATGTTAAAAACATGAAACCCTCCTTCAAATACTATCTAACCATGTAAAAACATTGAAGAATCCATTAAAAGTCTCTCCTACATCTAAAATTCTACAATTTTCACCCATGCACAACCAATTTATGACCAAAAAAAGTTATACACAAAATAAGTCAAAAATAATACCTTTAAACAATCCTGGGACATATCCAACAAAGGTTTGGATCTTCAATTCCCATAGGAAGAGTAAGGTTTTTATTTCATAAAACTATTCAGGTATGATAAGAAGAATAAGAACCTAATAGAACACTGGGAGAAAAGAGGACCCAATCGGGGAAAGAATTTATTACTTTTACCTATACTTATTGTTTAACTATCTAGAAAAAAAATAAAGGCATAATATGATACTAAAGCAATGTTAAGTGATGTGAAAATGAATGATTCAATAATAATCTTTTTATGTTGTAAACTGACAATATTATTTATAGCCGGACATATGATTGTGGGTGTTTTTCCCATTTTCACTAAGGATTAACCTTTATTTTTTATACATGAACATTTTCCATCACATTACTCTTTATGTGTTTTTTTAATTTTTTTCATACCGAAATGTGGCTGATAAGAATAAAAATGAGAATGATTCAAATAACTCTGAAATAGGTTAATGTGAAAATATATTAATAGGTTTAAATTGGATAATTGATCACCAATAATTATTAACACTGTCTCAGTGTAGAATAAATCCCTAACAAGTCATTTTAATTGGAATAAAATCTCTTTACACTTCTAATCAGATTATTTTATTTTAAACCTGTTATTATTTCCAAGGTATCGGTTTCATTAGAATTTTATAATAAAGTACCATTTTTTATGGCACATCTCTTTTAGATAAAAATATTCTACCAAAACTGTGATGAATGGGGAGAAAGAGTAGATAAAGTCTAATAATTCTTCTCTCCCATGTTAAGAAGAATGAGTCCCAATTCCTCCATGACAATGTAGTATTTTTTTGACTGGAATGAAGAATGATATATGGTTCAATCTACCACTATGAAAATGGAAAATCATTCTACTTTAAATAAATCAAAAAAAATATGATGATCTTTTTCAAAGTGATAATTATTTAAGACTTTTTCAATAAGATGAAGAATCAATAATTGGGAGTGATCAAATGTTAATAAATATAACAATTGATGCATTATAGGACATACTACCCTATTTTCCCCATGAAAAATTTTAATTTATTTTTGGAATTATATAAAGTTTTTACTATTATATAACATAGTTTTAGGATAACATAGATAAATGAGACATGGATTTGGAAAAGAAGATAATATATTGTGTTAAAAAATTTGAATATATAGGATACAAAGTCATTAAAAGTGTTATAATTGAAGATAGATACTCTATATTTGATGATTTGGGGCTGAAAAAAATAATTGGAAAGTATGAAAAAATGATGATTTTTTAAGATAAGATCCATGCATTAAATATAGATAAAAAATTAGCATTGATGAAAAATAGTCAAAATTTGTAGTTAAATATAAAAAAATCAATTAGTTTGGAAAATTGCAGCATAAAAATGATATAACGAATGAATAAGTGGTTTAAAAGTTTATACATGGTTTAAAATATAAATTAGTGTTTATTTAGTATACAAAGAACACTCAAAAAATTAAGAAGTCTTGAATTGGAAAAAGTACCCAATCTAGAAATGACATATATTTATCTCTTACAATCAATAGAGGAAGGATTTTATACATTATACTATTTCAAGGATGAATAATGTTCAAAAGTAACTCCATTAAATAGAAAAAAGATCAGTACATCATGTCACATCCTCACCCCTGTTCAATATGAATAATAACTAGACTAGGTCACCACTGGGACCTGAAGTGCACCTCTTTATAGTTCAGAGGCTACCGACTATCAATGAATGACTTTCGTACTACCATGGAGAGACTATACCAAATTCCAAAGTACACTATATTAACAAAATGTAGATATTTATTCACATTAAAATTAAACTATAGTAAATGAAAGTAATAAATAAAATGTATCAATAGTAATAAATTAATGTGAAAGAAAATAGTTTTTCAGTAATGACTGACAATGCAAGACATTAAAATATTTAAAATGACATAAAATAATAAAATAATTGCACAAGAGGCTAAAAACATCCCCAATACCAACCTTATCAAAATATTTTATCCCATCATATCTATCTTTTTCAATTAATATTATCCTGGTCTCAACCCAATATAATCCTATAATTAGTGAATTCTGATTAGGTACCCAAGCTCCATGGCTACCCAAGCTGTTTTTTAGAAACAACTATTTATGGAACAACCAATGTAGACATTTGTATGACTAGTAAATTCTTATTATACAGATGTTACATGCTCGAAACTATAATTAATGTAGTATAGAAGCATTAATAAGTACCTATTATTTATCTTTAATTCATACATTGATCTGAGGATTTACCCAAACCTTCTTCAGATAGTGTCCATGTATATCTATGAACATCATGTAATCATGGAAAACAAATATCATCCCAATACCCAAGAAATATCCCCATGAGTCCCAAACCTATATGGGGTTCTATTTCTAACCCTGTAACATGTGTAGCTTCTCAACTCGAAGGATCAAATCCATGGAAACCTAAATCACAATATCCTGGATCTAAATCCATATCTTCTCAAATCCAGGTACTCTCAACTCTAAATCAATCGAAACCCAATTTTTTTTATATTATATCAAATGTTAGTACCAAATCCAAGGTATCCCAAATTATTGTATATGATCAAAACTCTAATGATCTAATCCATGTCACATGATATCGTGGTACGTTCAATTCCAATTCATAGTGTCTGAACCATGGAACATCTTCTAAAATCCATGTATAAAATCCAAGGAATTTTAAAATAATGGTTCTCCTTGCTCTAATGTGTGGCATCCCAAATCAATATATTTTAGTTGAGTGTGTATCCTACTATATAGATCTTAGGAGAAATCATGAGGCATCCCAAACCATGTGTTTGAATTATGATCAACAACCATATCATAGGAGCACCTTCTTGGAATCCCATTTATCGCATGGAACACAAATATAATCAAGGACAGACAATTAGTGACCGAGGAAAACTAGCTAGTGCACAATGGTCAAGCTCGGAGCTTGGCACTTTGTTCAATTAGGATTATTTCACTTAATTTAAAATTTTATTTAATAAAAAAGTTAAAAATACCACATTAGTGAGACTAGACATCTCACATCAACAAATAAAATGAATATATTTAGTTAGGTCATCTACAAGGGAGCACCTACTTCGAATAAGCCACTTCCTTTTCAAAGTGTAACCCAACTATTTCTCGATCTCATCCAAGTGCATATGGACAACATATGTCACAAAAAGACCATTAATTATGATAATATTCCCAAAATAAATAATTATAATAATTTAT
Organism: Viscum album; assembly: GCA_963277665.1. Classification (NCBI taxonomy): domain Eukaryota; kingdom Viridiplantae; phylum Streptophyta; class Magnoliopsida; order Santalales; family Viscaceae; genus Viscum; species Viscum album. The sequence continues at coordinate 782,367,326 of OY728164.1, forward strand.
AGTTAATTAAAAAATGTAATATAAACAGGCATAAATGTATATATCTCACTGGGAAGTCCCATGATAGCCAAACAACTTTTGATGGGGATTCCTCTAGTTACAATGCACCACATGGCCCTGAAAACCCAAAATCCCCAGTTGAAATAATTTTTTATTGGATGAAATAATTATATTTAATCTAAATCCCTAGAAAATTTCCATTAACGAAATTCTTTCAACAAAATAGTGTGAACCAATGTCTAGTTGTCATAATAGTTTATCCCTTAGATAGGACAATCCAATTCCCCATAAATCTCAATTGATATCAGCATGAACCGGTACAATCGAAAATAAAACCCTAAGTGGAACATGAAAATTTACCAATAATAAAGGAATCTAATAATGGAGGAAACATCATTCCTAAATATTCCACCCAAGATCAATGAAGAAATTACATACATCAAGAAGAAATAATAAAGGAGGGAATTTTTATTTGGCCCCTCTAAAATTTTACCACCCATCCAATATAAATGGGGACCAATACCTGCTTAATTTTTTCAATAATAGATTGAATAAATTTAATATAATGATCACTTGGTTCTTGGTGTGAACCATTAGTGTAGTGGGATCCTCCTTCGATCTTGAACATTAGAATAATGAATCCCTACTTCACAATATGAATGATTTTATACTATATACCTACAACTTCTCGACTAACCATCATTCCTCTAACACCCTTTGTAACCCCAGAGGGAACTATGAAATCTCAAAATTCATCCAAAAGAATACATTTTCGAAGTTAAAACTTTTATCCTAACATTCTATGTATTGGTTCTCAAAACTAACCTTCCTCCAAACCAAAATTAAAAATACATATGAATTTCATTTCTCCTTCGAACATAGGTTTTTACAATATCCCCACCATATTACTTATCATAAAAAAGAATTATTATCAACCCTTAAAACATAATTCTCAAGCAACTTGGGTATCCAATTTACAATCTACTCAACATGAGCCATATCAGGACACTGAATGATCCCCGATTGTGTAAATCAAAATAGGAGGTTCACTATTAAATAAAAACTAATACACAAATCATAAACCTCATTGAAACACTAATATGGTTCTTACACACACACTTATCAATATTGAGTCCCCTCAATTTCAACAATTTCTTCATCCCAATGGTTATCAGTCTCCCAACCATGAGACTAATGTAACAAGTGAAAATTAATATCCACACACAATCCCCCACATCAGAATCATCTATTGAATTCATTCTCATTGAACAAAAAAATATCTCAATGTGATTTCCATCTCACTATACCCAATCACACATAACACACCATTTAAATTATAGTACTACCTCTCATATTCGTTTCCAAATAGTATCAGATGAGTCTGAATTGCCTATGCATATGGATCATATGTGCCAACCATTCATTGAATGGTCTAGACCAAACCCCATAATACTCTCATTATGCTAAATAATATGTACCTAAACCATAATTCCAACTACCCTTTATTTAGTAAAAATTTTCATCTCGAAAAATATCTTCACCATGTTTCATCACAATACCCACCAATGAATCATGTGAAAAAATGACTTTTACCCCTGAAATATGTCACTAATTTTTTTGTTGAAAACATAAACTTCACAATGAATCAGGGTCTCCCCTGAACCATGATACAAATTGGTATTTATATAAGAAGCCTCAACAAATTCATTGTAGATCTATCCTGAGCATGATGCTAATGTTCTGAATCATCAAATATATCATCTGAAAATCAAATCATGTATTTACAGGAGACTAGATTAATTGGATTTACAACACATAAACATCCAAGTGCCTACTAGACTATCAAAAAAACAGTCCTATCACATATCTATCAATATAGTTGAATAATTTAATTCCTATATGTACCACAACCTATCAAGTACCATAATTAATGATGTGATGTGGTTGTCCTGTTCATATTTGTGTGCCATAAAAAATCAACCTCTTCTCATTCCCAAATCACAAGAGTGTCATCAATGAAATAAATCAATAATCTAATCACAACGAGGGTCATAAACTCAAATGGAAAATGGTTCACTCCCCACCAAAATGATTACCTTATACCACTCCTTGAGTGCCACCTCAATGGGTTCCATCATCAAACACATGTCACCCCTACCAAGTCATTCCCATTTCATCCCATGAAACACAATTCCATATTCAAATCCTAGATTGTACATGACACCACGCCTAATAGATTTTCAATGATTCCACTTCCATGGAGGGGTATTTATAATTTCATCCTGACTCTCACAAATACATTCATTTAATAAATATTTAAAATTGAAGAACCCTCAATGATCCTTTTAAAAATGCAGGAATTCCCCCCCCCCCACTATGATCTATCAGACGATCAGCTACCATCTTCGAATATTTCCAAAACAAAAATAATAAAACCAAAATCTTACAACACTAATGAAGGAACATCCTATATCAACATGGTCAAGAAATTGATCAGTAATTCTCTCAAAACTGAAAATTTATACCAAATAATTAGCAATAAATGTTATTTCCTTATAAAAAACGATGCATAAGAAATCCTACATTATATATGGAGGAATCTCCTATGAATTTTTCTCAGGATAAGAATCCTATTATCCATTCCATTTTCAAAATATCAAATACATCATCATTATTATTTCTCAAACATAGTAGCACACCATCTGTACAAATCCAAAACTTGAATTATCTACCCATGTTTCATAGATATAAGGAACTCATAATCCTAGTCTATCCCTCTCTCAAGTAACCCTTGTATACCCCATATCACCCATATCACTTATATCACATACCTTGAGATATATCTACAATGAACATAGATCTGTTTCAAAACAATATGTCACATATCATGTTGGTCAAAACTCATCGGTGGAACCTTTGTATTCTAATCATGGATATCATATGAAACCTTGCATTATATCCTATCCACTATATTGTCCCACATATCCATATTAAGAACAAATTCCCAAATCATAATCCCACACATATAAATTTATTATTTTTGGGATGTCACATACATGAATACCCCCTCAAGAAGCACGATCTCATCCAAACATTAAAAAATAAAAACCATATTTCAAATACTCATAATACTAGGGAAAACATACTCACTGAGCATCTATATATGGGACTAACTGTTGAAAATGAAATTCTCATCTATTATCATATAAAAAATTACAAAATCTATATACCATGATTAATGTTTAGTATTAATGAGTCTGATGGGTCAGCTAAGTATCCATATAATTTATTACTATAAATTTAATTAATCAATCATATTTTATCAATCACTGTAAGTGGTTCTTCATGAGGAATAAAATTCCTCTACCGAACACATAAGGGTCAATAAACCTCTTATACACCAATGATCATTAAAACTATTTTCAAGGAGCATATTTTAATAGATACACATGATTTTACATCGTAATAAAATCATTAGGTAGTTAAATTTAGTAGAATATCATTCCATGTTTTATAGGAAAACATTTTATAAATTATTACACACATTTTAGATAGTTTCACTCTATATCATTAGTGATATCATTCTTATAAGAATAATAATTTCATGATAATCTTATGTTTGAAATATGATATAAGAACAATAGCCTCTTTCAGACTATCCAAGTGGAACATATAATAATATATGAATCATGAATATTAGAACTTATGTGCAATGATGTTGATAAAAATCATACAACTGTAAAATCAAAATCAAAAAATAGTTACCTCATCCCCTGGTAATGTGGAATTTCAACCGAGAAAGGTGTTCAAAACTCACTTGTCTGATATTCATTATAATCTATAAAAATTTATTATGTAACCTATATACCTTCTCTCTAAATAGTAAGATGAAGTAAAAATATGATGATCTGTTTGATATTTGTCCAAATAAATATCTAATACCACTTTCTAAATTCCCCACCCAGGATCACTATGAATAGTAACCGAACTAGGTCCCCACGAGGACTTCAGGCATGAATTGTTGTATACTACAGTATATTGGCTAGTAGTAGGGGTCTAGGTTAGTATCAAGGGAGTCTATACCCATATAAAATAGTTCAGTATAATTATATAAAACAAACAATGAAACACAAATAACATAAAATATAATAAAAAGAAATAATAAAAAATAATGTAAAAAATATATAAATGAGTGAAAAATCATATAGATATAAAATAACCACTGATCATTTAATAATCTGATAATATATAAAAAATAAAACTCAAGATTAAGATAAAATCATAAGAGGGTATACTATATCCTTGACCCCCACCTCATCCTGATCTCCAAACCCATCTGATACATCTCATTCGGTTAAGATACCAACTATTTATCCTTGGGTCTTCCATTGAACCAGAGCTCGACCAAATCTTACATCAGCTAGTGCAGGATTGTTTCTAATAACATCATGTAATCCTTCCATCCAAATATCATCAGGGTCCATATAAACCTATCCATGGTAAACCAAATAAATGTGGAGTCTATGTCCAACCCTAGTATAAATGTATTCTATCAACATTAAGGATTGAATCCAAGGTATCCCAAAATGTAGAATCCTTACTCCAAAGACCTGGAAACCTAAATTATGAAACCCTAAAATCCATCTAAATGGGAACCCAAATTTTGGTACATCTTGTTGAATCCCTTGTTAAAATATTAGGCAACCTAAATTTTGGTACATCACCTTCACTCTGAGGATCATATCCAAGGTAGACCAAATCATGGTACTCCTAAATCTAATGCACAGAATTCCAAATAAATTTACATCACCTATAATCCAATGATAAAATATGTGGAATATAAAATCAAGGCTATTTTCGATAAAATTCATGATAACCCAAATAAAAATATATTAGTGGTCTATATATCCCACAATATGGAACCACATACATAGTCCAATGAATACCAAACCATGTGTCTAAATTAGGATTAATATCCAAATCATAGGTGCATCTACTAGGAATAAAAAATATCTTAGGGAACACATATGAATTCAAGTAATTGACCATCATCTATTGAGGAATACTAGATAGTGTAAAAGTGTCCAACTTGGGCCTCCCCACTTAATCTAATTCCAATAATTTAATTTATTTAAAAAATATATTTAATCAAATAGGTCAAACACTAATGGTTTTTGGAATATAAATATCACATGAATAAATACCATATGTGTGTGTAAAAAGGGTAACCTAGTGGAAAATGTCATTTATATTTAAATCATAGCATAAAAACTCATACAATAGCTCTGCCAAGACCATACAACCATTGAATATAATTGTGATTCCCTAAATAAATTTAATACATAAAAATAAATTAATTATAAAAATTAATAATCATCTAAACAATGCATTTTTAATTGTTAGACAATAATAAATTTAACTGGGTAGTCCTATAATTTCAAAGTCAAAAGAAGCATTGTGTGTTATACTTCAAACACACCCTAGTTCAAATGAAACATAAAATACCCAATTAGAATCATCAATTATGCATCCAAAATAATTATGTTATTGAGAGTCACTTGAAAAAACCATATTATTACATTCATTTAACAATACCACATGGATGGATGTGAAAATGTATTATTATGTTCTCCAATAGAAATGGTGAAAAAAATACCCATACTTCTCGTTTGATTCCACAATGATCTGATGGAATCAACATAAAAACCATAAATTAAACCATACAAACTCTTTGGATGATAAGGAAATAAGAAATGGAGGAAATTATTTAATTAAATTCACCACTAAAATTCTACTGTGAAATGCCAAGAATTAAGCGGGAGATGGGAGGAGGGGTTAGCCATTTGTCCCCTCCTACGTGAGACCATTCATATGATGAAATTGGAATCTAATCCACCTTGTTAAATATTTTTAGAAAATATGGAAACCATTTCATGGATTGAACTAGGGGTTCACTCCCTGAATATTCTTAATAGAGGGGTTGTCCCTTATTCAAATACATTCACGATGTGAATCCTCAAATTATGACATGAATGACATATAACTATGTACCTACTGCTTCCTAGCCATGAAAATTTCTGATAAATCCCTCCTAAACCTTTACGGATCCACCAATGCTCAAACAATATGAAAAAACATTTATTTACGAGATTAAAACACTAGGATTATCATTCAAACACTTAGTTTTAAAAACCAAATGTCCACCAATCTAAATAATAAAATCCATTATGAATTTAATTATTCTTATGGAAATTGGTTAATACACATCACCTAATTACCAATCTATAGAAGCCTCTTAGAAGATGGTACAATCCATTTCAAATTCTAATTGTCATGATTAATCTATTTTTATAAATATTATATCTTTAAAATCGATTCTTGTATAAAAATGGATGAAGAAAAGAGATGGAAAGACTTCCATGATCTCCAAGGTGAAGTAAACAATATATATGAGTTCTTATTCCCTAAATAGATCTTAAAAATCAATGGTGAAATTCCCAAATCCACATGATATCTGATCTATAAATTCTAGATAACATGTGGTTTATAGATATCTATCATGGTTTGTATGTAATTTATGGTTTGTAACATTTTTGGACTTATTTAATTATATTTTTGGAACAATACATCAATGTCATAAAGTTATAGGAAGCCTATATAAAGGGGGAAATACATGATAATATTCACCATCCATTTATTATTTAGAGATATATATATAATAGAAAAATACATTATCTACATTACATTTTTTATAATGATTATGGTCATAGAAATGGTATGTTATGTATTTCAATGAAAAAAATATAGTAAAAATTATTGAGACTATAATGATGGAGGAAAATACAGACATGAGAAATAATCTAAGGAAATTTTCAAATCTGAGAACCCCTATGAAATATTCAAAGAAGGATGATTGTTCATCCTTGTGTAATATACCCATGAAGATCAATATTAGTGATACTAAAAAAGAACACGTTTTATCTGTTTTCTATAAAGAGGAAACAACATTTACACATGTAAAAAAGCCATATAAGTATGAATAAATGGAATAAATAATAATAATAATGAAAAACTAGTATTTTCAAAACAAAAAAATGTATAATTTGATGGAAGGATCTCCCAAGAATCCATTTAAGACTCCAAATATGATTCCAATATACCTAATGAATTGATAATAATTTTTATAATTTATTTAGTAAGGAAAATGGTTAGAATAATGAAAATAAAAATATAGTTCTAAAGGAAAAGAGAAAATTCCACAAATGTTCCCAAATTCTAATACTGCTTTTCAAAAAATGGAAATACATAAGGGAAAGAATAATTGTGTGGGATATGGTTTGTATAAACACAACTCCAATAGCTAATTAGGCATACATATAGCATGACAAGAATAATTAAAGTATATAATGTCTATATCAGTAATGAAGGGCCATGTAATGAAAAGTGACCCACATAAAGTTGAAGAGGATGTGAAGATATCCATGATACTAGAGGAAAAAGCAGATTTTAAATCTATAGTACCAAACATTTATAATGGAAAAACATTTTAGAGAAAAATCTCTCAACCTCATTCTTAACATTAAAGAATAAAGAGATCCATCATATTTCATATTATATGTGTTGTTTTTTATATATTAACCATTAATGGAATTGAAGGTGAATTATATTATTGGGGGATTATATTATAATAATTAAATGTTGTAATGAAATAGTAAATATTAGAGTCCATAATCCATGATTTGTCTTCAAAATTCTATTTTAATGAAAATTTGATGAAAAGATCATCTTTTGATGTTGATGAGGATTCTGTTAGAACTGTAATGAAATGTTAAAAGACATATTGTAGTTTAATATCTATATTTATATCATAAAACATATCTATTTAATATATTAACCTTTATAAATATCACTTAAGTGTCTCCTTGATTGGGAAACAAATGAATAATGATGAATAAACTACTTAAATTTTTTATCAAATATAAAATCTTAATTCCTTGAACTATTAGGGAAAATTTTTAATTTATAAGTTTTGATTAATTAATATCTCATCATTGCATTCAAACTTATATCATAATATAAAGGGGTAGAAATTTATTAACAAATAACATATAAGTTATTATTTGTAGATGATTTTAGGGATGTTTATTAATGTGAAATACCTTTTACATTTATACAAAAATGATTTTGACATGTGTGTTGATGTTATTGAAGAAATTTTAGGTTGATATATTTCAATTGAATATTTATATCTCAATTAGTATTAATTAATTATTTCATCCTAAAATAAATTGAAAATATATGACAAATCTAATGAGTTCCTAATTTTATTTCGTATACATTTTTTTTGGTAGTGAAAAAAAAATTCTTAACCAAACTCTCTTATTTAATACACCGAAAAAGGATGTTGTCAGATTTGAGTGGAATGATTGATCAGACATTTCTAAAGTATGAATAATTTAAATGAACTCAAAATACTATGAATTTATTATCAATAAGTTAGAGATAGTAAAATGAAATGAAATATTATATAGAAATGTGTATTGATGGAATTAACAGATAAATTACATGTTGAAATATCATTTAAATATATTAAAAAATAAAAAGGGTGAGATTGATAAGCATATGTTTTTTATTATATTTTCTTCAATATATATCTATATTCATTTTGTATCTAAGTCAATATTTTAGTGTAGAAATATAGTAGAGAATAAATGCCTGGAATTATGATGGGGTTACCTAAAATAGTTATAATGAAGCATCCTGATAAGGTGCCACTTATAATAAGTGAATGAAGATTCATAAGTTACATCTTGGAAGTTTGTTATGAAGTTTATTTTCATTTATATTATGATAATGGATGCTTTTTATTTAAAATTTATAAATATCCATTAACTATTGAAGGAAATGTTTTTGAATATCTAATATTGCATGGAAAATATATAATGATCATTTTATTATCTCTATGAAGAAGGTATTAGAGTACCAGACATATGAGTTGGATGATGTTTTAAATAAAAAATAAAGGAGGAACTGGAATTGAGGATAAATGGACATATCAATTTGAGGCTTTTATATTATTTATCTCTGATATTATGGAAAAGTGAATCATTAAGAGTGTCACCCAAATCATGTCCATCTAACATCCTGAGAATCCATTTTAGCATATAGAGTAAATCTGACTAAGAGCAAATATGTGTTATCCACCAACGAGATCCTAGCTGAAGGCAGATCACATATACATGGTGGAACATGATCATAATGTCAAGATACACACTTTTCGGGTGATATATAGACCCACTAGTATGGGCACGAACCAAATGGATTGGAATTAAATTCCACATAAAATATTATATTATTTATAAGATTTTTCTCGAGTTTCATTTTCACCTGGTATCACTAAAAACAAGTACACTATTCACACAAAACAAACATGATAACAAGGTAAAAGTGATGTCATGTACCACATTATCAATGAGAATATTCACTGATGATATAATTCAAAAAAAATTATCCATCATTAATGAATGACATAAATTGAGTATGAACATCATGAGTAATTTTAGAATTATCAAAAACTGATAAAAACCGAATGCATGAATTAAATGGAATTCATAGTGGAGAATTAAAGAATAAAGACATGAAGAATGATAATCCAATCAATTTTCTATAATATATTCATTAATTAAATAAATATCTTGATTTTATAATCATAATAAAAAGATATTTTGAATAATGAAGGATCCATTTATAACATTGAGATAAAAGTAAGAAATTTGGGACTACTAGAAAAATGTTTGGACACCATATGATATTTGGATTTTTATACAATGTTTGGGGATCACATATGACTTCAGAAATAAAAAATCATTAATGTATTATGTGTTTTATGAAATAAATAACATCAGTATTCTAATTAAAACTTTATATGTAAATCATGAGTTTTTAATGAAAGAATATCATGATATTAATTCTTTGATCGAAGAAGTGATATGGAGTGGATAAAATAAAAAAATAGTAATGAATAATGAAGATGATAGTGAGTAGAACCCTTTTAATATTATTTTCATAATGTTTTTTATCATAAGGTCAATGAAAATAATGTTGGTAAAAATTTATAGTAAGAATAGAAATTGTATTATTTCTAAAAATATCCATATAGTTGTTCAGAAGATTTCTTAGATGTATGAATCGAGAAATTCTAGCCACGTTTACATATAGAAGTAAATTAATATGAGGTAATGATGATATTATTATATTTAATGATATTATGTAGCTTGATTTATGGGATATTTTGATTAAAAATATGGAAAAAATGGTTCTCCATAGATTCTAAATTGAAAGATCAAAAAATTAAAATAGATTTAGAGAATTTCATAAATATAAGAGGAATAATGATGATTTATATTGAACATATGTTATATTAAATATATAAATTTCTGGACAATGTTAATTATATGAGATATATATTACTAGTATTTTAAATAAAAATAATTTGTAGGAAATAATAAATAATTTGTATCTCCAACACATTAATCACATCCTTTATGTATAATAGAAAAATAGGAGAACAAATTATATCCATGTATACTAAATAAATAAGAATATATAATATCCCATTCTAATCATGTGCACAAAATAATAAATAAGAGGATCAATAATTTTTAATAATGATCTATGAACTGTAATTTAAATTGAATAATATTAAGAAGATGAGTAAATAAGAAGAATGGAGTTCTAAGAAATGCAATTTACACATAAAAGGATGTGTTCATGAATTTCTACTAGAGAAGTAGTCACAATTTGAGGTTTTTACTATAAATAAGAATGTTTGTTTTTGTGTTAAAAAAATGAAAATAGAAGATAATGAAGGTTTCGTTACATATTATTGTGTATGTAATAGAATAATAAGAAGATGACCTAAGAAACACACTGAAATCATTTCATAGCTTATTGGTGATGGAATTTTATATTATTACCTTTAATTATTGTGAATCTACTGGGAGGTAGTTTAATGCCCCCAAAATCAATTGAATCACTATCGGGGTATATGTAAATATAATTCCGTAGAATTAATCCTTCTCTCTATAAGCTCATAATATTTTTTTCTAGTGGTTTGTATGATCATGGAGTTATACTTTTCACATGACGTATTATGCTTTCTTTTTGAAAGGAGAATCATGTAAATAAAAATACTCTTTTTAGGTGTGTGATTAGAATTTTTTCATGGAGAAACAAGTGTGAGAAAATTGTTCACGAGAACCATTCTCCTAACATTAAGAAAGGTAAAAGTGAAAAAATAATTTAAAGGATTTAATGGTATTAATGGTATCCAAAACTGATGGACCCCCTATTAGCGTAGAAGAAAACTGTATCCTATCCTTTTAGAGGGAATATGCTCAAATATATATAGTTACAAAAGTGCCATGTTAAAATGGAATGACTATGACAATAGCTCCACATAGAAATTTCATATGTGAACATGCCTTTGAGAAGACCTTTTAAATTTAAATTTCATTTATTTTTCTTATTTACTATGGTATATAAGGAAATATTCATGAAACATTACTCGAAGTGTCTTACCTTTATGATGGTTTATTCAAGAATGTATGGAATTTGTGAATGAACATATCTAAGGTTGGAAGAACATTTTGTTTCATTGATTTATTATGTTTCTTGATATTTCAATTAATTGATTTTAAATATAATTTTTAAAATTACTGTACCAAACATGTTTAAAAAATAATAGGTTTTTTTCGAATTTGTGAAAAATGAAAAATTTATAAATATTTTATGATAACATGGATCTTGGGACTTCAAAATAATTGGATTTTATTTAAAATGTGTATTTTTTTAAAAATAGAAATTTTGTCATATATTTAATTTAAATTTAAGATATATATTTTTTATTTTTAATAAAAATTAATTGGTGAATGATAATAGATTTAAATGAAATAAAGGAATAATCTATATGAGAAATAACATATAATTTTGAGGAAATGGATCGAAGGTCATGTATTGATATGTAATATTATTATTTTATATTGCATAGAGGTTTCTAAAGGGGACTTTGAGAGATTGAATCTTAAAGAACCCTCATTTATATTCATTAACAATGGGGGACCAATGTAATCTAAATTGATACCCGATAAATATGTCTCTGATATTACACCATGTGATTAATTTTTTTACATAATCACCATTCAATCATACTATGAGGTGTTTTGATGAATTTCGTATTGTTGGAATGATATAAATTGTTTGTTGAGGTTATTAATTCATTATTTTAGAATGTTTTAATGATTTATTCATCAAATCATAATCAGGGATAAATTAGAGTCACTTTACAAATGAGAGGAGATTCATATTTATTAATGGTGTTATGGTCTACAGTATATTACAAATTACAACAAGAGGGATAAGATCTCATCAAAATGTGCTTATGTTAATTTCATATTAGAAATACATTACCAAACATGAGAGTGAATGATTCTAGAGTTATTCCAATACATGAATTGATTAATATTATGTGAGGGATATCATGCCATGAAAATTTTTATTAAACTGGGTGATTCATATTTGATAATTTGTTAATGTGAAAAGAGTAAATATGTGACATAGTAAATCAGAAACAAAAATGGAATAAATTTGACACATTTAGTGTATTGATGTACCATTGAATATTTCACTGAAATGGTACATATGAGGGACTAATAATAAGTCAACTATAGTTTGAAGAATCTCTGGGTGAGTTATGTGTCACATTGGTTTTAGGTGCCAAGGGGACTCTCATACCGTGACAATGTGTTACACCACAAGTTGTGGAGATGAGAAGAAGAACATGAAATGGTATAATGAACCATGCTTCTAACACATGTGAGATAATTTATTTTGGTTTTATTTATTCTATAGAAGTATACCATTTAATACAATGATTTAAATTCCATGCTATAGAATGAGTCAATGATGTTATTACAAAACATGTTCTATTTGAGATTTAGTCTTATATATCTTCAAAATATAAGGATCATGCCAAATGTGTAAGATTCAGGACAAAATATATTTAATGTATATAGTTAAATAGGAACCTCACTAAGAATGTTTGTGTTTGGTGAAATAAAGAGTGATACGCCAATTCTTATATAATTTCATGGAGCTTTTAGATTGTGTTTTAGAAGGATAACTAAGATGTACACCATTCCCAAATTCCATATTCACATTAGGTATATAGAGATAATATTTTTTTAATTGTTAGTGATTTTCATTCATCATAATATATATTTTTAAGAAAATCATCATGCCCTTTTCATGGATCCATTAGCAATTAATTGGAAAAGGTAATGCAGGATTACAAGTGATACAGACAATAGATTATCCATATGATAATACGGGTGAGTAAAACTTTTAAAAACTATTTGGTTCATTTCTGTTCCTTCTCACATAGTCTCTCATTATCAAATCATAACCTTAATTTTTTTTTTCACACTAACCATATATGCGAATCACATTGTGATAATGTTAGAGTTAGTGTTTTATGTGACCACAGATTAACTCTCCCTTTGAGAGGTGTTGTACTCCTCACTAAGCCTATAAAACTATAATGATTGAAGGTATAATTCCAAATGATATATGTTTTCATTCAATTTATTATATATGTGACCAAATAGATCCATTTAGTGTAATAATATCATTGAGAATAATGGATTGATAATATTCGATGGTAAATGATACAATTTATAGAGAAAGAGGATGGTTTTTTGAACTATCACACAACATGGATATTTTTAATATCATAGTAAATGGTTTAAATATTCTCAAAGATAGAATGAAATATTAGAAACTAGAAAAGAATAATATCAATGAAGATGGGAGAGAAAATAATATGTACTATAATTAATCTCATATAATGATTTTGATTGAGTTATGGGAATGAAATAAATAAATGGAATATAGAGGAAACTCTATGTTATTTATAAAGGTGGAAATAAGGGGAAACATCCCTGGTTAGAATAATTCAATAATGAGTTGATGTATATGAAAGTGGGAGAAGATGAACTAGGGGTGCATTCATTACTTGAGTAAGAAAAATTTTAAGCTCGATTACATGTTATGGTGAAAACATTAATGACTATACCATCATGAAATATATGATTAGAATCCTCTTGGATAGATTTGATATGAATATCTTCTCCCTTGAGTATTATACATGGATGAGTAGACCATAAAAAATCCAAAACAAATTTATCACCTAGGAGATGAGAAGAGGACCCTCTTTAAAGAGAAAATACAAAAAAAGAGATTTCATTCAACACTCTAACGTGATCAAATTTTTTTGAGTCAAAGAAGTCTCACAATAATAAAATTTATGCTAAACATGATGCCATAAAATTTTAATAATTAATCTCTTTATTCTCAAAGGATTATAGGTAGGAAAAGGTAAATATAAAGTTAAAAAATAATTTATATGATTTTATTGGGGAAATATTTTCCATGTTTCAATGTATTTCATAAAAACCAAAGTAAGTGAAGAGAAGAATGATTAATCTAATTGATCTTGTTTGAGGAACAAGATGACCTTCAGATTTAACAGAGGTTGATTATTTAAAGGCAAAGAAAACTCCAATAAAGCAAAGAAGAAAAATATTTTCTCACTCCATGAATCCACATCATATAAAATTAAAAAAGATAAAAAAAAAAGTTGACTTAGAAATTAGGGAAAATTATTTATAAAAAAATAAAAACTACCTCAATATTCTCTTATCCATATTGGGGAAATGTGTGAGAAACATTGTAGGGGCATGATTCTGTGTATGAAAATTCTTTTCTAATTAATGTACTTTTTCATTGGCCTCCCATTTCCCAATTGATCATTAAAAAATTTTAATTAGTTCCCCCTCCCATTTCACATCCATTAAATATTGACTCAATTCAAACAATTTTTTTACTATCCATTATGAGATATAATTTAATTTATTTAGAACTCTTCATGTCTTATTATATTAAAACAAGCATATAGATAGATACAAGTATTTTACTTGGTTCGCCTATAATTTGATAATCCAGATAACATGTAATGGTAATGTGTTGTGCAATATAATCCATTATCCAAACATTTAATGACAGTTTTAGGCATTGTTACCTCATACTAGGATTACTATCCTAATATTTTTTTTAGTTGGATAATTACTATCTAACATTCATCACCGCAATATATCTTTCATTGTATACTAATTCAAGAATGGATACCTTCATCTCATTTCATCCTACTTATCCTTTTTCACACATCACATGTGAATATTATCCAAATTTTATAGAAATTTAGTGTTATCATCTATCATCACATGTAGTTCTAAATGCATCTTTTTTTGTGGACACTCTATTAACCAAAGCAGGATTCCCCTTCATAGGCTACTATGAACACCTCATTCAAACAACTCATTCATCTGGTCTCTATAATAATTCTCGAACTATATTCTTCAATGCACTATATTTATTCCTACCTCTATCTTCACACTTATATGTTATAAAAATATCATTATTTTAGAAATATAATTACCCATAATAAAACTAGTTCTTTCATCCCAATACTTAGGTTTTCAAAATACAGTGTAGTTCCGATCCTCCTTATTTTTCCTACAAATATGGAAATTTACATAGAATATTCACTATTTTTTTTGATAAAAAACAAAACACTTACACCAGTCTAAAAATAGATTCTTTACATTGATCCTTCCTTGGAACGGAAAGGAGATCACTCGGAACTTGATCATCCCAATGAAAATCAGAGCCATTCACACCCTTATTCACAAGACCATCAGCCACTGCATTTTCTTCTCTATAAACATGTGTAACAATGTGCTGCTTTGAGTAGAGAAGATCCAAGCATCTTGACCATTTATTGGCCAGCTTCCAAGAGAGATGGAGATCACCTATCCTAATAGCCATCCCCACATGAGTGGAGTCACATTCAACCCACATCTTGTCACAGCCCCTTCAACCAGCAAGCTCAACTGCTTCAATGAAACCTCACATTTCTGCTTCTAGAGCACTGGAGAACCCACACAAACCATAAATACAACCAACAACACACCCAGTATAATCCTGGAAAACCGCCCCAAAACCAGAGTTACCCGGATTACCTCATGAGGCTCCATCAGTGTTGATCTTAATCCAGCCATGGAAGGGAGGATTCCAAATAACTTCAATATTTCCATGGGGAGAAGGAAATTTTCCCTGGACTCCCAATCTTTTCAGAACAGAAAGATCATTCCATGAATTGTCAAAGAAACAGGTTCTTGGAAGAACTGCCTCACGAGCAGCAGTGAGAAGCCCAAAAATCATAGTGCCACTACTGAATTTCTGCTCTTCATGGATTGCCTTGTTTTTGGACAGCCATAAAATATTAAGTAATTCTTCTAAAGTAGTTAAAAATAGGTACCTGAGTTGCGGAGAGAGCTTGATCAAATGCCATGTTTTCATGAGGTCCACAATTGAACATCCCCATGACAGTGAAACATCAAATATACTGGAGACTGCCTGCCACATAGCTGCGGAAACCACACATCTGAGAAAGTGTTGGTCTATATCCTCTCTGTGTTGATGACATAAATGACATCTGGAATAGAGAGAAATACCACACCTTTGAAGATATCCATCATGGGGAAGCTTCTTGTGTGCTAATATCCAAGCAAAAGTGGCACACAAGGGTTTCAGAAAGCCATTATTCATCTTACCCATCCAATGGGAACTCGATTCATTACTAACACTATGTTTGTAGAAGTCCTTTGAGGATAGGATTCCATTTGGGGCCAACTCCCAAGCCCAGAAATCCATTCTAGAGGAGAAGAAATACTGCCCAACAATGGAAGTAATGTTGTTCAGGATACCTTCCATTCAACACAATTGCTCCCTGATTGACAGGTCCAAATTCAGATTGGAGTTATTGTCAATGACCAAATCTTCCAGGTGTCTTCCCGTCCAATTTCCTTTCCATAAAGGGAGATATGATTCCTTTGAAACAAGCCACCAGGAGTCAACATCAATTCTGGAAAAAATGTTCCTAAAAGCATGCCATAAAGATGAATTGAGATAGTTGGTCTGGCCATATTTTAACTTGTGAATGAATCTGGCCCTGAGGAAGCTTAAGGACTCGATTGAGTGTTGGAAAGCTTCCAGATAAAACCATCTTGAAGAGAGTCATTGAAGCATGTCAGGTTTTTTATGCTCAGACCCCCATCCTCATAAGTCTTGTAGACTGAGCTCCATGGAATTGTTGCAAGACTTTTTTTAGAGATGCTTCCACTCCAAATGATGTTTCTGATGGATATGTTGATGTTCCTAAGAAAAGAAAGAGTCCATTTGTAGACCATGAAAGAGTAGACAAATTCGGAAATGATGACAGACTTCAAAAGACAAACTCTTCCAGCCATGGAGAGATATTTCCCCTTCCAGGAGGAGAGTTTCCTACAGATCATGCCAACAATGCTAGAGAAATATCATGATTTTGGCCTTCCCCAAAACATTGGAACCCCCAAATAAATGAATAGAAGATCTCCTTCATGAATCTCCAACTCTCTGATAACTTCATTCTTCCAGGTAGAGGAGAAGTTTCTTCCAAAGTAAACAAACGACTTAATCCAACTAATTTCCTGACCTGAAAGCATCTCATAGTGCAAAAAGGATCTCTTGATATTACTAATATTTTCCTTATAACCTCGAGTGAAGAAAATGATGTAATCAGCGTAAAGAAGATGAGATGGAACAAGCAAACCTCTTCCAGCATGTATGGTCTTCAGCTTCCCATTTTCAGCCATGAGAGATAGGAATCTACTTAGATAATCCTCTACAATGGAGAAAATGATCGCTGATAGAGTGTCACCCTGCCTAACACCCCTTGAGAAATCAAAGTAACCTTCAGGAGCTCCATTAATAAGGATTGAAATGTGAGCCGAGCACATGATAGACTTGACCCATTTGATAAAGGAATCATCAAACCCATACATAGCTAGAAACTTGCATATAAAGCCCCAATCCATTATGTCAAAGGCCTTCATGATGTCCAACTTGAGAGCAATGTCTCCACCTCTGATAGGACTTTTGAGAAGGTTCACATACTCTGAGGCAGTAATAAGACAATCCTGGATCGGTCTCCCTTTGATGAAGCCAAACTGATTTGCATACACAATTTTCCACGCAATGCATGAAAGCCTGCTAGCAAGGATTTTGCAGATAATCTTGTAAACAGTGTTTACCAATGAAACAGGCCTGAATAAGTGAATTTCATTCGCATTCTCCACTTTCGTAATAAGGGAAAGAAACTGGGCATTCAGACCCCGAGGGATTGATCCTCATTTGAAAAAATGAGTAACAAGCCTGCAAACATCAACATAGATAATATCGCAAAAGTGTTGAAAGAAGAAGTTACCAAAACCATCTAGGCCCGGAGAGCTCTTAGGTTTGAGACTAAAAACAGCCCCCTTGATTTCTGGCTCAAGAGGAATAGAAGTGAGAATGGAGTTATCCTCATGATTCACAAGTCTTGGAATCACACCATCCAAAGGGGGAATGGTGGTATTTGATCCTTTGAAGAGATTCCTGTAATAAGGTATAATGTGCTCCACAAGGTCTTTTCTGTTATCAATGAGGGTATCTCCATTTTTGATCAGGGAAAGAGGTTTAGACATCTTTCGAATTTTCTGGAGGGTATTGAATAATTTCGAGGTCTGATCTTCATCCTTTAACCATTTGATCTGGAAGGAGACTCTTTGCAAATCGTCCCTTAGATTGAGAAGTTTGTTAAGCTTATTGGTTATCTCAGCTTCATCCTAGAACCCATTGGAAAAATCACTAGAAGTGTTGATCTCCTGAAAAAACTGCAAAGATTTAGCATGGGGGAGATATCTGAATCAAGGGTACTGAACCTATCCTTACTCCAAAGTTTCAGATTTCTCTTTAGGACTTTTAGCTTAGTGATACAAGCAAAGTCATCATCCCTGCATTTAACAGTATTCCAGGTGCTCTGCACCATGACCCTACATTCCGGATGAGTCGTCCAGGATTTGTTTAACCAAAAGGGATAAGGGTGATTAGGTTCATTTTCAGCAAGATCCACAAGTATTGGATGACGAACAGAGTTGATTTGGCAAGGGTCAAACATGAGATAGATCCCCATGTATCCAAAGAAGGTGCATTAATGAAGGCCGTGTCAATTTTGCTGGCAACAAAGGTGTTGAGATGCCTTCTATACTAGGTGTATCTGGAGCCAACTAAATTGATCTCCACCAGGTCATTTTGGTCTATGCAGGAACGGAATTCTCTTGAAGAAATGGAGTTGTTAAGAGCACCCATTTTCTCATCCGGGTTTAAAATTGCATTAAATCCTCCTAGAATGATCCAAGAGCTCGAGATTCTGGAGTTTAAGGATCCCAATTCAAGCCAAAGGTTATTGCGATCCTGGTACCTATTATTGGAATAAATTAAAGTACAAGCAAAGTCAGAACCAAGGTAGTTGAAGGAATAGGTGACCTGCTGGTAACTAGAGATAGTCATGGAGGTGCTGGCCATGAAGAGTGATCCAGAACCCATAGCCTTTTGACATCTGTTGAGAACCTATTGGTTTCAATTAATGTAAAGCCCAACTTCTGAAAGTTTGAAAGATTGGGAAAGAAGATTTTTTTAGGCTCTGAGAGGCCTATAAGAGCAGGTTTATGCCTTTGGATGATCATCTGGATGGATCCGATGGTTTCCAGATTAGCAAGGCCCTGATAATTCGAAAATAGAATTTTCATTTTGAATTAGTTCCGGGGATGAAGCCCCTCATATTTTTTCTCGATGGTTTTTTTGAGGTCTACCATCCTTTTTCTTGGGATCTGTGGAGCCATCAAGCAGGTCATAGACATCCATCTTGCTATTCATAATGCTTTCCCCCTTGGTTGCATTCCCCATTTCTGGCCTAGTTTCCCTATTCTCCATAGAAGTTGGTACATTATTAATTTTTTCATTTCTATTTTTTTCATCTACATCCATAGGAATTTCCTCTGTATCAGCATAGACTATTTTGTTTAGGTTTTCACATCCATGATTTTGCTGTCCAGCATGACCAGTATTCTTCCCATTCATATTTTCCACAGGACTGATTAGAGAAGCTACCACAGTAGCCTTGGCAGTGTCTTTCATCTTAGAGGGGTCCATTTGAGCCTCAATATCATTAAATCCCACCCTTTAGAAGCATACCAGATTCAAAATGTCACTATACAGTTCAAGGAAGATGGATTCCTCCTCCAATTCTTACTGGCAGAGTAAAACTAGGTTGTAAATATCCTTTGAGATTTCAAAATCCTGGTCCTGAAGTATCATAGAGTAATTCTCAAGAAGAGAGTTCATCAATGCTTCCTCAGCCTCTTGAGATTCCTCTTCCTCCACTTTTTCAGCCCAAGTCTGTTTCTTACTGGAACCAGGCGTAAGCTTTTCTTGGATAGAGGTCTGACTTTGTTTCTGAATGGCAGGACGAAGTACTATCTGAGTTTTCTAGGAACCTTGCAAAGGATCAACCAGCCCGAAGCTGCCATTCTTATCAGTAGGGATATTTTTATGCTTATTGATTTTGATGGCAGCATTCCATTCTGGTTCTTTTGGAGCAGTTACCTTCTTCTACAGGATTCTGCAATTGGACACCGAGTGCCCCACCATCTTGCATACCTCACATAAAGGAGGGACATTTTCATACTCCACTCTCACTTCTAATCTATTACCTTTAGCAGTGAAGTCTATACCGTTAGGCCGTTTTAGTTCCAGGTTTACATCTATCAGCATGCGAGTGAATAAACAAAGCTCTCCATCCATGGTCCTTTGATCCATTCGGATAGGAGTGCCAATACAATATGTGATGTCATTCAGGATCCTTGGGTGCCAATACACCCAATTTAGACCATGTAACCCTATCCAAATTTTGGCAATGGATTGCTTGAGATTGAAGGTGTTAAAGTATACATCCCATTTGGATATCCTTAGAAGTCCAGGCTTCAGCTGCAAGTTTCCAATGCTCCATGCTGAATTCAAGGCCTTAGAATGACCACTATTTAAAATCTCTCTTGTTCATCAAATATAATGTGATAAATATTAGAGATTATATTCCCTATATTTTACTTTTTGATCATTTTATTACAGAATATAACTATGAGAGAGATTATATTACAATATTTAGAAAATATAGAAACTAATATATTCTTTTCACTCAAATATTGTGTTTAGAAAAACTTATTGGTTGTCACAATATATGGAAATATATTTTTGGCACCATCACATCAACTAAAAGCTTCATATAGTGTTGATTCAATTCCTCAAACATCTTGTTTATTTTTTTCCCAAATCAAGATTATACTACTTTTTAAAAAAGTACTTATAAAACTGTGTATTCAAAACACACCCAACCTATATTATGTAAAAGTCACCATATCACCACATTTTATTTTTCCATAACATATTTCATTGTAATAATGATTCCATTAATATATTTAATCTCTACCAAACCATATTTATTTTTGAAATATTTTTAGTAATTCACCATGAAACTACCACTAATTCATTGTATGTATATCTTCTTTTCAATGTAAATATATTTTTTTATTTTATCTAATGATAAACCCACTAAATCTTAATCCTTAAAAATTTTAATTGAATCATGGTTCCATAAATTACCGTGATGTTTTCATAATTGGAAATTATTGCAAAAATCATATAAAATAAGGGAATACCCTTCCATCACAGCACTGATAATATCACAGATTTGTTCAAAAAAATTCATACGAGAAATATTTTAGTAGTACAAGGATCAAATTTCTCTAAGTCTCATATCACACATATGTAGCTAGTGATAACACCAAAACATCCATAAAACACATGTATGTTGAGTTGCGAATGAAACCTACACCTAACGATTTCACAACTAACTGTAGCCATTGAAAAACATGAAAAATTTGTCCCAAATACAATAATGCATATGAAACTTATGATAACTGAATATGACATGAATGGTAAGGTGCCTTTTCCATATATTTATGTAAACAATTAATTGGACAATATATAGTATCTATAAACATATATTCTTACAAAGATAAAAATAATACTTCTCTTGATGACACAAATGTTTAGCTTGATCACATATATGTTTTGGCTAAAACACAAGTACACTTACCACCATTTCAAAATTCTAATATCCATCTAGAATGGAACCTATGCTACTAGTGGATCATTTTTTTATTTTTAGAATCTTCTTATCAAAAATATTTTATAGATGTGATTCAACTAATTTCCAATATGAGTCCCAACCAATTTCATCCATCATATTATATCCCATTCAAATTATATTTCCTTTGTCAATAAATCCAAAAACTATCTAAACTAAAGTCCACATGTCAATAGTATTATAAGAAACAATTTTTCAATCATGAAATCCAATAAAACACTAATTTCCCATAATCCTAATCTAGTTTACTATCTACCATATTATTAACAATCACACATCTGGACTTCTTTGATATGCATGGTCACTAAATCCAAAACAAAAAACTATAGGGTTTCTATATGTTCACCTTTAGTCATTATAATCAATATGAAATGTGATGCATGCTAATCATGGGGCGTGGTCAAAAGAAATATTATTTTCTTAGTGTAGCACAAATGCTGACTAATATAGTCTCACTTGATAATTATTTCAGTTTTTTCTCTTGGTTAATATTTATCAAATAAACTATTTCTTTTTATTGTTTAAAATATTTATTGAAAACATGGAAGAATCAGTTTGTTTTTATGATTTTTTAAAGTAATAATGTGAAATATGAGAATTTAAAATAACATGCAATTCTAAACAGGATGACTTTAGGAAGAAATGGATTGTATTTGGTGTTCATTTTAAGGTTCAATCGTTAATATCATTTAATTTAATAAGATCCTTTTAATAATCCAGGCATGAAATATCATTTTTTTAATTATTTTTTTTTATTATAAAATTACATAATTTTTTGGATCCTATGAAATGTTAATTCTACCTCATACTATAATCATGGTTGATGAAACACCTTGGTCTAGGGTGTGAAATATTCCAGGACCTAGCTATATTGCTGTTGTTTCATCTATTCATTAGCTCAACCCCTTCATCCGAGGAGTTATCCAATGGAGATAGGGAATGAGATTTAAATAAAACAATAGAAATAAATTGAGTTTCATGTCATTGGTGGGTTTTCAAAAAACATTCTACATTCAAATCACCATGAATGATAATAATATATACCAAAAACATTAAATAGAGTTTATGAAAAATTCAAGAACACTTTGTCCTCCCCCCAAGACAATACTCGGGGTCAGCCTCTCATTTCAGAGAGTAAGAGATCACAATGGTTGAAATCAGAATAAGATAAGATGACGAGAAATATAATAAAACAACAGAATCGAAATTGTAAATAATTAAAATTTATATAGTTGATAAATTATATTAAAAGAAGAATAAGAATAATAATAAAAATAATAAAAATAAGAATTATTTTTAACAGAATAATTTTTAAACGAAGAAGAATACTAGAGAAGAATAACAAAAATAAATATAAAATAAGAATTTTAAAATAATAATAATAATAATAATAATTAAAATAAGGATAAGTTTTTACTGGATTTGATGGAAATACAATTTTATAATAAATGCATAGATTTATTTAATACTAAAATTGATACTACAATTTTAATAAAATTAAAATTAATAATAAAAATTAAAAAATAATGAATAAGAATGGGGAGAGAGTTATAGTATCATCCATCCTCAGAGGAGATCCCTCCATTATGACTAGCTAGTGAATTTGAAAGGGGGCCTATCCCTTCTTTTTTTGGAATGGGTGAGATTTTTGGCTCCAGAATTTTTTCTCTAGAACTTGGCATATGGTAGAAATTATTTATGAAAAAATATGTAAATTTAGTCTTCTAGAATGTTGTTCAAAAAACTTAGTCTCATTTTTTTAAATAATTTAATATTCACCAACAATTAATAGAATATGTTATATCCAAATTAGTTAGATATTTTATTTGCATGATTGATTTCTAAACACATATTTAATGTTAAACATTCTATAGACACATTAGTGATGGAATAACCCCACAATATTTATTAGTTTAACAATGATACATGTTCCCTTTATAATCCAACTAGAATAAAATCGATTGAATGTGTTTATCTGAATTTATACCTCAATTATGGAGGTGGGTTCTATTATACCATCTATAAAAATATTCAAATTGATTGAATTTTTCAGATCTACAGATATTAGAATTAGCTCTTTCTCTAGAAAATAATGTTGAATTACAAAAATCAATGAATCCTAAAAAAGAAAGAATAACATAAATTTAACTAATGTTTTAAAAGTTATGATCAATATAACAGTGATAAAAATCTTCCAAAATTCCCAAATAAATAAATTTTCACATTTTACAAAATTTTAATTCAAATAACCCTTTATTTAATAAAAAATTGATATCCATGGGTTTTATCCTTGAAAAAATCAAAGAAAAATTAAATTTGAAAAAAAATATTGACGTAATCTTTTCCTTTCAAATACCACCACACTTAAACCATGCTTTTCCTTAGGTATAAAATCTCAACAAGGAGTTAATGATGGCACTAATGTAATCAATATTTAAATTTCAATGCAATGATATCAAAAAATTATGTATTTCAAATCAAAATTTTAATCTCCATATAAAATATCAATTCAATTTCTCATTTTTTAATTATAAAAATTAATTTATATATTTTACATTTCCAATTTGAAAATGATGGAACATATCCTTTCATTCATTCAAGCTCTTTTATTAATTATTATAAAACATTTCAAATCATGATATAACATAATATAAATTATTTTATCTCATCACTCATGATACAATTCAAGTACAGTTATTCTAACATCATGATAACAAGCTCCATATCCGTAGGATTCTAAAGAACTACTTTATGTAATTTTTAAATAAAAAAGTCACATAAACTCATGATGACTCATAAAAAAGGTTTATATGCCTCTAAGGATTAAGGTTGACATACTTTGTATTTAAAAATAAAGGCTGAAGGATTAAATTTTTATATTCAATCATAAATCATGATATTAAAAGTAAAAGTTCAATGAAATTATCACCATCAATCTATAACAATTCCCAGCTCACCAATACTCAATGTAAAGATCGTTATTATGTTAATAATAATGAAGGATCTATGCACCCTCTTGAAATTTATTTCTATTTTTATAAATTTTTCATTATTTTTAAAAGAATATATTCATTTATGTTCAAAATTTATTCTAACAATAATCCTCACATCCAACACCAAACCAAATATGATAAAAATCATAGGTTTGGTAATGGTCATAATTAGTTTTCCAAAATCAAAACCCATTTTCTCATTTTATTTGGATTTTTCATTTCATATTTTTTTAATATTCAATAGTGGAAATAATGATATATTGTGAATGAATAGAAGACCTTACTTTATTACCACAATAAGTACCCCCACAATATTTCCTTACTATGTATTTCATCCTATAACTATGCTTCATTTACCCCCACACTACAACAATAAAGTATAATGCATTTACTAAGTGAATTGTAGGAATACGTAAAAATGGGTTGAAATGTGGGTCGATCATAACATGTTCATTCATGGTTTATATGTAATTAAAGAAGGATTGATTTAATGGTGTTGTTTTAAGGATGATAGGTTATCCACAATATTCCTCAATAATTTTAAATGTGTTTTTTAACAACCATATATTTTAAAAGTTAAAATTAATATTCTAGTAGGTGTCATTTCTCAAGATCACTAAAGAAACATTCTACAAATAGAATATGAAGTACATGCTCTAGAGAACCTATTGGTAATGGAACATATAATTTTATGGAATCACATAAGGACTGATTAATAATAAAAAATAAATTCACTTTATTTCATAAATTAAATGGATGAAAAATGGTTACAAAATTTCATTTACAGGATCCAGTAAATTCATTCAAATGATGGGTCCTTATTTTAAAATACATCCTTTATTTTAATCATACAATTCTACATTATAATCATAAAATTTTATTATCATTGAATTATAAAACATGGATTCCCATGCTTCATAAAAATTTCATGTCTCCTGGACAAATAAGGAAAAACATGAATTAAATCATGGGCATGTAATTTCAATTTAAACATCAAAACATATTTTTAAAATTATATATGTGGATTTTAAAAGATTACAATTTAATGTGAAATACCTTTTTGAAATGAAGATTAGTCCTTTTATTTTACATTTTGCGGCTTCATTCTTCCATCATGAACAGCCAAAATATAATTACTAAATTGAGAACAAGGATCATATCATTTAAGATAAACAATATAGAAGGGAGAGAGGATGCATGATGGATAATTCTTAGAATAAAATTGAAATATAATTTCCTATAAGGAATGTAAAGGGACACATTTTGGAATAATCCCCCATGTGCCTTGAATTTTTACTACATCCATAGGTCAATACCAGCTTTTATGAAAATTATAATGGTGGATTAAGATTATTTCATTTGAACAACCACAAATGGATTTTCCTTTCATAAACATTATCTTTATTAGTTAGGAATGATACATAGATAGATTACATTAGATCCTCCACATTCATAATTAAGGAAATGCATGCACGGATGGGGTAGGATAATATATGGAACTCCATCTTATTCAATTACTATATGTGTAACATTCCCTTATCTACTAATGCAAGAATCATATAGACTTCATGAATTGAATAATAAAATGACAAGTAAATATGTATTTTTACTTGAGTAAAATTTTAAATTTTCATAATAATTTTTTCACAAATAATATGAGAGGACTGTTTTCTTATTTCTTCTCGCTAATCTACTTGGATCTCTTGATAGGGATCCTCAAATAAATTTTTATTAAAATCAGGGTGCTCTATTTTTTCCTCAATAGGTTCTTGTATAGGTTCTTCATCTTCCTTTTAGGAATAACAAAAATTGTCTGAATTATAAAATACAAATAAATGGGGATCATTACTAAATTTATATTTAGTAAAATCAAATGAAATAGGGTTTAAGAAAAGATAAACAACCCATTTTGGTCTAGTTTCAATATTTTACATAGGGATGAGATCCTCTTGGAGTTGGATTATTGTATGTGATGGAAGCTAGTGGGGATCATCCATTATTTTTTAAAAATCCATCATTTTTATGGCTTCCTCCAATATAATGGCTATATTTCCATGAAATGATATTATCTCTAACACTTGGTATGGATAAAGGAGATCATGTTACACCGTATACTCAATCTAAAAATCAAATAGATCTTATTGATATACCACAGTTTGCTCCACATGTAAGTTTTCTTTATTAAGAATCCACTTTATCTCATCATTGACTTTCTGTATGTGGATCTTAATATGGATGGAATATGGATAATACTCAAGATAATCCTCGACCACATTGATGTCTTCAATAATTTTGGTTACCTTTAGTGTAGATTCCTTCTTGGTATTCACTCTTTTAAAATAATATTGGACATTATCAACTATATCTGATAGTTCCTAAAATGAAATTCCAATTTCATTAATATTTATTATATATTCTCCTAGGTTAGTGAGTCCATGAGTATTTTTTTAAGAGTGTCGCCACTTCAGCACATTGAAACACTTGAGATTTATATATATTGTAATTATTCCAGGTATGGAATAATTGTCGTTAAAAAACATCATGTATTTTTTAATATAATTTATTAAACGAAAAAATATCATTAAAAAATAAAAAAAATAAAAAAATAAATTAAATTACTGATTAGATCACTAACAACGACACTATTTTTTCTATAAGCATATCATGGGGAGTTGTCAAAAGTAATATTATTTTCCAAGTTTTGTATTGTGTTTGGCTAGGGTTGTCTCCCTTGAGGATCCATTAAATTTGTTCATTTAGTTCTTATATACCACTTAACCTAATTCTTTTTGTTGCTGTAAATGTGAAATGAAAATAAAAAACATTCTTTGTGTGTTTTTGATTTTTAAATTAATTACATAAAATATGATAATTTAAACTAACAAGAAATTATAAATATAATCAGTTAATGAATAAAGGACATAACCTTGGGGTTTGGTTTGAGGTTAAATATTTTTCTTCCATTCAATTGATTGATTTTATTTTGATAATACACACTTAAAATATAATGTTTTTATTACTACTCATTATTTCTAAATTATGGAATCTTCATGATCCTAAACAATATTATTTCAACCTTCTCCTAAAATCAAGGTTGATGAAACACTTTATTTTAGGGAGTTCTATCTTCCAAGACCCACCTCTATCGATGTTGTTTCATCTTTTGACTATCTCAAAACCTTCATAAAAAGTGTTAACCAATGGAGAGATGGAAAATATATTTAATTAATAGAATACAAATTATTTAAATATCATGTCATTGGTGTCATCACCAATAATGCTACCCAAATATACCACATAAATTAAGTAAGATTTTAAAAAAATTCAAGAATACCTAGACCTGCCCCGAGGCCATGCCACGAGGTTAGACTTCAGTTTCTAAGTGTATGGGTTCAAAATAGTGGAAATGGGAAGAATAATAGAAGAGGAGGAATATAAGAATATAAAAAAATGTATTAAAAATGGTCATGAGAAAATATAATAAAAAATTAAAATAATATTTTGATATGGGAGAGAGATATAAAAATAAATTAATAATAGAAAACAAAATAAATTGAAAATAATAAATAAATTTATATAATTTATAAATAATTATAAAAGAATAATAGAAATAATAATTGTTATTATATTTAAGAGAATAAATTTTAGAAGAATAAAAATTAGAGAGAAGAATAAGGAAAATAATTTTAAAATAAGAATTTAATAATAATTACAATAACAATAACAATATTACTGTTAATACTAATGATAATTTTAATTAAAATTAAATAATGTGGAATGGTTGAATGGATTGGATGTAAACATAATTTTAAAAGAAATTAATTAATTTATTTAATAATAAAATTGAAATTACAATTTAAAAAAAAACAAATATAATTATAATAATAAAAAATAAAATAAAAGAGAAGTAGGAGGGGTGGGAGTTCTGTTATCATCCATTCTCAATTGAGATTCTACCCTAGTGTCGAGCAAATGATTTTAAAAGGGAGAATGGGCCTTCCTTTTTTATATAAGGGTGATATTTTTGTATCTATAATTTTTTATTCGAATTTTACTACAAGGTATACCCCATTAATGACCAAATATATAAAATTTATCTTCTATAAAGGCATTTCTTATTTTCTTATGTGTTTTACCACAAACTTATATCTATGTCCTCTTTGTTTAGATGGTATTATAACACAATTCTTCTAATAGTTTATTCATCTGGGTTTATTATTAAATATTTATTAAATGTTGAGCATTAAATGAGATCCCAAATTATTCAATAACTCCATAAAATTTATTTTTTAGATGAGGATATAAGTTCCATTTTAAATACAACTGGAATAACCTAAATTATAGGTGTTTATCACGATTTATGTCTCATTTAAAAATGTTGATTCCACTATAACCCCCAAAAAAGGTTTCAAATATATTTATTTTTTAGGCACATAGAGGATTTAATAGGCTCTTTCTATAGAAGAGAATCATGAATAAAAAAATAAGGAACCATAAATTAAATAATAACATGAATTATATTGATATTTTAAAATTTATGATAGAAAATACAATGTGATTAAAATCTCTCTAAATTATAGAATAAATAGATTTTTTTATTTTAATCCATTTTCATTAATATTAAACATTATTTAAAAAAACATTGAAATCCATGGGTTTTATAATTGAAAAGACTCTTAAAAACATTGATATTTGAATAAAAATAAGCTTACAATTTTTCTCAATCCACACCTTATATTCTCTAAAATAACTCTCCTTATTGAATATTTAATAGGAAGGGTAGACAAGTTAGTATATTTATGATTTTTGTTATGTCCTCCTTTCAAGTATCTTTATATATTCTATTATTTATAAATGGTATATCCCCTTTTATCTCAAACCCCCATTGAATGGGGATAACTAAATAGACCCCCTTTATCTCTAGGTAGAGATAAGGTTTTCTTCAAGGGTTCCCACTACTCCTCTGTGGGAAACATCTATATTTAAAAACTCCCCCTTTGGTTGTGGGAAACTACTTTTCCCACATTTATATAGGGAATAAATCATCCATTCATTTCTTTCCCCCTTTCTCAAAATACTATTTATAATTTTTTTCGTACCGACTATTAACATTTCTATTTGGATTACTATTTTTCAAGATAAATTCACTCGCCAAGTTAATGCTGAGAGACTCTCATCTTTTTAGAAATAAAGATATTAATAACTCCATGTAAGTGATTCCGCAAATTATCATATGGTGTTTGAAGTTATATATTAAAGCCTACTAAACCTAAAATCGATGTAGCAAACAAGTGTTTATGTTATCTCCCACAAAATAGTCCATGCCACTCACTAGTTTCTCAATTAAACTATTTAAAATATAAACAAATTTAACATTCTACAACTGAAGCACAACATTAGACATCATAACATTATCGCACTAAAGCATTAGTATATAAACATCATGAGACAAAAGTGAAATAATATAACCCTTGATGATTTAATTAATAGCACATGTTATACAACTTGAACTCCATTCTTCTTAATGATTCCAAAGATTCTCCTATAGTAGAAAAATATATAAGGTTTGAAAATTCATCCTCAACTCCACTTATGTTGTTTATACATTTTTAATTAATTACTATTCTGTTTGGGGGAACCAATTTTTTGGTGAACATCTATAGTTCCACATATTTGAGTATTTTGAACGTAATAAATATATGATACCAACTATATAGAAAAAAATTAAACATGACAATTTTTATATTATAAGCACTTATCCCAATAATTAAACATTTTTACTATACTGAATCCACTAATTTTATGTTATCATTCCATTGGTTTTATTATGGATTCAACATGATGAAACTTGTTTTATTTGATATGGATTTGAAATCATTTATCCTCACCATTAAATCCATTTCTGGTAGGTTTCGAATTGATCACTATACAACACCTGATGCAGTTTTCACATTTGATTTAAATAATTTCACTAGTTTCATGAATTTTTTTCTAATTAATTTTAATATTTGACAACATTGGTATGGGTTGATATCAAATAATAATTGAAAAACCTCTGAATGGACTAGTTTCATGCACATTTACTTCTCAAAATAGACTATTCTTTATGCTTTCAAAACATGTTCCATTAGAATATAAATACCCCATGTATCATATCTCCACATATTTTATCACCTCTTCCATATATTCAGTAAAAATATAATTTCAAGGGAAAATGGGTACCATTTATTTATTCAAGTTGAAGAATGGAGTGGGTCAGATTGAACCAACACATTTCATCAATCATTCATTTTCATTTTTTTGATTTAGGGAATGGAATTCCATAGTAGTATTTAAATAATTTTAATGTAGATCATTATTAAATATGAAATTTTTCAAAGTATAATCCATGTTATTTTAATTTAATTTAATAAACTACATCTTCTTCTCAACATATATTGGATTTTTCTTTTCTATAAAACCCATTAATATCTAGTTGCCCATTGGGTACTCCTTCACCAAGTATTTATTACGTCATACCATATTAATATTTTTAACGCAAACAACTATTGCTACATTTTTTCCCCAATAGTATTTATTATTTTTTTAATGCATACCTTGCATTAGAAGACACATTTCATATGAGCCTTTTCAGTTTTAGGAAGATGTGAGCCAATTTATTTATTCATAGAAATTATCTTGTGAGAAAATACTTTTTTTGGTCAGAAAAAGATTTGTAAATAATTTTAAAACTGTTTTCAACATGACTACAATTTTATTTTTCCAAAAAAATGTGTTTCTAACAGGATATATTTATCTTTATATGTGATCATATTCATTTATTTTGTCTATATATTTTCATCAAAACATGGTAAGAATGATAATAACTTATAGGTAAATAATAATTCTTTTTTTCCTATGCTTGATAAATAATTATTCCATATCTTTTACCAGATTTAGAGTAATTTATGAATTCCCATTCCTTTAAATAAAAATTGAAAATGTGACAATTATTTCTATAAAATAACAGACATCCCTATGTAATCTATGAGTTTTCAATTTATTGGACTTACCCTTTGTATGTAAATTTATGTATATATATCTTGAACTTTCTCATCCTTCCCTTTTCATGGGAACTTAGATATATATATTCGGCTTAACCATCATAGTGAATCCATCATATCCAAAAACATTTTTCTAATGGAGAAAAGTATCTATGAAATAATAATCTATTTATGATTCTACACCGAAGTAACATAATTCTCATTTATTTTTACATCACTTATTGAAGTGTATTAAAATAAAAATGAAATACTTCCATTAGTTTGGGCTTAAACATTTCATCCATCATCTTATTGGAAGATTTTACTTATCCATTCAAATTTTGAACATTTTTTCTCCTTGAATGAAGTTGAAAATTTATTTCATCCTTCAGTTCCATCCTAATAGACATCTCATCCTCTAATTGGATAGTGAGTTTTTTAATCTTGTCACTTTTCCATCCATATTTTTGTACTTTTGATTAAAAAATTATTTATGGATTTCCTTTCATGTTTCTATTATTTGGTTCTCATAGCCATAACTACCCTATGTGTAGTTTGATCTACATTTTTTATTCAATGATTTAGAATATTTTGAGTTCACATTCTTCCCCATTAACTCATTTTTATGGTTTCCAACATTAATATATGTTATTTTTATTTACTCAGACTAGGAGTCATTCTTCTCACTCATCCAAATAGCTACTTCATGAATCCATGTATTTTATACATTAAACTATTACAACTAAACTTCTAAAACATTTATTTTGATCACTAGAGACATGCAATCCTTTTTTTGGTGTTATTATAAATTTTTCGGTGGGGAAAACATTCTATATTTAAACTCCTAGGGACTTCCTTAATATAAATAATACCTAAATCACTTGGCATACTGGAAATCTCACACACTCCCGAATCATTATTAAATGAATGAATATAATCAAAATCAGAATTTCCTTTAACGTTATTCTAAAAGATGTAAGATTTTGTCGTCTATATTTCACTTTTTGAAAAATATATAAATAACATATAATTAATCTTAAAATTTTCTTCTTCTTTGAATCCATATAGAATTCCATGGAAAAATGAATAAATAATTGTAGTTTAAATCATCAAATAAAAACCAAATTTTATTAATTAAAAGAAAAAATAATCTAACCCAAAAAATTATATCTAATAAATTTTTATTGTATTATTATGGGTTGATATGGGTTATACATCAGGGGTGGGTAAGTTTGTCTATGTAAATTATATTACCATTAACTAACACCATTTTCTATTAAAAAGTCACAAAACTATAAATCAAAAATATAAACTTAGTAGGGTGCCCTAATTTTTCCATCATTTAACTATAGATCCAATTATCTTATTTCTTTAATAAAATTTTATCAAATCTAATTTAGTTTTAATAGATTATTTTGTGAATTTTAGAAATGTAGACATGCATTCACACCGACATAGTAATTATAATTTGTTCACCCTGGATAAGAAAATACAAGAATCATGTAACAAAAACTATGTTCACCACTAGAATTGACAAATTAAACTGATTAATATTGGATTTAGGCTAGTTCACCAATTACTG
This sequence comes from Viscum album, assembly GCA_963277665.1. NCBI lineage: Eukaryota > Viridiplantae > Streptophyta > Magnoliopsida > Santalales > Viscaceae > Viscum > Viscum album. Next base: position 782,401,163 of record OY728164.1, read on the forward strand.
GGGTCACTTCTATTACAATAGTTTGGATTGGATTATGTATACCCAATGATCACTTTCTCACTTAATATTTCTTCACTCACTACTTCAATAAAGGATATTTTATACTCACTACTTTATGAACCAGCTATTGAAAACACTATGCGAAGACCACCATTTTTTAATATACATATATGGTTTTCATTCATCATCAGTTTTATAGATTAATTAATACTCATTTATTGGTGGATTCACTATTTATCTCTGTTTTTAAACCTTTAACATAATACAATGAACTATTCCTTCAAATAGATTATTCTTATTATTTCCAAATCAAATTTGGAACTCACTTCATTATTCCACAATAGTAACTTCTTCAAATCAATTCACTATTCTATATTCCAAGAATATACTTCTTCTTTGAATAATGAACTTCAAGATGGTAATGGATCCTTCTTCATCGATAACAGGTCATCAGATGATAATAATATTTTATACCTCTATCTTCTAGCTATAGATCTTGAAATGTATGATCTAGGTTCACTCAATATTGTCTCCTTTGTTCGTAAGATATTAAGGGGTATCTATATGAGTCACTTTCCATTAATTTCTTTCTTTCTATTATTTTTGAAGAAAATAACCATGAGTGAGATGGATTTCCCATATTTAGAAAATATTAAAATCATTTTATTATTATCTCTCAACTTTATGGTTTGAGACAACTTTGTTTATAGATGTCGTATGTGAAAATACCTTTTTAGATCCATCACATCTACCAAAATATTTATTTATTATTCAGTCAAGTCCTCAAACCTCTCACTACATTAGAATTCTCCCAAATTTAGAAAATACCACTTTAAAAAATTTTATTAGGAAACCCATTTATTAAAAATAAACTCAACACATATACTACAATACACACCATGTGTCCAACTTATATTTTTCAATAGAGTGTTGATAGTAAAAACTATATCCATTAATATATATGATCTCTTTCAAACCACTCATATTAACTAAATAATTTTTTTAACTCATCATGAATCTAGTACTACTTCATAACATCAATATGTAATTTTTAGTACAAATATATTTTCCATTTTATCCACTTGAAAACCATCTAGAACTTCTTCCTTCACATTTGGCTTGACTCATTTCTCCCTTTAATGTTCCAAGATATATTTTTTTTCATTTAAGATCACAATGGGAATCATCTAATATAAGTAAATAAACCTAAAATATATCAATAATAATCTAACTAATATGTTTAATGGATCTCCTTGGTGATATATTTGAATATATGGATACATAAATTTTTCCAAGTCATTGATCACACCTATAAAACCTAGTATAAAAACTAAATAGCTGGAAAACACACATAATTATAAGAATGAATGTATTATAACCAATATAGTTTCACACCTACAACAATCACATAAAATATATTCCTGCTCAATCACACATACACAACAACATATAGCACCTATACTGGCTAAAAATGAAGTGTACAATAATATCCATTTTCTATATTTTCATTTATGATGACTCTAACACATCCAATGGTAAAAGTCACACATAAAATTATCTTAATGATAATTATGACCAACATGATATTGCCTATTTTCAAAAGGATAATATATATTTTTTAGTATTAATATACATAAACTCACCTACCACTACAAAATTATATTATCCATAAATAATGACACATATGCTACTGGAAATTGATTTATATAACGAATAGAATTATCAGACTTTGAAAATCTTGTTATCATCGACATTTTATTGATGTGATAAGAACAAAGTTCATGATGAGTCCCATCAACTTCCATCCACTATGGGATTTACTATTCAAATTCAATTTCATTTTTACATAAATCCAATTACTGTAGAAATTAAACTCCACTTTTAAATTATCATCCAAGAGACAATTTTGATAGAATAAAATCTAATTTAACACTCCAATATGTACTTGAAAATCAATAAAATCATTTTCTATATAACCAATAGTCAAACATTACTTTTTTACATGTATATTCAATAATGTTAACATAAAAATAAATAGGGTCTCCAATATATTCCTTGAGAGGAGAGGATGATGAAGAAGAAGGGAGAAGTATGTAAGAGAGAAATGATGAGGAAACAACAAAAGTGTTCCAACTATGAGTGGATTCCATAGTGTTTTTGAGAAATTAGATGATTAATGGGAGAAAATAAATCATTAAACAAAAAAAATGATTCATTTTTTAATCCCCTTAACGCATCAATGTCTAAATACATTTCAACAAAGGAAATTGATTTCAAAAGAAAGAATCAAAATACCTATTAAATTTCTAATAAAAGAGATAAAATTATAAAGAATAAAACTATAAATATAATTTATAATAATGAGGAGAAGAAAAATATTAAGTCAAAGATAATGGATGAAGGAAATTAATAGGGAAAAACCATGGTGGCAGATTTCAAAAAATTTGTGAATAATTTTCATGAAAGAACTAGAACAATGGAAATGGTTATAAAAAATACTAGGCTGCCCAGTTATTAATACATGGGACAAGAAAATTTTCATTGAAAACTGAAACATTTATTTATAGTGGTCTTAGAAGTAATAATATAATTAAGGACATGATTCCATCATATAAAAATAGATTAAACACATAGCTAAAACTAATGATAAAGACAAGAATTGGTAAATAGAAGTGGTGTGGAAAGATTAGAACACCGAGGCAATGTATAAGAGTAATTTAAGGTAAGATATAAGTCTTATAAAATTGTTATGGTTGAAAAAAGTGCATATATCTAGTTGGAAAAAATAATTTTCAATTTTTAAGAACCAATTTTTTATATGAAGATGTTTATATTTGAAGGAATATGTTGATCTTATAGAGTATATTGACACAAATAATATATATTCTAGTATTATATATAATCAAAATTGGTGTAAGATCGAAGAGGATCAAATATGAAGTACCTAATGTATATCCAAATCATCATCTAAAAGAGAATGTAAAATTGTAAAATTACATTGATTCTATTGAAAATACATGCTTGACATGTAATAAACATAGAAATACTTCAAAAAAATGGATTACCATGCTTCAAGAGTTTTTAAAACCAAACTAATGTTCTAAATAATTTAAGAATAAAATCATTCAATATTAAGAAATAGAGGTTGAGGAGTATTATAAGGCTGAAAAGGGATATAATCCATGGATCCATGAGATTGGTCTCTTGTTATATTTAAAAAAAATATTTGGAATGATATCCAATAGTACAATGGATGTGTTATCACTTTTGATACAATGGATCACTTAATTTGTAACTATCTCGATAAACTACTAATGGTAAGAATATATCAATTTATTTTCTTTCTTCCAATTAATTGAGGAATAATATCTATAGTTTTCCTTAATTATGGTACACTGGTAATGTGGTAATCATTCAGATGAATGACTATTTCATAAATATTTTTATGTATATAATGACTAAATTGAAGTGGTAGTTAAAAAATGAAAACTTATCCAAAATTTTATAATTTAAAATTCACATCGCATGAGTATGAAAGTGGAAAATAAACTTTAGCAGAGAATACTAATACATATAAGGAAATATTTGTATAAATGTTTCAAAAATTGAATCATGATTGATACATTGAAGCTTCATCATGAAATAATCAACACATGTGACACATTTAAGGAGGGAAGGATGATGAATGACAGTCTTAATTAGATATTGATCAAATTGAAAAAACCAATATTCATAGTACAATCAGACAATATTTAATTAAACTATTAGGGATAATTATTTCATAACATTTATTGGTGATTTTAATCATTTGACTTATATTTATTTATATCAACTAAATCATAATATCATCACAAATTTAACACTTTACAAGAATTTTTATGAATGAAATCAAGTTGTAAAGGCTCATTGGTAGCCTATTCTACTAGACCACATTAATAATGGATATTGTGTTTGTAGATGAACATTTTAAATTACTCTAAATAAATGAAAATGATCAGTATATTATTGAATAAAAATTTATCTCCATCATATCAAAGGAACTCTTGGTTATGTCTTGAAGTTTAAAATGAACTCATCTATACAAAATTATAACAATACCAATACTAATTCTGTATGTATTATTATAAATTAAAACATTGGATTGGGTGTTTCTTTCATTATTTAACGGATATTTTTTTCTTGAAACATCAAGATGTAAAACCCTCCACTCTTATCTCAATAGAGTTTGAGTATGTTATAACATGACAAGAAACAATTCAGATGATATGGATAATTTCATATATATATATATATATTAAATTACAATCATTGTTCGATAGTTTTAGTGAATGGGTGTGACAATCAATTTGTTACAAATTTTATAAGGAATATAGTGAAACATTTATTATAAAATCATATAGACATCGTGTAACAATTCATTAAGATGAAATAAGAGTCCTCTGAAATTTTATTTGAAAATATTTCATCTAAGGAGAAAGACATAGGTATCCTGATAAAGCCATTATACAATGATTCATTTCCATAGTTGAGAGTTTTTTTGGAGTGACTAGTTTATTTTTATATGTGATCATATAGAGGGGTAGGAATTCTGAACATGCAGTGTTTTCATCTAGAGTTAAAATCTATTATTATGTATTGATATTAATGTTCATAACAAATAAAAACAGGGATATTGAAGTCCCCTAAGAGATATTGAATATTGAAGAACCCTTATTAATTTGAAATGATATAGGGGAAAATGGGTTATATCATTTAAGACATGGTCATTATGGAATCGATCATATAAGATTAATTAAATTTCTCTCACTATCACCATTGTATATTAATGTGATGTGTTCATATGAAAATAAATTTTGAGGCACACTTTGACCTGTTTTTTAGAGTCACTTCATTCGTGAGTTTGAGATATTTGAATGTTTTATTCACTAAAAACAAACTCAAGGATGAGTTTGAATCACCATCGAATTGAGTGGGCATGGATTGGAATGAAATAGGTAAAGTTTTTCATTTGAATCCAAATATAATTGCGAAGAAGATAATCACATAGTAACATTTTATTGATAATATATCATCTAAAATAATATACATGTCTTTAGAGGGACACCATCTAGATTTATTACAACATATAAATGGTTTAATCTTATATGATAGAAATCAAATAATGATCAATTATATTGCACTATAATAATAAAGGATGATGAATTATTTCATCTAAAATGAGGGCATATCATGGTATGTTATTATAATACAATAATATAATGAATCTTACATGAGATTCAATGCACTATGATAAATAATATTTTTGAATAATCCTCCATCATAAAGATTAATATTAAGTCAGCTGCGATATGAAGTAAAAATAGAATATTTATATTTCATGTTATTTTGAGGATCCATGAGGCCTAATTATATAATATGATGTCTCACATAACAATTTTTCTATAATATATTATAATAACAATGTATTAGGAGGAACAACTCTAATACCACCTGGGGAGTAGAGTACTAAGTATTTACTAGTTCTACATAAGATAAATATTTCACAAAAATTTTAATGACCATGCCAAAAATTTCTTCAATGATATTATGAGATACTTTTTGAAATTTTTAGTTTATTCAAACATATCTTTTAGATTATAGGATCAAAATTCACATAGGTGATTCAAGATTCAATGTAAGTAATATCTATAAATGAACATTTGGACCACCTCAAATGTGTGTATATGATAAAATATCATTAGGTCCACTAATTCTAGGAAATTAATAAAGATGCTATAACAAGATATTTATTTGTTTAATAAGGGTTAACATGTAGTCAATATCTCATAATAACATGAGGTATGGGAAGATGAGACAATTTTACTTGTTGGAATATTGCATTCATCATCAAATCACAGTTCTATATAATCATATTTATTCTTTTTCTGTTTCTTGGATAATATATAATGTGTGTGTAGAAATAATATAACCCTTCAACACAAAGGATTTGAAACTATATAATTATTGTGAGTAAACATTGAATACAACCCTTATGTCAATGTATGTTCCTTCTTACTCAGTCTGTCATCAACAGAGTATAACCATTCATATCAATTTTATCTATTTAGTGACGTAAATCTTACTATGAGAAAGAAAATCACGGTGTTTTTAGTGACCAACGATTCACCCCTCTAACTGGATGCAAACTCTCCCCTAATAATTTTACTTTCAGGATATGTAATATGGATGAAGTAGAAATAATAATTTAGTACTGCATTTTTATACTCGGATCAATGATATGTGATTATATGATCAAATATTATAATTGTTTTTTATATTAATTATTATTGTTAATGATTCCAATAATTGGTATGGGGTGTTTATATTTTTCATTTATTAGTAAAATAGGAGTTGTAACAATTGATTTGGAATCATAGGTGTGAGTTGTTTTCGTATCACATCTTCATATTTTTTATAACAATATAAGATCTGTTATACTACAAAACATTTTATTGTGTTTATATAAATTTATCTAGTCAGATGTGGTGGAATAGTTCATATAGTGGAAATCATGTCAATAATTTGATCAAATATTATCGAGTGATGTGTTACTCTCCCCACCCACACATATCAAAGTGTGTGTACATATTGTTTTTCATGGTTAATGAATCATAAAAAATATCTTATTCATTAATGACATATTATTAGATATTTTTTCATGTATGGACATGTTAGTGTTTGAATATTCACTTTTAGAGGTGTTTGAATATCCATTTTGAGTGGGTTTTGGTCATCTATATATTAGTTATTATTTATCTTGAAATGGTCTCTTTATTTCCAATACATTATTAGGGTTTTATTTCATTATTGTAGTTCATATATAACGGGGTTAGTTTTTATAAAAATTAGTATCTAATTCCATTTGTTTTATTCATCTTGTTGGGTAAATCATTATGTAATGATTAATTTCATTCTCTTATCACTTGTTCCTAGTCCTTCGATATTATGTAATGTGGTTGATGTAGTATAGATATCCTACACATGTCACATGATTCATGTATTTAGGTTGGGACATTAAAAAAAAGCATATGAGCATTGTTTTTAAATCCAAGTATCGTTATTTATAGTAGGCATGGATAATTGGATCGTATAGTCTTATGAATAATCTATAAAAAAAGAAATATGTTTTTATTATGAAAAATGAGTTACTATGGATTTTGATTATGCAATGTGATCAGTATATCCATTGTAGGATGCTGTGACGTGTAAGTGTTAATGACCACATTGATTTGAGATGAATAGTTTTTTAATACATAATGATATTAATTTTTTGTGATGAAATACAAGTGGATTAATTTTCATAAATGAATTTATTTATTATATGTTGTTTTTGATGGATTTGAATAGTTTTAATTTCGCAATCATGAAATGAATTCAGTTGAAAATCATTATGATATCATTATTTAAAATCATACAATAAAAGTAATTAAACATATGAAGGTTAATAGTTCCAATTATAAATATAAGGAATTATATACATTGATATTATATAACTTTTTCAATATATGTTGATAGAATTTCACTATAGTGCCTAAATACATTTTTTGTTTTGGGTTGTTATAAAAACTCATTCATGTAGACCGCATATTTAAGTGTAAAGAATTGGGAACATGGAGAGTGTTCATGAAATTATTGGTTGTGTAGTATAATAAATTCAATTAGTTTGGATAGTAATGGAAAAAATAAATCTATGGAGTCAAATAAAATATCAAAAATTTATATGTAGAGTGCATTGTTCAACTAATGAGATAGTAGAGTTTAGGACGTTGAATATTTAAATTAGAGAATCAACCATATTTTTTTTCCATTGTAGCTATGATATATTTAATTTGTAATTAGAAACTTTTATATGATAGGTATAAAATCATATGTAATAGTGATCATTTTCCTATAATATTATAATATATTTTAAAATTAGTTTTAATATGGGAATGAAAAAATGGAAATTTTGAAATTTTTATAATTTGATCAATATATTGACCATTTTGGTACATGTATTAATTTTTTAAGATGTATTTGGTCATGATGAAATATGTATAAAGCTTTTGGTTTAGAGTTTTCCTATTTTAAAAATTTTAATATTATTCTTTGTGGAAGCTAGATTCCAAGAGGTAACCAATAGAATGTTACAGACAGCCTGATAGATAACAACATGGACTCTCCACATTTAGCTTCCTTTGGGTAGTTAGTTGGACTCAAATATGTACCAAATATTATCTATATTTTTAAATAGTGTGTTTGTGTTTGTGTTGGGGTGGGAGGTTGTAGCTTCTCCCATTCACCTCAATTATTTAAACTCAATTAAGGGTTCCTTCAACCATCATTAATTCCATGTGTCAATTGATAGGGAATGATCTCTCGATCCTCTATTCTTCTACATACCATTCCACTCCTTCGATTTATCCCTTATAGACATCAAAAAATATAGAATCAATACAAAAATAATATCTTATTCAATTATCGTTCTTTATCATTTGATTTCTATTAAAGAAGGAAAATTATTTTCATTATATATTTTCTAATGAATGGTGAAATAATCGTATACCTTATGGATTTCATTTATCTTTATTAAAAGATAATTAAATGATTTTTTTCTAATATTTTAGGTTTTAATGATATAATATTGATATTGAATATATATTCTAATGATTTTATCATTATTTATTTAGTTTCTATATATCATATAATATTTCATATGTTATGTGATCGAAAAACTTTTTTTCTCATTTTAAATTATTCAAGCGATGTGACAACCACTCGTTTTTCAAAATAATATTACAACTTAAACATATATTTTGAAAATTATAAATGGGTGATGAATAATAATATTTTGATATAGGAAGTTAATTCTTTCAATGGAATTTTATATGGACTTATTAAATCATTTTGGTTTATCTTTATTTCACATAATCCATGACTTAGATTTTTTTAAAAAAATGGTCCCTTATAGTGCTGTTTTCATTCAGGATCATTGTTATATTACAAAATTAATATTTTTTTAAATTTTAATGAAAAAATTTATTAAGTGTGGTAAAAAATGTTTATTGGTTTACACATATTTATTTTCTCCCACACACATTCATGATTTTATATGGAATATTTGAGTTGGTAACATCTTGTTTATCCATTAAAAAACATGATTACATAGGATTTTTTAGACAAAATTATTTTATAATGTTATATATGTTAGTTCTATTTTTTCTATAAAATTTCATAAACATGAAAAATGACTAGGTGATTTTTAGTAATTTATGTGCTTTTAGTTATATAAAATCTTGTCTGGAATCATTTTGAAATTCTTTGTGATTTTAAAGAATCAGAAAAAGAATTCTTTTATACTGTGTTTGGGTTATATCACATTATTTTATTCTAATAAATATATATACATGTTTACCTAATTTAATATTTTATAGGATAAATAAAAATAGAAATGTGACCATTGTGATAAATCACATTTTTTTACTTCATGTAAGCATAAAAATTATTCATTAATATAAAATTTATAAAATGGATATGATTTGGATAAGTCATTATCTTTTGAACCATTTTACCTAAGTTAAAAAATAAATCACTTATCCCCACTAAAACATAAATGAATTAAAATGTAATAAATAATTTTGAAACTTGGTTAATTGATTACATCCATGATAAGATAGTGGATGGGTTGAAAAAGAATGATAAATTAGATTAGTTCTTAAAATTGTTAGGTTTAAAAATTTAACATAAGGTTTTACACATCCGAATTTTTTTTTCATATATGATTGAACATAGAATTATTTTAATGTGAATAATTTTTAGTTTCTATAATAATTATTTAAAAAAATTCATGTTTAATTTAATTATTATTAATCAGGTTTTTGTAAATATGTTTTTTTAAGCTCATTTTTCCATTTATAAAATTATATTTATAATTGTTGATTTTTTTTAATAATGTTTAATGATTGTAATTTTGAATAAATTTTTTTAGATATCAGTAATACTAGTTATAAATTGTCTTATCAAATTTATAAGTACAAAATTAGTATGTTTGGGAAACTTAATATTGAGAAAGTAAATATCTTATATATTTTTTTATTCTAATAATTATTCCGAAAAAATTGGTTTATAAATCACGTATTAATTTCACAGAGAGGCAATTTTATAATCATATTATCTTGGATGGGTGTTATGGTTTTCCATAAATGTTTCTTAAACTATTTTTAGTATACGATAGACTATGAAAAACAATTATTTAAATTAAAATATACAAATTATAGTTGATATCATGTTTCATAACTAGTTTATAATTCCACTAATACGTTATAAATATTTCTTATTCGAAGAATTTTTATTCATTTATGTTGATACCTAATATCTTTCATTATTTCCCTTGTTGTAGTTTGTCGATATATTTTTCAAAATTATGAGATATTTACTTATAGTAATAAATAATATTACTATATTTTTCAATTAACTTTGAATACATGAGTATATTTAATACATTATTATATTGATCAGGTTGATGTATTGGATATAGTTGTAAAAATTAGAAAATCTATTTATTTAATATTTATAATATTTGAAAAATTATATATTTATTTCATAGATTATTTGAGTAGGTATTCCAGCCCGTAAGAAATTATTTTTTATAAATTAAATGGGATGTAAAATTTTCCTAACTCAATATACACATTTCCCTTTCCCAAAGGGATGGGATTAAATATTATAATTACATGAATAACATTATTAAATTTCATATGGCATAGATCAATGGTGACTTAACCTATTTATTTCATTAATATGCATTCTGATATTGGCTAGAATCAGGATTGTATAGGTAAATAATCATATAGTATAAGAAGTCATATTCATTGGCAACTATTAATATGAATGTTATTTATTGTAACATTTTTGTGTCAGATTAATTATTTATTGAGGAAAATATATTTTTTAATATAATCATGTAAATGTATTGACATATTACATGATTAAAAAAATCTATTCACTATGACAATTGAGACATCATTGGTGGAGGAGTTCCAAATTTTTTCATGCACACTCTGTATGTTTACTATAGTGGAAATGGGGTTTTATTGATATTTATTAAGTATGACCAAGAAAAATAATAACTTATATATATATATATGTGTGTGTTTTTATTTGTTTCTGTGTATTTCATAATAGTTCCACAATCTCCCTGAGGAATTGGGGTAGAAGAGGCCATTATTGGACAGAGGATTTATTTTTTCCTATAAAAAATACCTCTTATTAGTGACTTATTTGTTCAATTATATATATTACTTTATTTGGTGTTGTTAGTGTAATGATATTTCTTATGTTGTATCTAAAATAAAATAAACACAAGGTTTAGGTTATTATTCAACTGTACAATGTATCACTAGTGCACAAATTTACCTTATACGAAGAACTTATTGTATATATATTTTTGGAATCATATGATGTAAAGATGGTCGTGATAAATATTTTAATAAAATATAGTAATGATTTATTATTATGAATAGAATTAGGTAGATCTTCCCCAAATGATAAGCCAATACTAGCTATGCTAGTCACTAACACTTGGAGATCAAGGAAATTTATTGGTGTCCGTAAAGAACTGGTCTAAAAATTGTTTTGGTATATGGGTCATGAACGTTATAGAGTGGTATCCAAGTAGAATTTTATATATTATTGGATATTGATTTTATATATAAGAGATAATATATTTGGAATTAGTGGGTAATCCATTAACATTTATGGACAACATAGCCAATATAGAAACCCATGTTTCTAGGGATGACTGGATGATCCATCTAGGTAATATATGATTGAGTGATCTATTGATTTTAGTATATTATGCGTGAATGGGTGAAAAATCAAGAACGTTTCATAGGTATTGGTTGTGTGAAATGCTTTGCATCTATTTATGTGTCATCTAGCCAGAAACACATTAGTTCATTTTCATCTTATTTTTGTCATTAATGTTATATATGTGGTGGCATTTAATTATTTATTAGAAACTGAATAAACGAACAGTATTTTCTTGAAAACCTTTTTTGGGGAAATATAATTAAATAATTTCATGCATATATGTTTTCTATTTAAATTTTTAATATATTATTTATAATATAACACAATTATAGTGATAAATAATTTTATTCCTAGTTTTATACTACTACAACTTATTTATAATATTATTTATTATTGAACAATATAATTAACATTTGTTTTCTATTATACTAATAGGAATACTTAATACTATTTTCTTTTACTTTTTACATAAAACATGTGTCATAATACATTAAAAGTTATCTGTAACATGTTCGTATTTTCAAAATAGATAATAATATTCTATCCTTATATTCAAATGGAGAGGGATTAAATTGTCATGACTATTTGAAGATGGTTACATTTTATGAAATTAAACTAGTGATTAATTTATATAATTGGATTTCTAAAAAAATATTTTGAAAAATTGAGTGCTTTATTAGAATTAACTAAGGTGTATTTTTTTGAAATGAACATTGAACTTTTTGATAAAAGATGTTTAGTTAATGGATTTATATAATAAATAAGAATTTAGTTACAAGTCAGAAAGATGCAGACCCTAGGTCACTCTTATGGGGGGATGAATCATATATTCAATGATAGTTTAGTAAGTGATGTAGTGATGATTATATTTTATATATATAAATTATTATATTATAGTTATTTTTTATTTAATTATTATACTAATTTTGAGATTTCTGTATTAGAAGAGTAGATTATGCTTTAGAATCAAATTAGAAGTGTTAGCCCTGAATTGATGGTTATGTGAGGTAGTGAATATTGTGTAATTATATATTTTGGTTTTTAAGGATGGGAAGTGTTATGGTGGGGTGTTTTCAATGACTAGTGTCCTATAGGATTAAATTAATGGTGGGATTTTATTTCATCCTCAGAATCTATCTTATATAGAATGGGTTTATTTGATTTTTTGGAGTTTCATATTGAGTGTTTTAAGAATGTATAGAGTGTGTATATGGTTGTGGTTAGACATACAAAAAGAATATTTTATAGTGTTTTTTGGTTTTTAAGACATAAATTATCAATTTTGTGGTAAACAAATTGGGTTCCCTGTAGCATATCATAGTGTTCTCGGTATACTAACCAATGTGGTTGTCCCCATTTGTATTCCAATGAGTAGTTGGATGGACACAACTAGTGGGGTTGTCTAATAAACATATCTTCTTCCCTACATAATTTATATTTTTGATCAATGAAGATTATTATTATTTTTTAGTTTTTTAATTAATGGTGAAAACATATTATAGATTATTTATTTCTTTTATTTCGATTAAATAAATACTAACTATGTTTTTTAGCTTTTATTGGACATTTTTTATATAATGTGGATGAGGTATTATCTTTATTAAGGATCTTATTCATTTTAGAGGAAATTTATGGATTTTTCGGTTAAATTAGTTAATGATTTTGGTGGTTATGGGATATAATGAATTTTATGATTTATCTAGCTATGATTTCATTAGCTTTAGTTGTTATTTAATGATGGTGATAGATTAATTGGGTTAATTTTTTATGGAATCTGGTTTAATGGTTATTTGGGGATCGTTGATGGTCAATGCAGTATGTTGACCTCACCATGGATTTTCTAGGGTAGTGGATCTCAACCCTACATGTGGATTTCATGTTATGCCTATAACATGATTTCATCTTTTTTACAAAAATAAAACATGGTTAAATATTTATTTTAGAAACATTAAATTGTTGTTCTTCATTTATATGTTGATATAATAAGTTAATGCCTTTCAATGAGATTTCATATGAACTCATGAAATTTATTTTATTTTCATCTGTAATCTAAAACCATGACTCATTATAATCTCATATGATTGTTCCTAATAATATGATTTTCCTTCATGTTAATTCTAGAATACATAAATTGAACCTGTTTTGAAAACCAATTTTTAAATTTTATATATGTGTTCATAATTTTTAATGGTCTATTTGTATTTATTATATTCAAATTCCATTAATTATACAATATGAATAATAAGAGTTAGTAATGTCTTGATAATCTATTACTTGATTATTTTTATTAGGCATATTTCATTGTTTTATCCAAAAATATTACTAAACATAAAACATGATAATTTGAACTTTAGTCATATATTCACATTCAATTATGATAGTTCATGTCTAAAAAAAATAATTAAAATTCCATGTGGTTTTGATTACATAGAAGGGGGATTCATTTAGAAATAGTTTGGGTTGTGTTACTTTTTTGTTTTAAAAAATTGTAATATATGATCTATTGAAAAAGGATTATAAGAAAGATCGAAACTTGAAAGATCCCATCCTTATTTAGAGTCATCTTAGTCTTGTTATCAGTTCTTTTTTGATGTTTTTATGTACCATTGTTTTGGTGAAGTGTCATGGGTGTGTTTAGGTGAACTTTTAAGAAAAAATAATGGATAGTAGGTCGTGCACGATTTGCGCACGGTTGGAAAAATCATGCCACTAAAATGGGACAGACATGAAAAACTTGGTAGAGAGTGCCATGACCCGTCCCCTAGGGCCCGTATTGTGACTACCCCTAGACCGCCTTCCATAAGCCAAGGGTTGGCAACTAGCACCAAAGGCGTATTTCCCCAAAACTGGCAAGGCATTGCCTTTATAAAATGTGAACACACAACCAGAGTACAAGCGGAAGCAAACACTAAGAAAAACTGTGTACAGAAGAAGTTATAGAATGTAAAAGGGGCCAGAATACAAGCCCAACTATAAAGTCCAAATACAACTGAAAGAAACTACAACTAAAAAGGGAAAAATAGATGGAAGGTGAAAGAAGCTCATGGATCATCCTTTGGGGTTCTTACTTGAAGGATATGTACCGATGGACTCGTCAGCACTCCACATACATCAGACTCCATCGAGTACCGATACATCGTAAGGTCCTCCTCTGGGTATCATCTAGTCCTGGCGCTCTCGGCCTCCGTCAGCACAGTTCGTCGTATGAATGCAACACAACGAGGTGCGGGCCTAACCCGGGTAGGGGTGAGTATAACGACACTCAGTAGGGACCCCGAGACCCTCAAGGTCTCACTAAATCCAACAAGTATAAACCACAAGGTATTATTAAAAAAGATAACCATTACTTATATATATGACAATACATATAACTATTGTATCGAGTAACCCATGTCAATAATGAGGAAAACACAAAGGTCATTCACTCAGCTCAAACCAGGATTTTCATTATTGAAATCATGGATACTGGAGAACTCCACCTATGACAAGTAAAGTGGCCATGTCGCGATCACTAACCGTAGACTGCTGAGGTAATCCTCCTATCGAGTATTGTGGGACAACTACGTCACACCGAGATGATTCCCACCTGGGGACTTCCGCCTCACACAGTATCGATCCCCCTGATATCCTAGAGAGGTACTCCTCTTGTTGAGTACCGCGGGTCTGCCGCTTCACAAAGTGGTGCTCCTCTGCCATGGGTCTGCTGCCTCACATAGTAGCTCTCCCCACTGGGTTAGTCGAGTCACTCCGAATCGAATCAGTCATGTAGTCATCAGGTCTCATCCAGCTACAAGGTCTTCGTACTCTGCTCACTCATCTCTCGGAGGGTCCTCTCTACGAGATGCAAGCTGATACTCCAAGCGTCACTATGTTCCATGAAGAAGTTTCTCAAAGATCTTCCATGTCAAAGGGGACTCAGAGCAATAGAAGGCGCGTCCATCAGACGCCCGGTCTGTTAGTTATTATCAATTTAGTCCTGGGTCCTGGTTGGATTCGTGTACAAACCAACCTGACTGTGACTCGAAAATACCCTGAACTCCAGTGGGGTATACTCAATGGGACGGTTATGTTCCAGGAATACCGGCGCCACTGAAGGTTCGTCAAACGGACGTATAGTGCCAAAGATATGGCCCAATAAATAAAGGAAACGGTATGGGCCTGGGTTCGGTCGGACCTAGCCAGACGGACTCAGCCAAACCTAGTCTGGGTCAACTTGGCCTGGGTCGACCAGGACTGACATGATGGGTCCAACCTGGCCCAGTGGGTGATTTAGTTCTATGTTCAGCCTAGTCCACTGGGCCCGACCCAGCGGACTACATGGACAATTCGGGCCAAAGTCACCACATGGGTGACTCGACCTAAAGACCAGTGGTAGGTTCGGCCGGTTCTGTGAGGGGCGCGGCTCGGACTAAGAGGCCAATGGCCGACCACGTGGGACGCGGGAAGGTTGCGGGTGCGCAGGGAAGGGAACAGTAGGGCGCGGGGGCGCCGGGCCGGGCCCCGGGATGCATCGGGCAGGGAGGCATGGGCATGGGGCACTGGGGGTCACCGGGCATGCGGTGACAGTGCCGGGCATGGCAACGGGGGTGCACTGGGGGCACCGTGTAGGGTGACAGGGGGCGCTGGGCTGGCGGTCGGGGCGCCGGCCTGGACGTCGGGTCGGCGGCCTGGGGACCGAGGGTGGGTGGGTCAGGAGGCCTAGGAGCTGAGCAGGCGCGGGGCGCGCTGGTAGCGCATGAGGCGTGTAGGCAGGATGTCTATGGGCTGAGCAGGATGCGGTTTCGGCCGGGGCACGCACTGGGCAGTGCGCGGGTAGGCAGGTCGGGCGCCTCTCGGCCGGCGGCGCGGTACACGGAGGTCGTGGGTATAGTGACATTTATTCACCGTCTTCGTCGTCGTCACCTCATTTCCATGCCGTCGTTACTTCACCATCGACTCAAGGATCTGAAACCATAAAGGTTGCGGAGGGGTCGTTCCGTGTTCATTTGGCCCAAACCCTCCACATTATAACGATATCAAGTGGCTCATGAAGTTGATTCAACGTGGGAGGATAAAGCGTGAAACAACATAAAACACACCCCTAACGTTTAAATTTTCAGGCATTCGTTCATCACGGGGGAAGAGGATGTTGTCATATTTCTCCATATGCTTCCACTTCCAGGCTCGTGCGTCGGTCCTTTGAAGACGAATCGGAAGGAATAAGGGTCGTCGAAGAGATCCCACGTCAGAAGGGGGGTTCCGAGGAAGAAGCCGAGGAAGAAGCGTCGTCGACGGCGTCTTCGTGTTCCTCATTGGAGGAATCTATTATCTCAATATCTCCACTAAATATTGAATAAACGTGCCAAAATAAATGATTTTAATATATTATGCTCATTTTCGTGAATTAATTATGTGGGTCCCACTTAATTAAATTCCCAACGTTGGCATAATTATTCAAAATTTCTAAATAGAGGAGAGGCTCTACCAAATTTATTGAATGAGAGTTTGGCATATTAAATTTGGGTAGTTTCGGGGGGGGGGGTTAGAGGCCAGGGTGGTCCCCACCTATTTAAACATGAAGATGTTCAATGGGGTTTCCATCCATTCATTGGGGGTTTTGAGGAGGTTTTATCCTCCTCCATTAAGAGGGGAGTTAGAGACCAAGAGGCTCTCCCTCATTAATGTGGGAGAGTTGAGAGATTTCCTCCCCTACCATTTAATGGGGGGTTAATCCCTGTGTGGACCCCACGTCATAACCTCTCACGGGAGGTTATGCTGCTCAGGTGGTCCCCACCACAATTATCCTCCCATGGGAGGTTAGGGTGTAGTGGTCCCGCCACCAACTCCCATGTGGAGCTTTTAACCAACATTATGACATGGTGTGGGTTCAAAAAAAATAAAATAAGTTGTCACTTATTTTATTTTATTAATCCACGTGAAACCCAAAATCCAACACTCATACCCGATCAACAACTGTCTAGGTGAGAGTCTTCCTAAGAGAAAAATGGCATTGTAAGTTCAATGGTGCCCTCAAATTTCAATTCTGAGCACCCATTAAAAAGTTATGAAATCATGCTCGTATATTTACTGAATGTACCTGAATAAAACATCATAAATTGATTCCAGGCACACCGGGTCTCGGAATCAAGCGCCTTTAGAAACTGAGGACTCGTAAAATTCTTATGTATTTTAAAAAAATTCCACATGAATTCTAGGACTTTACATTCTCCCAACCTCTGGGCGTTACGTCCCCGTATGCTACAACTCACAATAAGGGAGAAAAATGGGGTACTGAGCACGCATCTTAGCCTTCTTCTCCCATGTGCTCTCCTAGAGGTTCCCATGATACCAGCAAACGTGCAACAGAGGAATAGACCATCCATGTAGGACCCACTCCTGTTGATCCTCAATCTCTATTGGAACCTCCGTGAAAGTCACCACGTCATCGATGTCCAGCTCCCCATGGTCGATGATGTGGGAAGGGTCGTGCATGTATCTCC
The DNA here is from genome assembly GCA_963277665.1 of Viscum album. Taxonomy (NCBI): domain Eukaryota; kingdom Viridiplantae; phylum Streptophyta; class Magnoliopsida; order Santalales; family Viscaceae; genus Viscum; species Viscum album. The sequence goes on from OY728164.1 coordinate 782,419,471, forward strand.
TCAGCTAGGATACGTTGAATACATCGTGCACCTAGTGAAACTGAGGTGGAAGAGCTAGGCCGTAAGCCACCAGATCTACTATTCTATGAACCTGGAAAGTTCTGATCAATCTCTGAGACAACTTTCTGCCACGGCAAAATCCTCATAGACCTCGTCGAGGTGAGACCTGTAAGAAGATGAGGTCTCCATCCTCAAACTCTAGTGGTCTCCGTCTCCTGTCAGCATACGACTTCTGCCTGCTCTGTGCTGTCTTAATCTACTCCTGGATGATCTGAACCTTCTCCGTTGTAGCTCGAAGCATCTCTGGTCCCACTAGTGCTGACTTCCCTTGGTCTGTCCAGCCTAATGGAGATCTTCAAGGTCGTCCATAAAAGGCCTCAAAAGGTGGCATCCCTATAGTGGAGTGATATCTATTATTGTAGGAAAACTCCACCAAGGGCAGGTGGTCCTCCCAGCTGTGACTGAAGTCGAGGACGCATGCGTGGAGTATGTCCTCAAGGGTCTGGATGGTCCTCTCGGTCTGCCCATTTGTCTGAGGATAGAAGGTGGTGCTCAAGAAAAGCTGTGTCCCGAAAGCTTCCTAAAACCCCTTCCATAGCCGGGAAGTAAAGCGTGCATCATGGTCGGAGACAATAGAAGATGTTACTCCATGAAAACACACTATCTCCTTCACGAAGAGGTGTCCCAAGCTCTCAATTGAGCCCTACTCTCTGATCGGTAGGAAGTGGGAAGCCATGGTGAGTCAGTCGATGATCACCCATATCGAGTCACAACTCCTGGATATACGTGAAAGACCCGTCTCGAAGTCCATGGATATAACATCCCACTTCCACTTAGGGAACTATAAGGGTTGAACCAAGCCATCTGGTACCTTCTGCTCCACCTTAAATTGCTGAAAAGTGAGGCACCGAGATATGAAATCTACTATAACCTTATTCATAGCTGGCCACCTGTTCTGTCGTCGAAGTTCCTGGTACAATTTTTCCACTCCTAGATGTACCACTAGAGGGTAAGTGGGGAAATCCCTCAACACCTCCTCCTGAAGTAAAACGGGTACAATGGTACATCCTCTAAAGAGGATGACGTGCTCCCAACCTTCAGAAAATACTTCAGGTGCCTGCCATGTGGATATCTGAGCAAGTCGCTTCTCACAGTTAGCATCCCCATGCTGCACCTCCCTGACTCGCTGATGATGTTGTGGAGTGATTGTAAGAGATTGTAGATAGGCTGCTCCATCCCTATCCACAAAGTATAACTGTAAGGCTACCAGCTGCTCCATCGCCTCACCTAGCAGCTGAATGCCTGATCTCTTGTTGAGTGCACCTGCTATTACGTTCCCCGTTCATAGATTATAGACTATATTGAAGTCATTGTCATGGAGGATCTCAAGCCATGGCCACTGTCTCAGGTTTAGGTCCTCCTGAGAGAAGATATAGCCAAGACTCTTGTGATCATAGTAAACAACAAAACGTTCTCCCATATGATAGTTCCACCATATCTTCAATGCAAAGACCCCTATTGCTAACTCTAGGTCATGGGTAGCATAGTACTCTTCATGATGTCTCAACAGCCGAGAACCATACACGATCACAACTCATTCCTGCATCAGGACACACTTGAGTCTGGTCCCTGATGCATCACAGTAGACAACGTACCCTATGCATTACTCTGGAAGCCTCAAGATGGGGGCACTTGTCAGCCTCTACCTTCGCTCCTAAATTCTTTGTTGGCACCTCTCCAACCACATGAAGGTTTTCATTTTCTTTGTCAAGGATGATAGTGGCGCAATAACTTTGGAGAAGTCTGGAAGGAATCTCCAGTAGTACCCAGCCTAGCCCAAGAAACTTCATATGTCCGTCACACTCCTTTGTGGATCCCATGCATGTACTGCCTCAAATTTTGTTGGATCCATAGCAACTCCATCCTCCGAGATGACGGGTCCCAAGAAGTGAACCTCTCGAATCCAAAACTGGCACTTTGAGAGCTTACCATAAAGCTGCTGCTCTCGAAGAGTGTCCTGTACCACCTGAAAATGATATGAATGCTCCTCCTCAGTAGTCGAGAAGATCAGTAGATCATCGATTAAGACTATGACAAAGAGATCAAGTTATGGCTGAAAGATCCTATTTATGAGACTCATGAACACTGTTGGAGAATTGGTTAAGCCGAACGGAATAACCAAGAACTCGTAGTGGCCGTACCGATAAATGAAGGTCGTGTTCTTCATATCCTCATCACGAACTCTGAGTTAGTGATAGCCTGATCTAAGGTATATCTTCTAGAACCATCGTGATCCCTTGAGCTGATCAATGATGTGATCAATCCTCGAGAAGTGGGTACTTGTTTTTCACAGTCACCTGATTCAGGTGGAGGTAGTTGACACAGAGCCTGAAGCTCCCATCCACCTTCTTGGCGAACAGAATCAGGGATGTCTGGGTAGAAACACTAGGCCAGATGAATCCCTTCTCCTCCAAGTCCTCCATCTATACCCACCGTTCAAAAAGCTCAGCGGGAGCCATCCGATATGCTGGAGTAGATATCGGTGTCATCCTGGGGTACATGTCAATGTAGAAGTCCACCTCTCTATGAAGAGGTAGTCCAGGAATATCGTCAGAGAAAACATCTGAGTACTATTCCACTACTATAGGACAAGTCAGACTCTCCACATCAACTGCTCCGAGGGTAAGGCAAGACAACTGGTGAGTTATAACCTGCATCCTTCTCTAAGTATGTCTCTCATGCACTGCAAAGGTTCCCTTCATTCCAGTGAAGGTGAACCTAGTCCAATCCGTGCAGACACACCTCAATTTTGGTCTAATAGAGTCGATCTAAGCATGGAATGTAGAAAACCCGCCCAAACCCAAGATGATGTCGTAAGGCCTCGACGATGCTACTATGAGATCCCAGCCAAAGCTCTCACCTCCTAGAGTAAGATTGCACTGCCGGCACCAGTGCATTATCATCGAATCAGCTTCTGTAGGTGTCTCTATCCGTAAGGATCAAACTAACGGCTCCATTGGAATCTCCGATCTCTAAACGAGGAAAGTGGATATGAAAGAGTGACTAGCACATGTGTCTATAAGAACTGCATCTAAGGTGGAGAAGACCCAGATCGTACCTTGAATCATCTCCGGAGCACTGTGATCATAGGAGTTAGTTGCCTAAAGTTGTGCTCTTCCCTATCCACACACACCCTATGGTCGGGGTGGACCTTTTGATGGTGGTGGTGGAAAAACATTGTAACGTCGTCCATAACCAGCTTCAAGGGCAACTCCTCTGCCACGTCTGGCTCCGCCCTGCGGACTGCCTCGATCGAACATCTGCCTCTGCTAAGGAGGTCCCTCAACTGACTGATGATCGTCCATCTGGTGATTCAGAGAGTCATGATCCATGTGACCCTGGCTGCCGGATGAGTAACACTACCTGACAGATCTGGCTCTGTCTCCACTCTGGGTGCCTCGCAGTACCGATCCTGAGTCGCATGGTCGACCACCTATAGGTCTGGTCCACATGAAATTATGCGTCTTCTGTCTACTACCATCTACAGAAGACTCTGTTGTAGGTCGACTAGTGGTAGGTCTCGCTGCTGGTGACTGCTCAGAAAGGAAACTCACCAGTGGAAGTGCTCACTCCAACACCTCCATCTATGTCAGGATGCTGTGAGAGATAAATGAAGATCTGATCTCTCTTTTGAGTCCCTTCTCAATGGTCTAGGCCATGAATAAAGGGCCCCGTAACATATATGTGGAGTAGTGTGAGAGGTCGGTGAACCTCACTAAGTACTATGCCATTGTCTTGCTACCCTACTGTAGATGCAGTAGCTCCTGTATCCACACCGCTCGATGGGTGGCTGGGACAAACTCTACATAAAACAGGCTCTCGAAGTCTACTCAGAGAAGTGTTGCCTCTTCATGGACCTGATGCATCAGGCCCCACCATCTGTCTGCAGTTGCCTATAGGAGGCTGGCAGCATGGATCACCATGAAGTATGGTGGTGTGCTTACTAGCATGAAGACTCTCACCACATCCTCTAGAAAATCCTCAGCCTCCTATGGGTCCATCTCTCCCCCGAACCTGGGTAGCCTCTGGAACTAGAAATAATTCAACGCGCTCAAGAGGCGGGCATCATCTGCTGCTATGGATGGGGGCATCGGTGGCCCAATGGAAAGTAGTACCGCTAGTTCCTCAACTGGATGAGGGACCTGTACTGAGGCCTCATCGCTCGGCTGGCTGTCAGTACGTATAGCTCTCGGGGCTCTAGCTGGTCGTCCGTGAGGAGGCATCCTGGAAGAAACAGATGCAACATGGTCAAAATACTATCACTTGTGAGCTGACCTAGTTGAGCTGACATTAAAGAAAACATTTTAAAATACACACACAATAAGTGTTTTCGTGCAATGAGCGGGAAATCAGAAGTCAGAGTCTGGTGTATGGATACGATGGTTGCCAGCACCAACACTAGACTTCCTGAACTAAAAACCACACTTAGTACCCATAACACTATTGCTTCACAGAAAAGAAAAGTTTTAGAATCATAAGTTCTGCGGTAGAACCAATGACCTATGATACCAATTATCATGACTCATCCCCTGGGGCCCGTATCATGACTACCCCAAGCCTGTCTTCAATAGGCTAGGGGCTGGTGACTAGCACCAAAGGCATATTTCCCCAAAACTGGGAAGTCATTGCCTTTATAAAATGTGAACACACAACCAGAGTACATGTAGAAGCAATCACTAAGCAAAACTGTATACCGAAGAAGTGCTGGAAAGTAAAAGGGGCCAGAATACATGCCCAACTATAATGTACAAATACAACTGAAAGAAAGTACAACTAAAAGGGACAAATAGCTGGAAGGTGAAAGCAGCTCCTGGATCATCCTCCAGGGTTCCTACCTGAAGGGTAGGTACAGATGGCCTCCTCAGAACTCGACGTCCATTAGACTCTACCTCGTACCGATACGTCGTATGGTCCTCCTCCAAGTACCATCCAGTCCTGGTGCTCTCGACCTCCATCAGAGTTATCTATCGTGGGCATCTAACACAATGAGGTGCGGGCATATCCCTTGCAGAGGTAGGTATAACGATACTCAATAGGGACCCCGAGACCCTGAAGGTCTCACTAAATCCAAAAAAGATAAACCACAAGGTATGATTTCAAGATATAACCATTACTTAGGTATATGCCCATAAATACAACAATGTTATTGAGTAACCCATCTCAATCATGAAGACAAAAATGGTCATTGACTCAGATCAAACCAGGATTTTCATTTTTGAAACCACAGCTACTGGAAAACTCCACCTTTGTCGAGAAAATTTGACCTGTCATGACGAAGAGGCGCTACTCACTAACCTTAGACTGCTGAGGTACACCTCATGTCGAGTGATGTGGGACAACTATGTCACACTGAGATTCTTCCCACCTGGGGTCTGCCGCCTCACACAGTAGCGCTCCCCCTAATAGCCTAAAAAGGATCTCCTCCTATCGAGTACCATGGGTCTGTCACCTCACACTGTGGTGCTCCTCCACCATGGGTCTGCCGCCTCACACAGTAGTGCTCCCCAATGGGCTAGTCAAGTCACTTCAAATCAAATCAGTCAAGCAGTAATCAGGTCTCAGCCAGCTACTATGTCTCTGTACTCTGGTCGCTTGTCTCCAAGAGGGTCTGCTCCATGAGATACAAGATGATACTCCAAGTTTCACAAAGTCCCATTAAGAAGTATCTCAAAGGTCCGATGAGTCATAAGGGTCTCAATGAAACAGATGGCGTGTCAATCGGACACCAACTCTGTTAGTTATTAGCATTTTAGTCATAGGGGCCCGATTGGATTCGTGTATGAACCAACCTGACCATGACTCAAATATAACCTGAACTCCAATGGGGTATACTCTAAGGGACGACTATGTTCCAAGAATACTGTCGCCGCTGACGATTCATCAAACAGACATCTGGTTCCAATGATATGGCCCAAAGAAGTGAAGGAAATGGTATGGGCCTGGGTCTGGTCCAACCCAGTTGGACCGACTCGGCTCAACCCAGTCTGGGTCAACCTGGTCTAGGTCGACCCAAACTGACATGATGGGTTTTACCCGGCCCATTGGGTGGTTCAGTCTACTCAGTTCGGCCCAGCGTACTACATGGAAAATTCAGCCCGAAGTCTCCATGTGGGCGACTTGGCCCGAAGGCCAGTGGCAGGTTTGGCCGGCACCGCGAGGGGCGCGGCTCGGGCAGATCAGACCGAGAGGCCAACAACAAGCCGCGTGTGGCACGAGTAGGACATGGGTGAACTAGAAAGAGCAAGCGGTCACCGAGCTAGGCATTGGGGCAGGCTGACAGGGAGGCGGGGTGTTCGGGCAGGGCGTCGGGCCGCATTGGGCACGGCGGTCGGGGTGTGGGGCCCTAGGGGGGGGGGCACCGGGCAGGCAACCTTGGTGATGGGGGAGGGGGGGGGGGCAGACACGGGGCATGCCGGCAGAGCTTGGGGTGCGTGGGTAGGGTGCCGGCGGGTCGAGCAGTCCTCGGTTTTGGCCGGGGCGTGCGTCGTGCAGCGCACAGGTAGGCGGGTCGAGCGTTGCTCGGCCAATGGCACAGTTCGCTGAGGCCGCGAGAGTGTGACCTTTATTCACTGTCTTTGACGGCGTCGCATTATATCTATGTCGTCGTTACTTCTTCATCGACTCAAGGTTCCGAAACCATAAAATTTGCAGAGGGGTCGGGCCGTGTTCGTTCAGGCCAAACCCTCCACGTTAGAACGATAGAAAGAGGCTCATAAAGTTGATTCAACGTGAGAGGATGAAGCGTTAAACAACTTAAAACACACCTCTACCTTTTTAATTGTCGGGCATTCATTCGTCGTGGGGGAAGGTGATGTTTTTTTCGTTCGTCATACACTTCCACTTCTGTGATCGTGCGTTGGTCTGTTGACGATGAAGAAGAAGGAAGAAGTGTCGTCAAAGAGATCCCACATCGGAAGTGGGGTTCCGAGGAAGAAGCTGAGGAAGAAGCATCATCACCAACATCTTCGTGTTCCTCGTTGGAGGATTCTATTCTCCCAAGCTCTCTACTAAAGAGAGAATAAACATGCCAAATAATAGATTTAAATCTATTATGCCCATTGTCGTGAATTAATTATGTGGGTCCCACTTAATTAAATTCATGACGTTGGCACAATTATTAGAAATTTCAAAATAGAGGAGATGCTCTACCAAATTAATTACATGAGAGGTTGGAATATTAAATTTGGGGAGTTTCAAGGGGGGTTAGAGGCCCGAGTGGTCGCCACCAAATTAAACATGAAGTGGGTCAATGGGTTTCCGTCCCTTAATTGGTGGTTTTGAGGAGGTTTTATCCTCCTCCATTAATTGGGGAGTTAGAGACCAAGCAGATCTCGTTCATTAATGAGGTTGAGTTGAGAGATTTCCTCCACTCCCATTATATGTGGGGTTAAGCCCCATGTGGACCCCACATCATAACATCTCGCGGGAGGTTATGCTACTCGGGTGGTCCCCACCCCAATTATCCTCCCATGGAAGTTAGGGTGTGGCGGTCCCACCACCAACTCCCATGAGGAGCTTTTAACAAACATTTCCATAGGGCATGGGTTCAACAAAAATAAAATAAGTTGTTACTTATTTTATTTTATTAATCCACGTGAAACCCTAAAACCAACTCTCATACCCAATCAACCGTCGTTAACGTGAAATTATTATTAAGCGAAAACTGGCGCTGTGAGTTCAACGGTGCTCTCGAATTTCAATTCCAATCACCCATTCTAAATTTATAAAATCCCACTTGTACATTTACTAATCATACCCGAATAAAACATCAGAAATTGATTCCGGGCACACCAGTCCTCAGAATCAAGTGCCGTCAGAAACTGCGGACTCGTAAAATTTCCATGTATTTTTTTTAAAAAATACACGGTAATTATGGGTTTTTACAGAGAGGTCTGAATGGTTTTATCCTGGTTTTAAAAACCATGAAACTAAACTCTTCCAACAATGAAAATCTAGAGAGATAGGTCTATGTGGTTGGAGAACTATTTTCTATAACCGTGTGTCGCTCCCCAGGAAACTGTGCATGCAAGATTAATTATCTTAAAATATATTTTAACCCCCCCCCCAAGACTCCCATATTTCGACCTTGAATTGTTCTTGACAAATTATAGTTGATCCTGGAGCCTTCTAAAGGGATTCTAAGGTGATTCAGACATCATTCATTAAGATTGAAGTCTTGGAAGGAAGATCTGCTCTCATCATAGTAAGTGGATTTCATCATCTTGTTTTTCCTTTTTATTCATCTATATCTCATGACAATTTTCATGGAATATCACCATTATTCCCATTGATCTAATGCTATTAGTTTAGATCATAGTCTAGGACTGTGTATCTAGATCTATATTTTCACGATATTGATATATTTGATCATAATTTTGGATTTAGGGATTTAGAATTGGAGCTTTTTTGATGATGTTGTGCCACTCAAATTTTTGGGGATTTTCATTGTGTACCTTCCATTAATAAATTGAGGTGTTTTGTGTAAATAATACTCCCATAGTTTTGGTTTTTTATATTTGTATGTGATTTTATAGATTTTATAGATTCTATTGATAATTGATTTCCTAAATTGGAGTAATAAGAAATGTGGAATTAATTTCTGATTTATATAGTGATTAATTAATAGTTGAATCACATAACAATGGAAGGGGGTGCCCAAATAGATATTTTTCGCAGATTTTTTATGAGTCGAGAAACTCTTTAGATTTTGAATTGATTGTGTTATGAAAATTAATTATGGGGAAATTAATTATGAAATGATGTATGGAAATGTAAGATAATTAATTGTGAGAATTAATTATGTGCCAGGATGTTGATCAAAGATAATTAATTGTGAGAATTAACTATGAAAAGTTGATATTTGATATGGATAATTAATTGGGGTGAATTAATTATGGAATGAGAATTGGGTGGATTGATTAATTAATTGATGAATTAATTAATGGGTTATGTGCTAAAAAAATTGTTGAGTTAACTAATGGACTTTGAAAGGTTGAACTAATAATTGGATTAATAATTGAATTATGTGGCTAATTCTTGTGAATTTATGAATGATTAAATGCATGATATTTTTGCGCTTATAAGCATGATGTTCTAGGTAGATTAAGAGTATGGACTTGGACAAAGCATTCCTCCATAATAGTTATCCAAGATTGATATTTTAGGGTTCTAGGCATGACGACCTACACCAAATGGGATTTTGGGGTACTAGGCCTTACGACCAACACAAAATTTTATTTGGGGTGCTTGATACGATGTTCAACAACAAATTATTAATAATAATTAATAATGATTCCAATGGGAAGCATGGGTTGAAACCAGACCTAATGTGATGATTAAACATTAAAAGACAACATGGGAATGGGTTAATTATGCATTATATTTTGTTGCTTCATAGAATTTCATACACTATCTTTTGACTGGACTTGTTTTTCATACTATTGGTGGTTGTCTAATGAGTTGTACTCACACCCTATTCGGGCCACCTAATCGACATCAGAGTTGACTGTGTTGATGCATGAAAAGATATGGGGAAGGCCCTAGGATAGGTTGTTGTTTGGGATTGGAGCATGGGAGAGGAAACTTGAAGTGTTTTGGGGCCCGCAGGGGAGTCTTTGTGTCTTTAATTTTAGATAAATTATAGACACTTTACATTATCTTTGGCATAACATGTTTTACCCTTCATTTGAGTATTTCATTTTCTTATTTTGAATATCATATGACATGGTATTTTTATGGTTACATATAAGATTCTACAATGGGTTATTGTGTTTACTTTCTTTGGTGTTTTTATGACAAAAGAGGGTATAGTCTCCCCAAGACTGAATCACATGACCATTTCTCCTAGTCGGCACACTATAGTTTACAGGGAGGCATTCTTGAGGGCATGTGGAAAACTAGCCTAGGACACCATTTAGTGCGTCCCTGGTTGGGATGTGACAAAAATAAAAGCTAGAAAATCATATTAAGTCACATTGACTAGTTTTAGAAAACATGATATTTATTCTTGATATAATATTTTAAATAATGGATATTTTTTTGGCAAATCACTTCATCCCACTAAATACTGATTTGATTATAATTTATGGAATAATACTTAACTATGGTCATGTAACTCCATCAACGATGAGATAATTGATGGGTTAAACAAGTAGGATGTAATTAATTGGGTATAAACTTATTTCGTTTCAAAATTTATGTTAAAATTTAATGAACCTTGATTTTATTTGTTTTAATAAAATAGTGAAATTATAATTAGTTTTATATAATGAATTTGAGTTTCTGTAATATTTATTTTGAAAATAGATTTTTACATAATTACATTCTCCATTAATTTGTTTTATTTCCACATGTTTTCTTAAAACCCTACATTTACATTCACAACATTATATTTATTAGTATTAATTATATTTTTGATAATGTGTGAAGTGTGGAAATGGGTTTAATGTTAATCTTTTGATATCAATAACAATAATTATAATTTGTCTTGATAAAGTGTTAAGTTACTAAGTCAAATAAAAAAACTATAAACTAATCAATTGGACTCTATATATATTTATATATTATAATGATGTGTTGGATGTAATTTGGTTCTTGAATCATGTTTTTATTTTTTCAAGTGATACATCATGAAAAATACTCTCTTAGTTTTGGGAATTATGTGCCTCATATTTTTCACACATTGTTTTTTTGTGTTCTATAGATAGTTCGATAGGTGGATTTATATTAAAAAATTTAATAATAGTTTATGTCAGGTTAATTTCCTTTTTTATATTACCACTAGTATATTTTATATATTGGTTATTACAGACCATGCAACTCATTTTCCATGATAATAATATGTTTTATTGTTTTCATTGATACGATATATCCAGGTATTATATCCGAAGTTATGCCATATTCAGTTATAAAATTGAACTATATTATGATAGTGTGGATGATTATAGATAATAGATTATTATGATTAATATTTTTTTTGTGTTGATAAAGATGATGTTGTTGTTAGTGTTTTGTAAAAGATCATGGCCAATACTATGATATTGAGAATGTGGAAAGGGTGATATCATTCTGTAATAATCTTCTTGTTAAGGTATACGATCTAATGAGAAAAATATTATAGAAATGGTATGGGTTACAATATTTCCCTAAGGTGTTATACAATTTCCCTTTTCCTAAAATGGAATGATTTATGATTTCCTTGACATTTAATACACTATTACTTTTCCCAAAAGATGGGCCACTATTGATTTTAATTTTCTATTTTTTCTATTTATATTATTCACTTGGAATGAAGAAGGTTTTAATAGGTATATCCCCTCGTAGAATATGATGTTAAACACTATAGATAATATTTACCTTGATATTATTTATTTATTCATGGATTCTTTCATTTGATTTTTTTCTGAAAAAAATTAAATTTTTGTATCTTTTTTAAAATATGTAGAAATGTAACGTTGTTGACACCATTCTATCCACTATATGAATTGAGACTCAAATAGTGAAGGCATACTGAGATTTTATGCACACACCTTACCAATGCATTCCAAAAGAAATGCAGTTTTACATGCAATATTGAATTTTTTAAATGGAATGATGATAGATATTATATATTCATTATTTTTCTAGAAATGGATTATATAAGATTTGGTTTAGTCTTTATTTGAATTTGGATAAGAGGAGTCCATATTTGGTTGGAGGTATTATTTTTTCACATCTCTTATTCTTCTTACATTAATTTACTAGCTCAGTTATATATATGAATCTAGTTTGTGATAACATTGTTGGGTTTGTATGTGTGTGTAACAACAAAAGATTTTATAATTTATATTCCATTAATTAAATACTATTTTTGACTCCATGCACCACACACATCAAATTGTTTAAATGAACCACAACGTTATTATTTAAATATAACCCATATAATTATACAATTAAATTCATTGGTATGGATATGAGAGAGTGAATGAAGAAATATGTGTAATGAATATTTACTTAATAAAAATGTACTAATCAATTATTAGGAATCACTAACTCAACTTTTAATTAAATCATATAAAATTAAAGATTCATTTCATCATAAAATTGATTTCTGTACACAATGTATTTTTATAAAAATATATTAAATTAATCACTGTTAATAAATAATTTAAAAAAATTAGTATATTATATATTATATAAAATGAATTAATATTCATCTAAGGGTGGTTACAATATATGTAATGAGAATAAATTAATTTTAATCCTAAAAAATAAATTTTCATTAAAAATGGGTTTTATTACATTTTGTGTTCAAATATTATAATTCATTTCTTGTAATTTTCCAAATTGTATATTAAAAAAAGGAAATAATTTTTGAAATCTTTATTTCACACATATAATATTTTTTTCCTAAAAAAAATTATTTTATTGAGTGAATATTGAATATCCATATTTTTTCAAAATAATGATTTATATTATTTATGTCCAGTTGCATAAATGTCACATAATTTTTTACACATGAATTATTTAGAAATATATATTATATTAATCATAAATATAATCCTCTTAAAAATTCCATAATATTATTTATTCCCATTTATATCATGATAACACATTTATGATAATAATCTTGATTTTTCATTTTCTACTATTGTGTTGGGTATGAATTTTGATAAATAACATAATATGTAATTGTAAAATCAATTTATTTAAATCAAAATCATTGATTAATAATCATATTTATCAATTAATTATATCATAAACTTATCCATCAATAAAATTATTCTTTAAGACTACATTTCTTTACTTTTAAAATATTACACAAGCACTATGTTAATAACAATAAATGTTTGAATATTTATCTTGAATTAAAAAATAACTAAAACAAATTAAAAAATAATTTTAACTTATATTATTTAAAAATATCCTTTTGAACCTTTAAATTTTATTTTTAAATTTGTATGTCTTGTTTTTATTAGGATGCTATCATAAAAGATACATTATTCATTATTTGTTTTAATATTAAAAAAATCAAATTTATTATTAAATAAAAAATATCTGTTATATAATTTTGATATTATGATATAAAAATTAAATGAAATTTTATTATATTATTGTTCTAAAATTTATTAAATATATGTTTAAATAGATCTATATAATGTATAGAATACAAAATTATTATAAAAAACCCTTTTTTAAAATGGAAAACTATTTTATTGTTCCAAGCATTGAATAGATTATTTAAAAGTATAACAAAAAAAGTAAAATAAATTTATATTCAAATTTAAATTTCCATTTAGAAAATTTACAATAATTATTTAATTAAGTTGATAGATAAAAATAAAAATCATATTAAAGAAATATTTTTAAAAATTTATTAAAACATATTTTATTCCACGGAGTATGCTTGATAATGATAAATGTATAATTGTTATATAATTTATTACATAAAATATTTCAAGACATGATATAAACATATATATATACATGTTTAAAATAAATATGTAAATTAATAATCATTAATATAAATTAATGATAAATATATTATATGAATAAAATTTCTTAGGATATCATAACTTTCAGCTTCCCATGAATCAATACATCTTATTTGTCTTTATTTTCATAAAAATTATTTAGTAAATCACATACTATACATACAGGGTCTAGTACAATGGATATATTCAAGTCCATCCATACAATGCATTACATAGGGAAATACTAATAGAAGAATGTTAACTTTTGTTATATGACTTATAATACATGTGTAAGTTCTTTTCTAATGAACCTATAAAACCCTAAACTCATGTTTTGAAGAGGTACTACATTTTTAGATCACTTTCTTGACTTGAACATCTATTTGTTGATCAAAAATATCCCTAAGGCATAACTAAGGTATAATAGAACATTGTTGAGGCTCCCTAGATCCACCATCCTTGGGTTGGTGCTAAGATCACATAATTTTTACATAGTAATTGATATCAAGTTATTTTATCTCTAAAAATTGTATTTTACTATATATATTTCCCCTATGGTAAATATTACATCTCGTAATAAACACAAAATCTCGTGAATGTATGATTTAGTGTATTTTAGGAACACAAACAAAAGATACTTATTTTATGATACTTCTAAATACATATCCATAATCAGACCACATTATACCACCTTCTATCATCCAAGGTTATACTTATCTTCATATCCTATAGAATGGAAACAAAAAAATAGGTCAACTCAAATTATTAGTGTGGGAAGAACTCATCAACATACCATTAAGGGTTGGAGAATTAATATATGATAAAACATGAGTCAGAGGGAAATATATTATTAAAGAGATAATGAGAAAATAATATTTGACCATATGTCTGGTTGTAAGGACACTTTATCTTAAAAGAGTAAACATATACCATGAAAAAAGAGTGTGAGATAATAAAAATGAGATGATAATCATAATCATAGGAAAAAAATCATAGAAATGTGTTATAATAATGAGAATAAGAATAATAAAATAGTGTATCAGGAATAAATTCGTATTTCCCATAGTGGATTAAGAATCAAATCATGTTTCCCATAGTGGATCAAACATCACAATATATTTCTTATAGTGGATTAGGTGTAACTAACTATTTCATATAGTGTATCAAACAACATAATGTGTTTCCCATAGTGTATTGAGAGCCACTACTCATTTCCCTTTACTATCTGATAGATGTAAATATTTACCCAATGTAGTAGGGGTTATATAAGACCCATTTACCAAATAATAATCATCTATACATATATGTTCCATTGGAACATGATAACATGCATATATCAAACATCACTTAATTAACATATGGAAAAGTGATGAGTTTCATGACAAACAATGATAGAAATTTCCAATAGCCATCTATAGAAAAGAGTTGGATGGATTTATAAAAATACACAAAAATATAACATAAAGATAATTATATATGTTAAAATAAATGAAGAATAATTTTTAAATATCATCTGATAAATCACTTTAAAAAGAGTGTAAATACCTTTGTTTTTTAAAGGTTTTAAAAATCTATAATTATTTTCTCATTAAAATGAATTAAAAAAATATTAATAAAAATTATCCCATAAAAAAAGACAGTAATTAATATAATATTATAAGAGAAATATAATTTTGGGAGTATTCTTTTAGAATATGTAAAATTTCAGAGGAATTATTTAATAAAAACACATACCTTTAAAATCCTATTAAAAATAAAAATTTTGTTTTAAAAAATAAAACATTTAGAATAAAAATATATAAAAATATTTCTTATTATTTTCAAAATAATTAAGAGTTATTGTTATTCAGAATTTTTTTTAAATATATAATGTATTGCCTTTAAATTATAATTTTAATATGTTAAGAGAAACTATATAATATTTTTATTAGAAAATTATTTAACCATACTGATTAAAGATAATATAATAAGGTACATTGAAAAGTAATTTTGAAAGAGTTTATAAATAAAATTGAAAACATTTACGTTTGAAATTGACATTCAATAATTTATCCCTATAATGTATATAAATGTTTTTAGAGTAAATGGGTAGTTGAAGATAAAACATACAATCATGACATGCAACACTTTTGAATATTAGAAAATCACATTTGTAATAAACCACATTGTAAAAAAGTATAATAAAACATAATTTTGACAATAAGAGAATATAATGATGAAGATAATATATGATAAAATCTAAATATGTTTCTAAATATAATGAAGAGTTTTGGTCGTAAATGAAAATAATGGTATGAAAGAGAAACAAGCATTACAATGGATGTAAATTATTATTAATAAATATATACTTTTAAAAAAATTAATTTATCAATGGAAAATATTGAAATTACCAATCCAACTTCCCCTTGAGATATATGTTATTATTGTATCATCATATAATAGAAGAAAAATATCTTTTTTACCCATGGTCAAGGATTAATAATTTGGACTAATGAAATGATGTTTGGTTCAGAATTATTTCTTATATTTAACAATGCTTAGTGAAAAATTCTATAACATACATTAAAAAAATTTAATATCTTATTAACCCATTTTATAGAAATTTAATAACTAAATAATTTAATAATTTTCATTTACAATCATTTATTAAAAATAAATAAGTATTTATTTATTTATTTTCAGCATCAGATTTTATGAGCATCGATTATTTGGCTAGTTCTAGTTTTGAAGTGGCAGGGTCGATTCTTATTTATGGATTCAAATGGAATCCATTTATATACCACTATATCTTTTGTAATAAATTTTGATAATGATTTATAACGTTCTAATCAAATTTCATACATATTTTTGTTATAATTTTTTAGTATGATGTAGCATACAAGTATGTTTCAATATTTTTTTAATGAACAAATGTTAGTATTGCACTAATGCGTTAAATATTAATATAATCTTTCTATAAAAATAAATACAAAATTATTTTCTCTTTTATTTTTAACGATAATAGTATTTTTGTTTTTACAGTCTACCATGATAGAGATTTATAGCATTGTTCAAGTAGGTGGTTAAATCAACCCAAAGAATAACAAGTTGTAATCATTTAGTGATTATATATAAAAAATTTATTCCTTTAGCATTATATATTTATTAATAAATTATTATAAAATTATTTATATTTTATTAAATTATTTAACTATAATTTAAGATATTTGTATACTTAAAAATACACTAGAGTGAAAAACTGGGTATGTAACTTTCCTGGAGGAGGTACTTTACAAGTACACGTGGGAGACACATTTGTTTTCGAAAGATAATGTAGAGGATAGGGTGAAATGAAAAGATATATTTATGATCATTTCCCCCTAATATTTATTTTTTTGGGTACCTTATGTTATATTCAATAATAGACTAGACCAAAAAAAGAAGGACTTTAAAAAAATTAAATTATTCAAGAAGACCATTATAAAAATTAAACTAGAAATAATAGATTATAATTACTACATATTCAATACCAATATTTAAAATACATTTACAATATTAATTTTACTAAGTTAATATGATTTTTTACTTTATTAAATGTATATTATATTAAGATTATATTTCGTTTTTTTTTGAAAAATAATTTTTTTTAGTTGAACTGTAAAAAACAATTTTATAAAAAATATCACCTTTGTAATATAAGAATGAATTATAATTTTAATAAACCAATTTTTTACAAAAATATATTTATTAAATACTGATGTAAAAATATTATTTTGTCTTTATAAATTAATTTTTATAATTATTTAAACTGAAGTAATATTTCCCATTTTAAATAATTTTTAAGCACTTTCAGTAAAAATTAAACATTTTCAGTTTTAGAAATTAAATAAAAAATATTTTTTTACTATTTGGTTTCATCATTTCAATATTATATTACAATTTAAATATTAGGTTTAGGTAAAAAAATTATATTAGTAATATTACAATTAATTACTTTGATAATGGTAAAACAATTTTTTAAATAAATATTTTATTAATATTGTGTTCTTTTGATTAATTAATCAAATTAAACTAAATTATATATTTAAACTATAATTATTTAAAAACATTTTTATTATTATAATAAAAATTATTTAGTTGATAATAAATACTAAATAGTATTAGTTATCTATAACGTTCAAATGTTATTTTTCTACTAAATCAGTTATTCAACAGAAATTTTTTTTTATTTAAATGTTAATTTACTAATCTTTAGAAATTGAAGTGGATTATATATTGGTAAGATTTTTTTCCATAAAACAAAAATTTGGTTATATGGGTTATGTTATATTTCAAATAATACAATGAAAGACTTAGTTGAAAACTTATTACCAATTTTAAATGTAAAAACATAATAGTAAAAATAGTTTAACATTTATAAAACATGTGGTTAATGTCTTGGATGAGGATTTATAAACCTAATTTCTCCAAAAACTACCGTAATTTTTTTTTGGTTTTAACAATGTAATAATATAGTGACTTCATGAAAGGGAAAAGTTTTTTCCCAGAGGATCCCATTTATATACATAAAAAAGAGGATCAATTCCACCATACCATTGTTATAATATATAATATACAATATAAATTTTCATAAAACTATTCAAATAATACCTCTCATATATTAAATTTATTCATTCTTATTACCCTGGTGTCTAGATGTTGGATTTAGGCGTTCACTTCTTTGAAAATATCTAAGAGAAGATCAAGTTTCCAATGACAATATTACATTATTCATAATATTTTATCCTTAATAATTATCTTATAAATATATTATATTCATAAAAATATTCCTAAATAATTATAACATTTATTATTAGATTTTATTATATTATTTGAATAAAAATAAATTATTTCCCTCCATTTTCTAATATAAATAAAACCATAATTTGTGTGTTGCACTAACTATTGCCTCCACAAAGTGACATCATACTCTATTCAACAAGAGATTTAATTGATGATAAAAAATAGTTAATGAGAAAATAAACATGATATATATAATATAAATATTATTCTTAAATTTCAAAATATCATTTACTTCAAGAACTTTTTTATTGATAAATAAAAACATTAAAAATGCATACATGCAAAATTTCACCTCTATAAGAAATGTGTTTCATTTTTCATCACCACAGATATAAAATATATATAATATATATAAATAAATTATATAAAATTTCTAATATTAAGGATATTATGATAATATTATACAACACTTTTTTCTTATGACCACCATACATAAGGATTTATGAAAAATTGATTGAAAACCCTAAAGTAACCGATAAAGGCAAGAGAAAAATATAACAAATTAATATAATAAAATAGTTCATGGAAAATTTAATATGAAATATAGATGGATAATGTTAGTTGGAAAATATTTAATAAATATAATATTATGATTTTGGATGTTACATGTATTCACAAGATGAATCTAAAACATGAATTAAGGGATCATCCATACCACATTCACAATTTATCATATAGAAGCTCCCTTTAATTTCAAAATTTAATGAATATTTTAATCATATAAGTATTATATATTTTTATATATTATCCTTACATATATGCCGAGCTAAAAATAACATTCATTTTTGGGGTTATATATGTTTTTGTGCCCCTTTAAATTCCCATATTTTGCTACACACGTTTTAAGATAAATTTTCTGCATCTTTTCTCACATTGAGAATCACCCAAGTAAATGTTTTTAAATGAGGTATATATGATATAAAATTGCATTGTATTATATATAACCCCATTAGATAAATATAGGTTTTGTGTAAAACAATAACTTCTTTCATTATTTAAAAATATCCTTTACATATTTAACAAAGCACTTCCCAATTATTATGATTATTTTTTTCCTCTCTTAGATCCTGAACATGAATTTTAGATAATATATATCCATGTTAAATAACTATATCAATTTTTAAATTATTAAATATAAAATTATGAAATTCTTTATTATCTGTTTAATCCTTATTATTTGTTCTTCGATTATTCCGTCAGTCATAATTATTAATCCCGCTTCCTTTTCTTGGGTTTGATTATGATATTTATTTATATATGGATTATTTTTCTAATTTAGAAAGAATATTTATGATTTTAGTTTATATTATTATTGTTCATGGAATTATATATCCCTCTAATTAATTGGGGAAAACATTTTATCTCCTGAGAATTTATATATGAAATTTGAGAGTGAACTTAATCCACCAAGGGATTTTTTACACTTTTTGATAATGGTATTAACTATGATCCCAAACATAGTTTTAAAATATCATGCTTAATGTTATTTCTTTATGATTATGATATTATGAAATCTATTCCTTAATCCATGTCTCCATTCATATTATCACTCTCTTTACGTAATCATGTTATGCCTCCCAACCCTCATGTTTTGATTTATTTCCATGTTTTTTAGCTTACTGGGATTTCTCGATCACCCATTCTTCTATATTTCCCAAGGATATATTATAAAATTTTAAAAGATACATGGGTGTTAGGAGAACACTGTTTATTATTAAATAAATATGATATTTTTGGGTCTAATTTAATGTATTGCATGTGTAATCATCTAAATACTCTAAAACACTAAATCCTTTGATTCTATTTGTTAGAAATATATGTTATAAATAATGAAATGTTTTGGGTTTAAGGATTTTGTCTCCATATGGGGTATCAAATGAAGTTATAGCTATATATGGAGATTATGATGATATAAACATAGAGAAAACCTAGGTTATAGTATAAGTTATAATCCTATGAAAATAAAAACGTCAAAAATATTGGTAAACTGTAGATAAGGATGTTTTTATAGAAATATATCATTGTTTGGATAATAAACTGTTGATATTGTGATAGAACATATTAACATAGAGGAAATCATCCTAAAATTGGTTTTTTGGGAATTTACTCGATCATCACACTGATGCAAAATGAGTTGGTATAAGATTGAACACCTAAGTATACACTCTGAGGGGATATGATTTTGATAATTCACATTCTATTTACAAAACATTAAGAAGGTTTGAAGGATATTTGTTTTATGGATCCTAACTATGTGCAGGAATGGAATTGGAAGATGATCATCGATAAAATATATTGAATCATAATAATTCATAAAAGATGTATGCAAAATCATTTATGAGTAATTAATTTTATGTTTATTATTTACCTTTTATACATGTTTTAGTTAATTTATTCCCATCCATAGTTTTCTATTATGTTAGAAAATGGCTCAACATAAAATAGATCAAGATAAAAACATGTGAAATGGTTATAATGATGAATTCCATAATAAAATCCCTAAAATGATGGTAGTAGGATATGATAACCTCATGGTAGAATAGGAACAACTCAGTCATGTTACCAATAATAATATAAATTGCATGAAACATCCCCTAGAAGATAAAGTTGTAATTATGTTTTTCATGAATCAGAAACCTCTAAAATTTAGTTTTCTTATAATCCCATAATCATTAAATAACTTATTAGGTCAATTTAAATGATATTTTCCATCCATCAATTATCTATGAAAGACCAGGTCATAATTTTTATTTTCATTTTTCATGGAGTAGAAAATCAGTTCTAGACACTGATTAAGAATACAAATCCCATGGGAGAAATAGAATATGTGGATTAGTATGAATTAAAGTGGTCATTTATCAATATATATTTTCCTCACATTCTCTATCTTAAATTTATGATGGAGTTCCTTGCATCCAACAAAAAAGAAGATGAATCTATAAAATATTATGGGGAAAATATTACAACACCTACCTTACATAACTATGGTAATATTTTTAACCCAAAAAGTAAAATTTAATGAATCTTTAGTTTGATCAAGATGAGTCTATAATGATCTTGGGAATTAGTGACATTTAAACCTTTAAAGAAGTTTACTAATGTGCTGTCAAATATGATAAGTAAATTTGTGGTTCATAGTGGTCGAAAGACACTGTAGATAAGAAGTGTACAATAATGTTTAATTATGAGGGATCAAAAGATAAAACTAATGGTAGTAAAACAATCCAACATCCCCATGTAAAATGTATATAAATAATCATATTGAAAACTATCTCAATAGGACCATGAAATTTTTCATGTGTGTAAGGGAGATACATCAAAACTAAACATATATAATTGAGATGAATAATCCCACTAATGTGATCAAAGATAAAAATATATAGATTAATCCACCTCCATATATCTAATGTTTCAACTACTTGGAACTTGGATATAAAAATCCAATATATAGAGAAAAGGATTATAGAATATAACTAATGAAAATTACTCCCAAGGAAAAGTGATAAAAGAAAATATTATGCTATTATTGTTGCAGATGTGGATCAAGGAAACAATTGGGTGACATGTATGATAATTATTCATTCAAGAATAGTGAACATACTATTTCATTCTATTTATATTCACTCTTTTATATAATATTATTTTAGTATTACTGTTGAAAAACCACCACAAAACAATGGAGTTAAGTTTAAAATGGAAACTAAAAATGGATCAATTGTTACATCTAATGTACATAACTCATCCTCTATTAATATATGTGGGATGAATCTCTAGGAAAAATTTAGAATAATCCCTTTTGTGTATTTTTTTATATTTTGGAAATGAACTATTTTCCCTTATATATATTCCACATCAACTTTTAGAAGTTGGAAGTCACTATATATATTTAAAATTACACTACCAGTTTTTTCATGTGTAATGAGGTGGATGAATATAATTTTGAATATTATTTAGAATCATGGATTTTATTGCCTTATGAGAATATATACCAGTCAAAATTATTAAATAATAAATCAAGATCTCTCTTGAATAAATTCCCAATGTAATGGTGTATTATGATATATAACATGAATAATTGCCTTGTCTTCGTCTTGAATGATTGGTATAGTTCCCAGTTGATCTTTACCTTGATCCCTATAGAAATTCAAGACATTATATATAATGAAGTCCATTGAATTGGATGAATTGAACATGAAATTTCATGAACCTATTGACACAAGTTTCATATAAACAAGCACCTCATAATGGGGTGCACATGTCTTCTTTATCAAGAGGAAGGATTAGTCTTTATGTATTTATATGTATTATCAAAAATATAAAAATATCACGATAAAGAATATGTATTGTATTTCGTTAATTGATGATGTTTTTTATTTTTGTTAACCTCAAAAAATCTCTTTGGAATACCTTATGAAAGAATATCAACATTTAATGGTAAAGAGAGAGGATATTCTAAAGACCTCATTCTATACAAGGTACATGATCTGTGAGTTCATATTCATTCCATTTTGAATCATGAATTCTCTAGAGATCATTAGGGGCATAATGAATATACTCTATAGAGATTATATCAATAGAATATTTGTAGCCTATATAGATGATATTATTTCATAATCTAAATGTAAGGAGTAGCATGAGTAGTATTTGAATACAATGATGAATACTCTGAGGAAAGAGTAGTTATATGAAAAGAAAATTAAATGTGAGTTTGGTAAGGAACAAGTAGAATTGTTAGGGAATATTATCACATAGAATGTGATATTAATGGACAGTTAAATGACTATGGTTATTTTGGATCATTCTATACCATTTTATAGTATGGTGACTATTTCATAGTTCCTTGAAAATTGTGTTCTAGTTTTTAGAATCACTACTTCCAAGAAGTTTCCATTGGATTTATTCATGGAACCAGAAACAACCAACAGTTCTTTAACAATAGGTAACCACTATCCAAAGGCATGAATTTGATATATTTGAACTTTATGATAATTAAGAACATGCATTAGTTGAGAGGATGGGAGGTCAGACTCATCACACCCATTAGGGGGGATATAGTCTAATTTATGGCTATCTTTATAAATTTATGATACTTTTCATGAATCTATATTAATTTAACGTGTATAAGATATGTTTCCCCAAAAATTTTCAATAACTCATTAACACGTGTAAAATTTAAAATCATTAAATTGTATTGTAGGTTCTTCTTTAATTGAGATGTCAGTATGAATTCAGGGTTCTCCAAAATTGGTTTACTCTCATATAATACATCGATATTCTTTTAATCTTCGTCATGATTATACTAGTTTTTATGCCACTCAATGGGGAACTCTGTACTTTATTGTCGTCTACGGAGATGATGTTTTTCTATTATATTGGGATTGTACCCATAAAATGTGTTACCTAACTATCCTTACAAAATGAATCATATCCCTATTAGTTCGGTGTTTCTTACTAGGACACATCATACCTTTTAAGGTCATGTGATAAGGAACTCTATGAGAATGTTTCTTAGTAAATTTTTAGTGTGGGGCATATGCCTAAGAATCCCAAACAACTTGGAAAGAATTCAAGATTATAAGTAAGATTGGACCCTGTTAGAAATATGGCCCAAGTAGAATAGATTTTATTTGAATTGTTGAGTTTGAACCTTAAGGAGGCTTCCTATATATCCCATTTGGATGGGAAAAAAATCACACATAGTAAAATGATTCTCATTGGAGAGTCTAGTCCTTTGAGATAAATGAGTTGGGGTGTACTTCCTTAAAAGGATTACT
Source organism: Viscum album (assembly GCA_963277665.1). NCBI lineage: Eukaryota > Viridiplantae > Streptophyta > Magnoliopsida > Santalales > Viscaceae > Viscum > Viscum album. The sequence goes on from OY728164.1 coordinate 782,443,577, forward strand.
TCATTATTTGTGGGTTTTAATTTGGGGTTTATTACTAATGAGGATCCTTATATTAGGGGAATTAGGGTAAGATTCCGGAAGAGGGTATCCAGTGAGCTTGGTCCCTAAGAAGGATTCCAATGTATCAAAATCTTGATAGGAATTAGAGTTATCATAGTAAAAGAATTGGTAAAAATTTTGTGATCATGTAAAATCTCTAATCCCACAAGTGTCATGATTGGTGTGAGAAACAAGAGGTTGTCAAAAAATCAACAATGACACCCACAGTTACCCTCCTCCACTGGTGGAAGAGGGCACACCTATTGTGGAAAAGGTGGATGAGGGTGTTGTAACCATCCTTCCCTCTGTTCTCTTTTCAATTGATAAGGGTCCAATAAAAGGAAGTAGTGGTAAAGGTTATAATATTACACCATGATGGCTGCCCTAGTGGATCTTTATAGGTGTGGAAGATATTTACATTGATTACATAGAAAATAAAGTGTGAACCTCACCTTCAGTACTAGATACCTGTGGTTTTGGGTTTTAGAGATAAAAAAGGAAGGGCGATACCCCAACCCTAATCCACCAAACTAGGAACTTCCCAACCGTCTTCCTGGGAGAATTGTCCATCTGACTGTGGATATACAAATCCACAAACACTCCATGAATCCTAACTCCACTGTGAAGAAAATGTGGGAATCCTCTAACTACAGATATAGAAACCCAAATAGGAGACACATTGATGTGCCCTTCCTAATGTTTTGATATGTCTAGTGGTTTGGAGGAGTTCTCAACGGAATCCATTTCAGGTAAGGGAGCCGATGAAGAATAATCCTTCCCATGAATGGATTTGAGGATGGCATGATGATTTGTAGTCTAAATAGAATTGGTTAATCAAAGAGGGGAGCACTAGTAGGTACTGACCCACATGTAGGGTTGGGCAACCTGATGTTCACTTAAGAGATGAAAAACCTAAATGTTAGTACATGGGACAGACTTGACTCTCATCTACATGAGTATTCATAAGTATTCCCAGAAGTGGGGTGATAAAGTTCCTATGAAAGGTGTATGTGGTGCATAAGTTTTTCTGATTTATGGACGATGGTCACTTTAGGTACACAAGTTTTATGGATTCAAAACACTGAAAAAACATAAGTCATATGTTCCACCTTCAAATACTCCTCTCTAGGTGTTAATGAACTACCTTAAAATTTTCTGATGACTTGGGAAAAGTACTAGGGTGACCATTGCAACAATTAGGTTTCAGGGACATTTTTTTCATACAAATAATTCCACCTAGGGTCTATTTATATGAAAAAATTGGACCCTGGGAGAAATGATGTTGGGCGCACAAGTATATTCCACCCAAAATGGGGTCATGCAAGTAGGTTTCATGCTGACAGCCCCTTGCGCCGACTGGGGAAATTCAAATCTCATGCCTTTTCCAAATCTCGATTATATTTATGTGTTGTCCTCTATATTTTCTATATTATTTCTCTTTGTCATTCATTAATTATTTTTAGACTCCTTGATAAAACATACTATAAACAAAATCACCCCCCTAAAAAATTGGATCCGAAATGAAATAAGGATCCTATGCTAAGGTAATGTAATTAATGAGACAAAAGAGTGTACTAGGGAATGCATGTTTTAAGTTTGCAAGGAAATAAGTCACGTAACTTTGTAGCGTGTAGGATCATGGAGCACATGATAAATTTTATTGCTTATATATAGTGGTTTCACTTCTACAAAAATTATTCTGAGTTCCGGAATTTTTTCCCTCAACAAGCATTCTTTTTCTCAATCATATGTTTCTATTTCATCACACTTTTGTCATATATTTTCTATTTTCATGCTATAACTAGGGAACCACACTTACAAAAAAGCTTAAACTTGTGCGCCAAGTTTTAAACTTGCATGCATTAATGCCTTTCTCCATTTTATTCAATTATTTTTTCAAAATGTCAAAAATGAAATTACTCTAAAGATTGTTTTAGATCATTATGCAGGTTCAATGGCTCCCAAAATAATTGGAACCAATGATGAACTAGGCAGTAAGAGGATTAATGACATGATGACTATTTTTTACTATGACTACAATGACGTCTGTGACACCACACTTCTAGGTATGGAAAAATATCTGAATAAATATTACTTAAACTTTCCCCAAAGCACTTATTTGCCTCTATATAGTTATGGTCATTTGTAGGAATACAATATTCTGGACCTGAATAACTATGTCCCACTCTCTTGGTTTCATGATAATACCAACTTCTCATCTACCAACATTTGAGTGTTGAGTTCATTTGCTAATGTTGGAAGACAAGAGAAATACCATATCATGCATCACAACCAGTATACTCTATATTTGAAACCACACACACCCGAGATGTAGCCACACTTTTATTCATACATATTTTTGAAATTCTTAGACAAATAAATTCAAAGGATGAAAGAAAATATGTGATTTCCGCCATAGAATAGGTGTCAAGCTGAATGGATGTGGTTATATTGGGTGCGCATGATGTGTGCTGAATTTATATATGACATAAAAGGTGTTGGAATTTATGAGGCTATCTGGGATGGGAAATTATCTGTGTACATGAATGATGATTTTATTCTATAGTTACTAACCTAATGGAGCCTAGAAACTAACTCCTTCCATTTAAAACATGTAGAAGTCGGTATTAGCTTGTGGAATGTCTATAATATTTCTAGAGATCAAATCCCTTGAGATATGTACGATGAGTTTATTACCCCCAAGGTGACATGGAATGACTCAGAGAAGATACTAAATTTGGTTCATGAGTTGATGAAAATATTTATCAAAATAAAGAACGCGACCACCATGATGTCCCACACAAGAAGGAATATTTATTTAGATGAATAGTTAGAAATATTCTTCCTAAAGAAGAAGGAAAATGGTCCCACCAACACATGTCCAATCAGCTATCCAAAGGATGATAAAAAGAGGTACACATGACACTATTCAGTCAATATTGGTGAAAGGAGGGTTTGAAAAGTGGGGATATAAAGTCAATTCAATGATTCCTGTGAATACATGATTGGATGGATTTCTGGCCATGTGGCTCTGTATGTACTTGTTACCAGTCTGAGATTCCAATGGAGGTGCGAGGCTAGGAAATTCTGTCACCGTGGCCAAGATGACTGAGAGAAGGATGGTAGGGTTGGCCACATCAGTTTTGGAAAAGATTAATAGTATCTTTCATCATATTTATAGATGGAATTATCCTTTTAGAATAGAGGGACCATTCTATGTGTTATAGAGATGGATCACTACTCACTTTAGAACTTATGTTGTACAATATAGTGTACACGTATTAGAATGTTATTTCTCACCATCTGTTCAGGTATTATGTATTATTTCACCCTTGTCTATGAACACATATGGTATCAAGGGCATGTTGACTATGTTTAATGAATATTATTTCTTTACTTATGGGAATCCACCTATAGGGGGATTCATTGATGATGGGATTGTTATTTTAGAGCTAACGTTATACATGTTAGCTTGTATGTATGGTGTATTGGCTACCAGGATTGATGGAGAAATCATATGTGAGGCCTACGCTCCTTATATATTTTTTTGCCAATTCAAATGACAACAACAAAATGATGTTTCCCCCTTATGCATGTCTGATTGGAGCAACATCTGATGGTTTCCCAACAACTATGGTTGCTGATATATGTGGTGAAGACTAGGGAAATATTTAATTTACCTGTCATTAATGTATAAAATAGATTGACTATCTGGTATGCTAAAAAATGAGACTCCAGAAAACCTGAAAGAGTGTTATACCATTCTATCCCTTGATTGGGAATAAAGATAAGTATCAGGAGAGAACCCCTTCATTTGGAAGGTAATTCTTCATCATCAGTGGATGAATCACTATAGTTTTAGGGTGGATGTTATGAGCCTCCAAATTCACTGAAGCGACCCCGTTCTAGAGATAATCCACCTGCTGGGGTTAAGTAAGAAACCCCATCAATCCTTATTGAGGTAGTACCGAGGCGATCTATTCACTATCATTCTGAAAAGCGACAAGTCACATATTCTCATCCACCATCTATGACTACATGAGTTAGAAAGAAAATTAAATCCCTAGCTGCAGGATCCTCTTCACAACCCTCTAGGGTGTACTCGGAATATTTATGACCAGATGCTTTTCAATCATGGAAATGTTTATATTATGATGTTGAAACCACATGGATGGATCTGTGTGAAGGGATTCATATTACTAGAGTAAGGTATCTAAGAGCCTATTCTGATATTATATTATAAGGAAAATTTCAATGAAGTGATAACTTACATCCGAGAGGAGAAAATTTTCATATATGCAACTGATGAATCAATTCCCACCACAAATCAAGTGAATAAAATTATATATTGTGGTACCAATGTAGGGATTGGTCTTTTATTAGATGGATAATGGCATGATTTTGTGGATCCTGATAATGTATGTATCATTTTTCTCACTTTCTCTTCTAATTTTCAATTTAAATTTAGTCAAAGCATTGTTTATCAAGGACAGTATCAACTAATCATGAAGCTGGTTAAAGGAAAATCAGCTGAAGTTCCATCTCCATGATATAGCCCTGGTGGCACTACTCTTAGAGCTACTGGATCACCTTGTGAATCAGGAAAAATATCTCTAGGTCAATCCTCCATGGATGATGAGATGGAAAGGGTATTTCATTCTCTAATACATGTCTTTGGAGATGATGATGCATTTCTTCTTAAAAAGGTGAAGAAAAAAAAGCATCGGAGAAAGAAATACATGGTTAAATGCTTTCTCAGCAGTGGTATTCATTCTTGATAATGATGAATTTCAGCCTTGTTCATGAAAATGTTTTCAATATTTTTAGAATTTTAGGGGGTTTTTTAGTGTCTTACTTAAAAGAATATACTGATACCCTTGAAGGAACCATGTAGGGTGCTGTTGAACATGCACAAATTGATGTTAAAACGGTGGTTCTTAAAGAGGAATTGAGGTCAAAGGAACCAACATTTGTTCCCATCACTGCTCACATTTTTTCTATTAGAAAAGAGGAGGCCCTTGGTAATCAAAAATGCTTTTGTGACATCTAATGTTACAACAAGTGACTTACCTCATATGGTACTTTAGGTTCATCACATTCCCCAAAACATCTAGAAACATTTGATGGTGACCCCACAACTATTACTAAAAATCAATTTGGGGTCAAAGGCTGTTAGAGGTAGGTTTGGAAGAAAACACGCCATGTTATCCCATGTGTGAGACTAACCTAGTATCTGGGATATCATTGGATGATATGATGAACCATGTAATGTATATTGAAAAAGTATTAGAACATGTTAATATCCCAAATGCTTTAAAATAGTTTGAATTTCCTTGTATTGAATCAACTGGATGTGGGTTTTCATTATTCGTCCTATTAATCTTCTTATGATTACATTTCTAACCATGGTTGGTTTAAATACATAGTTCCATCTAATGAAACTACTACTGTGACAATGCTTGAAGGATGTTTTGAAATTTAATGTCAATTATATCATTGCAGGGACATTGGCTCAGGTGAATCATGAGATAGTCGATCCTCCTATGACTCATTCTAAGAATCTTGAGCCAATTGAAGAGATCATTCCCCACCTAGAGACATCAAACAAAACTGTTGAAATTGAAAATATTGGGGAGGAGTCTTCACAAGATGTAGACCCACTATTAGGTAACATATACAGATATTGTGATTCTAATAAAATTTTTATCCCTAAAAAACCATAACTTTAATCCTAAATTGACCATGTATTGCTGTCATCCTTGATGTCTAGGTCTGGAGGTGAAACTTCTGCCTCAACACAAACAATATTAGAAGGTGAAGCAGCCATCATCAATGAAGGAGCAGAACATGGAACTTATTTAAGTGCATTATTCCTAGAATATTTCCCTCATTATGACAGTGACTTTGAATATGACACAAAACTAAAAAAGGCCCTTCATATTGCATGTCAAAAAGCATGGAAGAATATATGGAAGATTGTATCTAAAATTCCCCTTGAAGAACTGCCTTCAAGAATTCTACAACTTTCATCTCTGTTTATCACGACAGGATTTAGTGGTTTTGAATGCCACGAAATTAATACCGTATTGAAATAGATTATTTGAAAGATGGAGCAAGAGAAGTAGCTTCCCCAAGACCTGATAAAATATAAACTATTGATCAACATAGAATAATTATAATATGTGTTGTCATGGGATGAGACTAATCATACTGCAAAGTTGAGGAACTAAAGTAGAATATTAACAAAAAGACTATTCAGTAGTTGCAACTTCAACATGAATTAGATATCATCATAGGGGAGCTTCACCAGCTTCACAGATCATTAGGGTAATTCTATAAGGATGGTGAAAAATCCATTGTAGATGATAAAGAAGAACTCTGTCATGCTGGATAGAATTAAGCTTCTGGGGTTAATGAACATCAACTTGTAGTTGATGGGGCTAAAGAAGTTGTTAACCAAAAGGGAATTTATGTATAAAACATTTTATGATTTCGTAAAAAATAGAGACTCTAATTTCTGGTTTCTCTTGTATAATTTTTTTATAATAAATAGAGATCATTTTGTCTTCAGTCATCAGTGTTTTCATTGTTACTAATAAGTTTATTTTACCTAAGAAAATAGGCCTAGTAAGCCTAGTTTTATTTTTTCCAGGGTTATATAGAAAAACCCACAAACAATGTGTCTTTTGACTTTTTTTTTTCTCAATATTACATAAATCATACAAAATGTACGTTTAGTGAGATGGGAATTTCCTTTTGTTCAGAGTTCTCTTTGCGAGTTCCCAATCAAGAGAGTACCATGCCTCTTTTTGTAGGAAGTTTATATTCACTCATGTTTTACTATAAAGGGATATGGTTTAGGGTTGAATAGCTCTGACCATAAATTTTAAATTAGATCCCAAACAAGACTCAGTGACGGATAATTTCTCCAATATTATTGTAAATATTTCCAAGGTGAATCTTGTGCCATTAATTTTATTGTCACTAAATCTAAAACTTGAATATATATAAGGAAAGACTCTTAAAAAAAAGAAGTTACCATTTTACAAATCCATTTATGGGAATTGTGTTATGTGGGGATAACTAGGGAATATGCTGCACAGTAAAATAGTAGCTTCTTTTGACAGACATTCCTATTATTTATGAAACTTATAAAAGGCTATCTAATGGAACTTGCATCATTGTCACAAAAAATTGATCATAGGAATTTAAAATTTTAATATTTATAGACAAGGTAAAATAATATTTTGGTGACTCAAGACTATAGTGGGTGCTTTTTCCGAAGAAGGAAATTTTAAGAATAAAGTGTTATCTTTGCCAACATATGTTATGAATAGAAAAAACATTCCTATATAAATTTAGTATATGAGGAATGATAAAAATTTATCAGAAAAGATAATTTTTTATATTATACGGTGCAGTTTTAAGTCATGAAGTGAGAACATTATGTGGCTTTAATTTATGGTCTGCAGGTTTGAAAAAAAGTATGAGACTATCCTAATTTCTAGATAATTTGTTCAGAAACATATTTCCATATTTAGGTATAGAAGGGAATATTGTAGACTGTGATTTGGGAATTTATGGATATGAATAATGATATGGGAAAAGGGATAAAGGCATTAGAGGAAGTGTTTTCCTGGAATGAAGCTACAATTACTTGAAAAATTAATTATGGGGGTTGTATAATGCTAGGACAACAAGGACATATGTTTCATAGTCAAATAGTAGAAACCTTTAACTAAAATACCTTTTATGTAGGCAACATACTCAGGGCCACCTAATGGCGCATACTACATTGTTCGGCCCGAGAGATCATAGAAGTTTCACATTCTATCGCAATATCCCAAGAATGTTTATTAAGAATCAAATTTTACAATGCATGGAGTTTCGTTTATGAAGAAAGGTACCAAAATATAGAGAGGTTATTTCCAATCAAGTTTTTCGTAGAATTGGATGAATATTATTTCTACGAAGGTCGACCCAAACATAAGAAGTATGGTGTCTTTAGTTTTAGGTCATACAAATAAGACACGAAATGAAAACAGTATATGATATGTGGTCAAGTGATCGAAGGTTATTTCATATTACTTTGATCCCATAGAGAGAAAGATTTATAAACCATGTTCTTGAAGACTTTCTGATCAATAGGAAGATAATGGGAAAAATATACTTGAATGAATGTTTTAAAATACATATTCTTGTATATTATCATCAAAGTTTAAAGGAGAAAAATACACTATAACTATGAAAAAAATTACTATCATTTGACAAACCTATTATGGGGGATGTATTATGCCAGTCCAACAAGGGAATATGATGCATAGCCAAATAGTGGAATCTTTTGAATGACATTCCCATTATGTAGGAAACTTATACAAGGCCACCTATGGGAACATTACACATAGTCAAGAAAAATCGCTCTCTGATATCAGAGACTTTGTTACAAAAAATTGTATGAAATATTATAATGATCAGAAAATAGTCAAAATTAAGAGTGTAAAATATAGTAGGAGGTAATTCTCAATGCACATGAGAAATATTTGATTCAATATTGGCCATCATATTATTGTTCCTTACATAGACCTAACTCATATGTAAAATGGAGTCTTTCCTGGTTTCCTTTAAATCAATATTATGTTCTCTTGTTTACAGTCATCCTGCGAGGACATTGATAACCCCATAAGAAATTGAGACACCATATATATACAAAGAAGCTTTTTACCCAAGTCCTAATCCAATGTGATCTATGTTCAGAGTGAGAAACAAGGATCAGTAAATGCCTCTTCTATAACACAAAGGTGACACAAGTGAAGAATATGGCTATTATGATTAAGTGATGGATGGGCCAGGTCATAGGACACAAGATCACTACGTATGTTGTTGGAGAAAGAATCAAGAAAAATGTAGTTCTTTAAATTTCATGTAGTTTAATGTCATGCGGTAAGGAAAAAAGTGAACCAACATAAAAAGAAAGTCATTTTTTAGCTGGACTATGGAATAAAACCCAAGTGTCACTACGTATCTTGATGGGGTAACGAATCAAGCCATGTGTAGTTATTTAAACATTCCCTATTCTAGTTTTGATTATTACATAAGGAATAATGGTGTTTTTTTATCATTTATGGGCCCAATATTGGAGATATAATCATCTCTATTTATCTCATATAGAAGAGAGTCAAGATAAGCGTAGTTCATGAAACGTTACCCACACCAATTGAGTTTAATGTGGGATACAAAGGCATTATCAAATTCTAGAAGAATTATTATATTTAAGACACAATATGGTAAGAAAATAAAAACACATATCATAAAAGAACACTCTATATAGATCTATTTCATATACAGGAGGAGGAAAGGAGAATAAAAAAAATTGTGGTTGTGACTGGGCCCAATATTGGATATCCAGGCGTATCTACGTATCTCATATGGATGAGAATTAAGACACAATTACTTATTAAAATGAGGTTCCTATGTAGATCTAATTTAGACATAGAGAATAAAGGGACCCATGTGCCACTATGTAGTAGTAGTGATGTCAATGATTCATGCATATGGAATCTCCTAACGTTTAGTAGAGAAGAATTTAGCCATAAAATTTAATGTCTTGTAACAAGGAAAAATGGTGTCATGTAGTTTAATGTATAGAGAATGGAAAAATATTCTACACATTTTTACCATCATGAAGAATGGACTCTTATGATTGTTATGCAATTTGATGTCTTGGAACTAGGACTTTCTGTTGTGCAGTTTAGAGTCATGCTGCGAGGATAATGTACTGTGCAATATTAAGTCATGAAATGAGGACAAAGTACTGTGCAGTTTTAACTCATAAAGTGAGGACATTTTATTGTGCAGTTTAATGAAATGCAGTGAGGATGTTTTACAATACAATATTATTTCATGCAATGTGGACATTTTTCTTTGCATTTTTATGTCACGCAGTGAGGAAATATTGTACAATGTATTTTTATGTTATGCAGTGAACACATATTTTACTGTGGAGTTTTAAGTCAAGTTGTGAGGAAATATTGTGAAATTACATAAAATATTTTTTCATTAATCTTAGATTGGTTAGAGTATTAATAAGATATACATCCATTTTGATTAATGCATAAGCTCTATTTGAGTAGACCATATATATATGGAATAACTCCCTTAAAACATTGGCTCAAGATCTAGAAGTTTCCTTCTTGGTATCATTATAGTCCTAGGGACTAGTACCTGTTCCCCTTGATGAAATTAATAGAGGTGATATTTCTTGATATAGGATCATGCTATTCTGTTATGATAAACTTTTAAATGATGAAAAGAATGAAATATTTTTTCATCTAAGCATTCTAGCTCATCAAATAGTTTTTAAGACTTCTCATCTATAGTTATCTAATCCCATATTCCAATTATGAGTGAAAGAAATTATATTTAAATTGGATAAACTATTTTTTTTACACAAATGAATAAGAGATTTCTTGGGTGGTAGTATGGGTGGTTGTCTGATAAGACTATAAAGAATGCAAAAGTTTATCAAGCCAAGATTTCTTATTGTTATCCACAATCTTTTGGAGCATATTTGATAGGGTATTATTTAATGCCTCTATCTGTCCATTGGTAACCACATGATAGTGATATGAACGGTTTGATTTGACATTTTTCTCCTAATATAACCTGTTTAACTCAATAGAACAGAAAATGGTGACATTGTTCATCAATATAGTATGAGGATCACCAAATTTGGTGATGATGTTAGTTTTGAAAAACCTAACAATTCATTCTACTCCAATTTCTTTATGAGGTATTGCCTTATCCAATTTAGAGAATAATTAAATAATAGTATGAATATACTTGAACATCTTTTCTGTAAGTGGGGGGGGGGATGGTCCAACAACATTAATTTCCCTTATAGTAAATGGCTTGGAGGTTTTAGTTGTATGTAACAATTGTGGGGGTTTATGAATGACATTGACATGCACTTGGCATGGATATCATATAATAGTGAAATATGTGCAATCTAACATCATTAAAGTCCAAAAGTATCCAAGCCATTAGATTTGATCAAAAAGCCTATTCCAAGACTTGTGAGCACCACGAGCTCATGAATGTACTTCTTTCATGATAGCTACAGTTTCTTCTCCATCAATACACCTTAATAGAATTCCATCAATTCTTCATTTATAAAGGTTGTTCTAGTGATCAAGAATATCATAAAGATTAAAATTTATTACTCTTCATCAGATCTGTTTTTCTTAGCTCTATCTGGTGGAAATACTTCATTTTGAAGGTATAACATGATAAGTGTTCTCTATCCCATGGTATGACTATATGGATTCTAAATAAGGATAATTTCATTAATTTCTTCTATTCTGTATTAAATGAAAGCTGGGACAACATGAAAATGGGATATACTGATGAATTTCTCATCCCAATTTAGATCTGCTGGGGCTATAGCTAAATTATACAATGCATGAGCTTTGGAATTTTGTGATCACGGGACATATGACAATGTCATATCTGAGGGAAATATAGCCATTAACACCTAGAAATAATCACACAATTGTATTAACTCTTCTTTTCGTATGGAATAATCCTTATTGATATGTTTGATTACCAACTTTGAATCACGTTTCACATTCATGTGGTTCACTTCCACCTGAAGTGCCAATTCGAGGCTTTTTATGAGAGGTTGATATTCTTCCTCATTGTTGGTACCTCATTTCAATAATAGGAAGTAATAAGGATACACTGCCTTTTCTGGGAGATAAGTAAAATTACTCACCCAACTTTTTTTAGTGTAGGGTTTTTTATTCTCTTACTATTGGACTTCTGGAGGCACCACCAACGTACCTTCCCCATGTTTGGGATTTATCAAGAATAGAGAAGACCTCTTTATCAGGAAGTTTAGTAGTTAATGATGTACCTTCTACAGATGGATGTCCAACAAAGAAGTTGTCCAGAGTTTGGACCTTTATTCCCTTATGAGGCACAAACTAGATATCAAACTATTCCCAAATTACATACAACTATTCCACACTCCCTATAAGCATATGACGACTGAGGAAACAATTGAGCGGGTTATTGAGAGACCTCAATTAGACCTCGTGATGTTGTATGTAGTGTCTCATTTTCATAACATCAAATTTTAATGTCAGGTATCATTTTTCAATACATTATTACCTAGTTTTTACATCATCCATAGTTCGACTCAGATAGAAAATGCAGTTTTCATTTCCAGCATCATTCTTTTGGGCAAGGAAGGCACCCATTGATCGCTCAAAAGCTATCACATAGAGAATAAGTGGTATTACTTCAACAGGCAGAATTAAAATCGTTGTACTCATGAGATATTTCTTAAATGTATCAAAGGATTCTTTGTATTATTAAATCCATTAATAAGTGAATCACTTATTCTTTAATCTGGTGAAGTTAAATGACCTACGTTCCACTTTGGCGATAAAGCACTGAATATTGGCCAAGTGTCCTTGGATTCCTCTTAATTATTTCAAATTTCTTGGATGATACATTCTAATGATTTATTTTTTTTTCTTAGGATCATCTTTGATAACATACTGCCATAAAATGATGCCATGGAACATCCATGAGGTTACCTTGAAAGCACATTTCAGGGGGTTTATCTTAGAATTGTTTTCCCATTGTATATTAAATGAGGTCTCTAGATCATCCAAATGATCAGAACGTTGTCTAGATTTGACCACCAAATATTCCCCATAACATTTGATAAATTTCCTTATCATGGGTTTGATGATATGGTGCATGACATGGTGATACATTGAACCTGCATATTTTAAGCCAAAGGGAATTCCCCAATAGAAAAACACACCTTGAGAGGATATGCTGGGTGTAGAGTCTACATCATATAGGGCCATGTGGATTTGATTATACCTAGAGTAACCATCAATAATGGAAAGAAATTCATAACTAGTTGTTACATCAATTAAAATCTATGTGATCAGAATTGGAAAGTCCACTTTAAGACAATGCCGGTAAAGATCTATAAATTCAATACAAACTCAGATTTTCCCATTCTTGTTCTTCATTAGGACAATGTTGTCCTGTCATTTTGGATATTGAACCTCTCTGGAAAAGTTATCCTTTATAAGATTATCAACAATAGCTTTAATTTTAGAGGCATGAGTTTAGTTTGTTCTTCTTGCTTCCTGCTTGAATACTCGATGTTCTTCAGGCAAACCAAAATGAAGAGTGGCTTAACTGGGATAAAGAACTGGATTTTTGTATTATATCAAGCATATATATCTTTATGTTTATCTAAAAATAATTTATATATCTTTTTCTCTTGAGAATTCATTGAAGAACTAATTAGATTGGGGCATGGATCTTCTTCTGTACACAGATTTATATCTTTTATGTCATCCACTGTGGTAGAGACACCTTACTCAAATACTAGAGGAGCATGCCTATGATCTTCTTCTTCTTCTTCTTCTTCATTACATGTCACTTCTTCTGTTTCTACTTGAATATTAGGGAATGAATGAAAACATTCAGATATAATATAGGAGTCATTATTTGAACACCCTAAAAAGAGGCTAACATTTCTTACCATACTAATAATGAATGGTCCTTTAGAAGCATTGAAGGGGATATAATGAGTTGGGAATCAACATACATGCATTCCACTAGTATTGCTACAACTTTTTCTATTCAGATTGGTTAAGAATAGATTTTCTAAAGATCAGTGGATGAAATGAAGATATCCCTATTTAAGCTTTCACTACTGCTGGGGGAATCAAAAATGTATCTCATTCTATCAGGGTCGATTTCTACAATTGACATAATAGAAGTCATGGGATGAGTTCTTAAATTTGGGCTTACCTTTCAATTTGAATGATATGAAACACATAATCTATACTACAAGGTATGAATGGGTTTGATGGGACCTTTTCCAAGCCATTAAAGCATTGATTCTGGTTACCTCCTATTCCATCGACCACATTCCCATTGTGTGATAAAATTATGCCTCTATGTATTGATATTCACACATGTTGAATGAAGCCTTGTAACCATACAATGTCCTAATTTGGCCATTGAAATATTAGTCGATGCATTGGTGGTATGATGTTGGTATGGACACATGTTCATGTAGCCAAGGCATATCAAGAAGAATGTTAAAGGTTGTGTCCTGGTGAATGACCATGAAATTTGAATTAGACACAAGATCTCGAAACCGAGTTATGAGTGTAATCTTTCCCATAGGTTCTTGCTCATTCTTGTCATATCCTTGCAACCATAATGTAGAATGATATATGTTATATTCAGTGAGGCCCAATTGATGATGTGTATGAATAAGAATGTGGTTGACTCCTGGGTCATTATCAATGTAGGCTCGTTGGATGTCTATGTCATTGACCCTTCCAGATAGATACAAGGGCCTGATATTACCATGTACAACATCATATTCATCTATAAAAGATATAAATGCATGAAATTTCGCATGATATTTCTTTATATGGGAAACCTCAGAAGTCGAAAATTTAGTTTCCAACTCTTGATGACTTGAGAATGACTTAATAAGTTCTTTTTAATGATCTTTAGACATATTAATGGTATGAAAAATTGACAACTTGGTGGGTATATAGGCTAGATGATTCAATATATCATACTTTTTTTCCAGAGGTCTATGTTTCCCAGCATGGGGATGCAGTTTTTTAGGTGCCATTGAAGGTAACACATATAAAGTAGATTTTCCCTGTATAAGAGAAAAAATAGGAAATACTCTTGGATTTGATAGATTAGACTGACTAGGTATATCTATTTGCTGAGGAGAATACGATGTAACCACTAATAGCTCTTCCAAAATAATCATGTCCGGACTGAACCTGTCATGCGTGGAAGATTCTAATTATTATTTGGGATCCTGGTGGAGATCTCTCCCACGAGCTTCCACTGTATATACTGCTCAAGAAGGGGTAGAGTTAAATTAGAGGTTTCAAAAATACACATGTATTCCCCTATATCCTATACCTTGGCCTCTTCCACATAGTCCTTAGTTAGGAATAGGGAAGTCAAGATCATTATAGTCACAATCCTCATTGGAATAGGGATCCATTAAGTGGATAATGTTGATGGAAACGAAGATCAATTCTTCAACTGATGATGTAACTTCTTGACAGGTCAGTTATGGTTGTGTCTTTTGGTGGGGAGGTACCCATGCTTTTGAAATATATGGCCTGAAATTGTTCAGATTCAAAGAAATAATTGGTCATTACATGATCTCTTATTCTTCAGACTTTTCTTTTTCCTTCTGATAATGTTGCTTCATTAAGGACAGACCTTTTGATGAAGGTGGTTTTTCTATGGAAGATGTAGTAGAAGACATAATCGGTTTATTCAAATGTTTTTGTAAAATGACATGAGTTCGGTTGATCGTTTTCATAATCATCCAATCATTATATTTCTGTTCATTTTTATTTTTGACTTCCTGTCATTCTCATTCTTCCACTGGATTAGTAGTAGAATCACATGATATGTGGGCTAATGAACATTTCAATTTTATTTTCCTATAGTCTACAATATTTTATGGGTGCACATTGAAATCATTACACCCCTGAAAGTGATGCCCAATCATTTGGCGAATGGGAAAATAAGTTGGATGATCTTCATCTCCTTCTTTGTTCAGTTTCTTTGTCCTCGGAAATCGAACAAAATTATTTTCTAGAGCTGAGATAAGTAATAGTGAATTTTATCATCCTAAAAGAATAAACACTGTTTTTGAAACCTCAATCTATTTCCAGCATTGAACTCTTTGATCATCTTGACGAGGCGGTCATTACTGATGATGCTCAGAAGGCTGAGCCCTTTGATATGAGGATGGTTTTAATGTGGAAGAATGTACATGTGCTAGACTAAGAGTAACTATAGCAGCCTCTGGTTTCCCTTTTCTCCTTCCCATATCTGATGGAATTACATGAGTTTTAGCTTTTGATTCTATAATCGAATCTTCTATCTGTTGAGAAATTGAAACACAGTATTGAATTCCTCCTATGTATTTCATACAGATCAGTGGTGTGTGTAACTCATCATGCAAGTTTTCCACAAAAATATGCTGCAACTATTTTTGAGGGAGTTCTAGATTTAAGGAATATCCAAATCTATTACATTGAAAAAAGAAATCTAAAAATCATCAATTTTCCATTTGTTTTCAATTTGTACAATCAAATTTTTTTTGTCATTGGTAGCGTTTAGCTGAATTTGTGAATTAATTTATAATGGAGAACTTCTTATCATGTAATTGATCATGATTTCAAACGTATCTACCAAAAAGCTGGTCTATGTAATGACTAAACAAAACACAAGTACTTTACTACTTATTGTTGTTGAGGAGTTCACATCATGGGATCGCAATGCGAAACTAAATGCATTATGTTTTGTTCTAGATCTCCAAAACCATTAAATATCGGGAATATGGTATTCCCAAAATTTGGTTGGGGAGGGATTAAATCCACCCACTTTGTGAATGCATCCTTTTTATGGATGAAATGGTGCATGCCATTCTTCCATATCCTCCAATGGAGTTGTTGATGCCTCAATTATGTTCCTACGCACATAGGGAATATCCAAATGAGCTAGGACCTATATAGGTACAACTGAAGAAGCTTAAACTGGAGAAATGACTAGAAAAACCACTGGTGGTGGTGGGGCTAGTATTTTACTTGGATAGTCCATGGGAAATATCCTATAAGGATGTGTTTTATCATGGCCTCGTTCTGCACCCAATGGAGGGAATTAATTATCCACATCAATAGTTACCATAAATCATCTTTTCTAAGGGTCTCCTACAAGATGTGTATGTCAAGGATCTACCTTAGGAGTATGTTTAACATTAATGATTCTTCCAAAAAATCTTTATTGAGTATTTTCAACTCATTATTCTTCTCTTCCTATTGTGAAAATATTTCTTAAGGTGAAAGAGATTGTCCTTCTCCAGTGGAAAAGTGAGATGTGATTTGACTTTTACCATTCAACTTGTTAGATTCCTTTTGGAGGTGGGTACAGTTGGTTATTTGATGGAATAAAAAGATTATAGGTAAGCCTTAGATTTCAGGTACACACACATTCTTCATTTTCTTCAATGTGTACCATATTATGGATAAGAACATCATCTTTTGATTCCCTTGAACTAGACTCATTTTTGGGAGGATCTTCTACAATGGTGTTAATGACATTTACTGAAGCATAATGCATAGATGGGATTCTGTTTGTATCTTTGTAAGATCGTCACTTTCTATAGATTCCATGAGACTTTGTTCCCCTATATGCTGAATTCTCAGGATTTGTTTGGCGGACAGTTACCCAAAAGGAATAATTGGATAGTTCAGTTGTGCGCTCTCTTTGGGGCTTCTTCCCAAATCATGATAAAATGGACTTCCATTGAGGAGGATATTTTAGATTTGAAAAAGTCTCCATCCCTATAGTCGAGGGTGGTTCCTATTATTTTTCTTTAAATATTTGAATTTTTTTTCATTTAATTAAATTGATGAATTAAACAAGCCACCAACCCTGTAGGATGGGGTGGCTCTTCAACTATTATAGTTGAGATTTGCACAAATATTCTCTTTTGATTTTGTGAATTTTGGTTCTCACATTAGGTAGGCGTATTATCTGAAAACCACTCAAATCACATATTTCATAAGTTCATTGTGCTATTTCATACATTTTTGTCTTCTAATGGTTGACATCCTCTAAGCAGGAGGCTAGCTTAAGATTCTCATATGCATGATACAAATGTATCTCAACAACTTTCTTTCTTTGGGCCTAGCTATGATGAGATCTATTTGAGTCTTGTTTATGGCCTTACATTTGATTACATACAAAATCTGTTGATTATAACCGTCCATGGGAAATAAATATGCATGAGGCCACTTTTGGTGGGATTTTCTGATCTTAGAGTGTAGTGAAATACAATGCTCCATGTGCACCCCATCCTCTGATACGAACACCAGATGGGGTGTCAAAAATTAACTAGTGTAGCCCATTTAGAGCATTGAGGAATAAATGGTGAACTTTTCTATGCTGTTTTCATCAATTGGATGCCAATAAAATAAGATAGATGCTATGTCAAACTGGCATTGCAACCTATCTATTACATTTAAATGATTTTGATATTCATCATACGACAATACTTTTTTTTCAATGACAAAGAGTATTCAATAAGTTGATGAGGACTTCATTAATCTAATCTTATACCATCATATCTGGAATATTATATTAAGAATTTTCCAAAGGCTAGATCATGACTAGTATTTCTCCTTTAGCCAATTATTTTCTCATGTTTAACATATCTTCATCATCTTTCACTAGATGTTTATCCACTTTGGCTGACCAAAGTGGATGCTTCTCGATTGTTTTATTAAAAAAATGGGACTAGTCACATTTTACTCTACTATATTATAAGACAAATGACCCCCATGAGGTTCATAGAATGACCGTTCCCTTAGGATATCTTCTAATTGAGAAATTATTTCACCCATTAATGAAAAAGCATCAGACAAGATTGTCCATTTGTTGAAAAGTGCCTCAAGATAAGAGGGCATTCTCTTTACTACATTTTCAATTATAGAATTACCTTAAAAATGATCTATACTAATGTGTAGAGAACTTTTGCAGCGAATTCCATCCTGAGGAGGACCACCATGGTGGATTATAGGTAGGGATAAATCCTCTTTCTCCATGGTAATCTAGCCGCATAGATGGATGTCATGGCTCTCATCCTAAGACATGCTACTTGGATTGATCAAATTCTCAAAAATAAAGCTTTCATGATGAACTGTCTGACTGAGAACATCATAATTACTACTACTACACCAATCATTTGGTAATGAGAGGGTAGGATCATGAGTTGAAACAAATAAATGTATTAGGGTTTCAAGAACTCTGGCAATAAGAGAAGCCAAATTGGAGCTTGACTCTTGATTTTCCAACTCTGTTTGATGATATTTCATCATGGATGCTCTATTACACTTAGTTGATTCCACATTATTGGAGAAGTGGTTATCACGGTTCGGTGTATGTGCCTACCTTGGAGTGGTTATCACAATGGGCTGATTAACTCCGATTGGAATGGGAGTATGTTCCCGATATGGATATTCGTATGATATGGTAGAGTATGTCCCATGGCCCTCTTAGACTAGAAAAAAGGTTTTTTTTATGAAATGGGATGGCATTCCGATGTGTCATCCTAGGTGTGGGGATAGATTAATGTGTATGTTCCCTTGGTATTGCTGAAGTTGTTGATAAGACATCCTGGCATGCTTCCGGAATATGCGTTGTAATTTTTTTCTTCCTTTTCACCATTTATAAGATGTTTTTGGTGAGTTCAACATCTATAATGTGAATATACAACCATTCCATATCGGTAGTAGGTGTATGTGCTTGGTCATGTCATCCATTTCATATCAATGGGTATTGAAAATATTCATGTATGGAGGCAGAGAGTTGGATCAAACCTAGATTTGTCATCAGTGCTTTCTGAATGAATTCTTCGGGTGCTGGAAAACAAGACTATTGGTAGTCTTTTTGAAACATAGAAGGTTTATGTTCCTAATAATTTTTTAATCAAGAAAGGTTGAAGAAGTTCCTTCAATACTAACAGAAAAGACTACTGGCAGAATTGGTGATTGTAAATAGGGATATTTTCCTGGTTACCAGTTGTCACCACGTTATATTGGCGAGCTTCTTAAAGTGAAATCATACGAGAATGCTGACTAACTAATTATATGTAAACCAGTGTATGTTCATGTTAATTGTGCTCCATTGGATTTCCCTAGAATGATTGGTGGGTTTTTGCTAAACAAGTCTACTCGGTAGTGAAATTAGGATAGATGAGTGTATGTTCATGCTTCCTGTTTACCATCAAGTTATGTTTGTGGACATCTCTTGAGGGAGAAGAGGTAATAACCTAGTCCATATTGACCGGACATTGTTGATAGCGTTTTTTATTACACACCTGAGACTGATGGTCCTCAGCTGAATGTCGAGAGGCAAAACCCCCCCATCATGTTGGGGATTCACTACAGCGTGATTCTGGTGGCGGCGATTGTTGGTGGGAATCATCAATAAGGACCCATGCATCCTTGAATTGAGCCCCCGAGTGACCACTTGATCAACATCCCTATAGTACAATAGGTACTAGTTATTCTGTTCCATGGATAAGGACCCAAAATATTTGAAGATGGTTGTTGGCACCGTCTTCTTCTTAATCATTGGTCATCGTTGGTCGGACGGTCGAAGATTGTTATTGACATGGAGTGTTTATTGGATAGACTCTATGGTTGGGATTGTACCATGCTAATGATACTCCCTTACCATCATGTTAGAGACCCAGTGTTGAATATTTTGGGAGGGTGATGGTGTCCTTCCCATTGATTAGGATCCAGCTTGACCAATGGTGGAGATGTTCACAAATTTCATCTAAAAAAATTCAATTTTGAACTGAAGGGAGTTTTGAGAAAAAACATGAAAACAATAATAAACTCTATTAAAGTAGCATATTTTAGATTGATACCTGCATGATTCATTCCTTTGTATGGAATTTCATTATCAATTGATAGGGGCCTGATAGGTGGTAAACATTATTAACTTGTTTAAGGATTCACGTCGGGTTCACCATTTTTGTTTCGTAGTTCCTTGAAACATGTGTTCTAGTTTTAAGAATCACTGAATCAAGGCAGTTTCCATTGGATTTATACATGGAACCAAAAACACCCAATAGTTCTTTTTCCCAAAGGTACCTTCATTCCAAAGGCAGGAATTCATTATGTTTGACCTTTATGATACTTAATAACGTCTATTGGTCGATAATATGGGAGGTCATACTCATCACACCATTTTTGGGGGAAATATTTTCTACTTCGTGATTATCTTTATAAATTTATATTATTTTTCATGAATACTTATTAATTTACCAAGTCTAACACAAGTTTCCCATGTAATTTTCAATCACACAATAACATGTGTAAAATTTATAATCAAAAATATGTTTTCAAGGTTCTCCATTAAGGGAGATATCCATATGTATTCAAGGTTCTCCATCAATGGTATCCTATAATATACTATATAGAGATTATTTTAACCATCATTATAATGATACTAGTTTTTAAGCCACTCAGTGGGGTACAATGTATTTATTATCATCTGGGGAGATGATGGTTTTATTTGATATTGGGATCGTATCCATAAAATGGGCTACATACATTTCATTGTGAAATGAATGATAACCCTCATAGTGTAGTTTTTGTTAATGGGACACATCATACATTTTTAAGTTCATCTGATAAGGGCCTCTACTTAAATGATTCATAGTCAAATTTTGGTGTGGGCTTATGCCTGAGATTCCTAAGGAACATGGAATGAATATGGGTTTCCCAGTGAGGTTAGAACCTATTGGGAATATGTCCCAAGGAGAACATGGTTGATTTGATGTGTTTCTTTTGAATGTCAAGGAGGCTTCTTATGTATCCCATTTTCATGGGAATCAAATCCACATAGTTCAATGAGTATCATAAGAGAGTATATTCCTTTTATAAAAATGTGTTTATGATTAGTTCTTGAAAAGGATTCCTTGATGATTTGGGGGTTTTAGGTTGGGGAATATTGATACGAATGATTCCAAGATTAGGGTAATTAGGGTTGGATTCTTGGAGAGGATATCCAGTGAGCTCGGGCCCTGAGGAGACTCCCTACATATTCCAATAATAATTGTAATTAGGGATCTCATAGTTCATTTATTTGTGAAGATGTTGTGATCATGAAAAATTTATAAGCCTGTGAGGGTCCTGCATAGTGTGGGAAACTAAAGGAGGTCAAAGATTCAACAATGACCCCCAAAATATTCTTCCTCTGCTGGTGGAAGAGGGTGTTCCTATGGTGGCATCAATGGATGATGGCGACACAACCAGCCTCCCCTCTGTTCTCTTTACATTCGACAAGGTTCCAATGAAATGAGGGAGTGATGAAGGATATGGGCATACACCAGAATGGATGGACTAGTTTATAATGGTAGGGGAGGCAGAAATTTCCATTGATTACATGGAAAAGAATGTGTGAAACTCCCCTTCCTGTCCAGAGACATGAGGTTCCATGTTTTAGAGATAAAGAGGGAATGATGTAACCCAAACCCTAATCCTCTAAACTGGGAACTTCCCAACTCTATTCTGGGGAGAAAGGTCCATGTGAATGTAGATATAAAATCTCATGGACACTCCATGAATCCTAAACCCATTGTGAAACAAATGTGTGAAACCACTGACTACGGATATAGAAACCCAAATAGAAGACATGCTGAGGTCCCTTAGCCAAAGGTTCGATAAGTCATGAGGTTTTGGTAGAGTTCTAAGAAGAGTCCTTTTTACAGAAGGGATCCAATGAAGAAGAATCCTTGCCATGAATGGCTTCGAGTAGGGCATGATGCCTTATAGACTGAATAGAGTAGGTGAATCCAAGCGGGGAACCTAAGTGGGTACCAGCACACACGTATGGGTGTGCAAGTAGGTGTGGTCGACATAGTGATCACTTTAACAATGAACAACTTGGATGTTAATACTTGGGAGAGACATGACTCAAGCCTTCAAGAGTATTCACAGGTATTCCCAACTGTGTGGTGCTCAAGTTCCTATGAATGAATTAAGTGGCACACAACTGTTTCTATTTTGGGAGGATGAGTGATTTAGCAACGCATCTGTTGTGGATTTCAAACACTAAAAGGACTTATGACATATGATACTCCTTCAAATCCTCTGATATAAGAGTTAAAGAACTACCTAAAAGGTTTCAGAAGTCTTGGGTGAAGCACTAGGGCGACCAGAGTTGCAATTTTGATTTAGGTAAATGTTTTTATACAAATAAACACCCCAAATATCTATTTATATGAAAAAATAGGACCCTGGGTGAAACGAAATTGGGAGTGAAAATAGGTTGTGTGCCAGACGAGGGCACGCAAGTAGGTTGCACATTAAAGACCACATGGTCCGACTAGGAAAAATCAAAGCTCATGCCTTTTGAAAATTTTTATTTTCTTCATGTGTTTCCCTCATTTTTATAATGTATTTTTATTTTTCCTTCATTCGTCATTTTTTAGTCTCGTGGATTGAACTGAGTGTCAATAGTGATACATATTTTCCTTTGATTAACTGGGTACCATAGGAAATTTGTGAGATACATGTCAAGATTTTCAAATTTTCTAACCAATCATACATGTAAGTGTGATGATTATGTCTTGGTAGATGAGTGTGAAGAGATCATCATGAAGCCTAATAAGAGGATAACCACATCACCAACACTCAGAATACATACACGTGGAAAAAAGTTTATGATTTACAGTGCTGAATCCAAAAATGACTTGATATGTTCACTCCAACAGTATGATAAAGTGATATCTTTTTCTAAATATTATTGATGGTATATGAATATAATTTTCCAATTCATGATTAGGATTTGGCCATAGTAATCATCGAGTTGAAAAAATAGTGAAATTTTCTTCTAAGATGAGAGTTTTGATATATATATATACACCACAAAAGAATGGTTTATGTATTGACAAAAATAGATATCAACATGCACCGATGATGATGGTTAGAGATGACCATGAATTATGATGGATAAATCCACTGCCATCTTGGGAAGTCAAATAATTGGGAGGATTCTCCGAGTAGAAAATATCTTCCAACCTAATCTATGATAAGGTTTGAGAATAATTTGATCTTATGAAACTTGAACTTGATATATATAGGAATAATATAGAAACATAAATCATCCTTAATTTCTTAAATTATTTTTCAAAAGTTGGTACATCTGTAGATTAAGAAATCTAAAATGTATTTTGTGGAGATACAGAAGGAGGTGGATTCTACGAGGAAGGGAAAGAACCTTAATTTCAAGGTTAGTGATAAAGGAGTAGGGAGATATGGGAAATGAATTATTGTTCTATTTAATTCAAAGATAATGAATGAGATGCTGAATGATTCTCAGAACTCAACATTCTCTATTCATCCAAGAAACATGAAAATATATATAGATATCTAACAAGTATATTAGTGGGAAAATATGATGTAGGATATTGTGATATATACATCATGGTTTCTGGTGTTTCGGAAAGTGAATTCTATGAGGCAATGATCTAAGGGGATGATGCAACCATTTCCCATAATTATATGGAAATGAAAAAATATCACTATGGATTTTAATGGGTCTTCTAAATGAATCAAAATGGAAAAAATATATAAGGGTTGAAGTAGACCATCATAAATATAATGTTTACTTCATTACTATTAAATAGGAAATTTCACTCAGTCACCTTGAAATGATATACCTCAGAGAAGTGGTGGGGCTGGATTGAACACCACTATGGACTGTATTAGATCGTGATATAAGGTCCACCTTAATGATGATGAAGAATATTTAACACGATATGAATATAAAATTGAAATTCAATATGGATTACTATCCCCATTCTAATGGAGAATCTGAATATAATTTCTAGACACTAGTGCATATGTTTTGAGATTTCTCTACGAACATAAAGAGATGTTATGACGAATATCTTCCAACGGTCGAGTTATTAAACAACAATGGATTGCACTCAAGAAACCTAATTGCCCCAAACAAATTCCTCTATAGTATGTGATGTGGAACACCTTCATGCTAGGATGAAGTATATGAAAGAATGTTTTTAGGACCTGACATAGCTATAGAATTCATATAAAACTATTACAATATTCAATGTCACATCCAAGAACCGCACAGTTGATAGAAGAGTTATGTTATTATTATTAAAAATGACCTAGATTTTGATGTTGCTAATATATTGTTCCTCTATATATCTCTATGAAATAGAATTATAATATTTTGGAATATGGGGAAGCTATGTAAAATATATATTATCCCCTTTGAGATTTTTGATCACATCAGAGATGTGATATATAAACTACAACACCCACCAAAACTATCCAATGTATATGATGTGTTTCCCATACCCTTTTTAAGGAATTACCTACCAGATCCCTCACATGGCACGAATTCAGAGTCGGTATAGCTAGAGAATGGTCTCCCTTACAAGGACTATCTGGTAAAGATATTGCATTGTAGATAAAAAATTGTATTAATTAAAAAAATCACCATGAAAATTTAGATTTTATAAATCATATGTTTTATGATCTATTGTGGTAACCTAGAGAGACTAGGAAACAAAATCATTCTCATTTGTTTTCATATCAGTTCAAGAAATAAAACTTTAAAGGAAAATTTGTTAAGGGAACTGAATTTAATGCCCCAATATATTAATTATTATTTCACCTATATATTTATTCGATTGAATGTTTAATGTTTCATTAAATAATTTACTCAACAAAAAATAGTGAAACACTAATAAATGTAAATTATTCAAGATTACTGTTATAGTTGTTAAACTAGTGATAATAGATAGTTATATCTGCATTTTAATTCCAATATTTATAAGAATTTTAAAATTTTAATTTGAAAATTTTTAAATCAATTAAGATTTAGTTTATAAATATTATATTTAGATATATAATTTGATTTTAGAAATAATTTATTTTATGTGAATAATAAAAATACTAATTTTGTTAACAAAATATCACTTTTTTAATACACGAATCACATAAAAGTTTATCAATCACTTTTTTTACTTTTTATATAAATAAAATATAAATTTAATAATATTTTAATAATAAATTTTTTAATTTATAAACCACATGTTTAGAAATTTTGAAGCATAAGTAATATTTCACACTAAAAATGGGTTTTACGAACTTATACTCAAATTTATGTTTTATGACATTTAGAAATTTAATAGGAAGAAAATTATTTCTTATTTATGTCCATCATGTAAATATAAGAAAAAATACCAATTTCAGTTTTATTTATAAATATAATTTTAGTAATAATTTTTTATTATATTTATTATAATGATACAGTTTTAAAAGAATTTTTCTATTTTTATCATGTGAAATTATTTGATAATTAAAATTTATCCAATTTAAATTTATAATATAATAATATTTTTAATCCTAAAAATAAATATATTAACACCAATTAAATTTATATTAAATACAAAATAATAATAATAATCGATAATGTTCAAAATTTAACTTTTCTACAAAAATAGTATTTATGCACTTTACCTGTTTTAATGTAAAAGTTGATTTTATAATAATCATAAATTAAATATTATTAAATTGAGTTTCTATTTAGTTTTATCAAATTAAAATTTACTTATATTGTTTATTTAATATTTTTAATAAAACATAAAATTACACAATTTAAAAGTAGTTAGTTTAGAAATTTAATAATTAAAACAAAAAAAATAATCAGGAAAACCAATAAAATTACTAAAATTTTTTTTAATGTTTTTATTATTGATTTATTGATGAAAAATACCCCAAATTAATTATGACAAGATTTTGGATTTATTGACCATTGAATAGTGTAGTCATATCACGGATGGGTCAAGGGTATTCCCAAAACATACATTTTCTTTAATAATAAAATGGGATCAATTCCACACCTACATAGTTACACATTACACTATATTATTCCATAAAAATACACCAAAAATACCACACCTATATTTCATATTATTCTCATTGATCCTTTTTCCTCTATATTTTACCTCAAGGGCTTCACTTACAAGGAAATCACTAAGTGATGATCTAGTGTCTAACATAAGTATTCCCATTATAAATTTTTTAATCTATTAATTGTATTACATGTATCATATATCCATTAAAATATAATTAAATATGTATAATTATTATACATATGTTCCATTATATTTCTATAGTTTAAATTATTTATTCCTTCCCACCCATTAATAAAAGAATGCATTGTTAGTGTGTTGTGCTAACTACAACATCCAAAAAAGACATATTCCTTTTCTCAATAATACAATTCCTTGGAGATCCAAAAGATTTAATGGATGAAAAAATATTATGTATATAATATAAATATAATTCTAAAATTTAAATTTACCATTTACCTTCCCTCTGTAACATTCATTAAGAAATGGAAACATTAACCATGATTACTGTAAAACTATAGCCTCTACGAGCACTAAGTTTCATTTGGCATGAACACCAATCATGGATGGATTAAAAAATATATTCCATAATAAATGAATTATATAAAAATATTAACAGTCTTATAATTATGATAAAATTTTAAAATTCTTTCTACCATGGTCACGAAACATAAGGATTTATGAACAACTAACTTAAAAAACACATGTCACTGAAATAATAACAAAATCTATATTCAATATAAATAACGTATGATAATTAAAGAACCATGGAACATGAAATATAGTTCAATAATGTTATTTAAAAATTATATAATAAATTTAATGTTTTTTATTCCAAAATTTATGCACTGCAAATGAAGGAATATGGAAACAGATGTAAGGGATCATCCACACCTCCTTTATGACATGTCGGTTACAAGCCCTCTTTTATTCTCACTAATTAATGAAATATTAAACTCATGTACCTATTATATTTTTTTATATCTCCCTTAAATATATACCTAGATAAATATAATTTTCATTTTTTGGGTTTATTCTTATTTTAGTTCCCTTTAAAATTCCATCATTTATGTAAATCTAGTTTAAGGGAACATTCCTATTTTTTATCTCAAGTGGATCATCACTTATATGTAATGTTCTTAATCCATAAATATCTCAATAATCCCTAATTATAATATGGATTACCAAATTTTTTCAATAATTGTTTTATAGAAAACATTATTGTACCATTTTCGAAAAAAATCTCTTTAAATAATTTTCTAACAAACCACCCATGTAGTTTATTTCAATTTTTTCCACTCATAGATCATTCTAATGAATTTTATATAATAGAGCCTAATATTTAAGACCTATGTAACTTTTTCAATAATAAAATTTTAAATGATTTAATAATTTATTCTCTAGGGAATCCTTATTATTTAGACTTTGATTATTTCTAGATTGTAAAATATAAAACCCACTTATTTCCCAAGGGTTTTATCATGCTTATGATTTATGAATAGTTCAGTTTCCTTACGTGAAATGGATATATATAATTTTACATTATATGGAAGGTCAATGGTCCACCCTGAATTATATATCCCTATAATCCATTGGTTAAATATTTGTGTCTAATGAGATGTTGTGTTAGAAATTTAGGAGTAAACCTAATCCACAATGGGACTTTTTCAGCATTATGATGATGGTCTTTAGAGTGACCAATGTATTACATTAAAGAAATTAAGTTTTATGTTTTAATCACATGTTCATGATATTTTGAAATAATTTTCTTTTAAATGTTTCAATTATTATGATCATAATATTTATGATATCATGTTATGCCTCTTGACCCTGATTTTATGCTTTATTTCCAATGTGATTCCCTTACAAATCATTATATCTCCCCATTCTCCATATTTATTCCCCATGGCTATCTAGTGTAGTTTTAGAATATAATTGGTAGTTAGGGTAACTATGTGGAGTCTTAAATAAGGATGATGTTTTTTATTATTAACAAATATTTATTTCATGTCTAATCTTCTAATATCACTAGACCACTAGATCCTTTGATTGTATTTTCTGGATAGAAATGTTACGGATGATTAAATATTAAATGTTTTGGATTGGGTCATTATATATAGAGTTATTTATAATTTAAGAATATTAATAATTTTATAAATACCATATAAAACTGTAAAATATTATTTATTAATAACTCATGTATGGTGGGGATGAAAAACAAATCTTTCAATTCATTGAGGTTGTAGTACGCACGTACACATGAAGACATCTTCAATTTTCGAATGGTTTTATGGGAAGGTATAAAATTAATATTACGATGGAATATTTTTTTATAATGTTAGTAAAAATGATATTATCATAACTTCGTAGTTATAATATGTTGGAGGGTGTAGAATAATAAAATTTTTAAGAGATATTAATTGAGAACATTATCTCACGTATTGGATGTTCCCATATTGGGAACACTCTAAGGAAATTTTGATTGATATTTTATAAATAAAAAGTTTTTTACAAATTGGGGATATAATTTAGTAGAGGCTATAAAAGATATTATTTCTATAAAAACCTATATTATTATAATAAAAATTAGACGGAGGTGATATCCTTTTATAGACGATGGGAATTCCATTTTTTTAAATATAACTTTTTAATATAAAGGGAACACATCATTTACAAGGGTTTTAGAGCCAAAGTGGACAATAATGGAATATGGAATGATTGAAGGTCTATCATCCATTATCCATTCATTTTAACTAATGATTTAAACATGTTTTAAAGTATTTTATGCTATTTTTTTTCACTTTAATAAATTTTTATTCTTACCAAGGTAATTAGTTTTTAACTAAATAATTTTTTTAATACCTAAAAATAAACTGATAATTCTTATATAATTTTTCCTTATTATCAACAATATTAAATCCAATTTTGATTTTAATATTTTTTGTGTGGTAAGAATTTATTTTTTTATTATTGAACATAACCCGTAAAAACCATTTTTTAAAAATTTATATTTTTATTCATCAAAATTATGATTGAGAAAAAATTATCAATGATGATGATTTATTTTAAATAATTTGTTTTTCTATTAAAAAAATTGAAATTTTATTTCCTTAAAAATTATACAAAATCGACTTTCACTATGGGGATAAAAAGTTAATGGAACGAGACCAAAAATATTTATATTTAAGTAAAATATTATTTATTTTATCCAAATGTAAAAAATAATCTTTAATAATTCATAATATTATTTTAAATTTAATAATTTTACATTATAATAATATATTTTTATATTTTAAGTGGATCATAAAATTTCGAATCAATTTTTAGGGAGAAAATATCATAAAAGTGACAGTTTTTTAAAAATATGAATTTTGACTATTCACCAAAAAATTCATCATTTTTTAGAAAACTATAAAAAATTAATCCCTAATTAATATTGAAATTCAAAATTAAAAAATGAACATAAATTATAAAACTAAATTTTTAAAATTAAATAATTTAGTTTTTAAATTAAAATTGAAAATATATAAAAAATATTTTTATCAAAAAATTATAAATTTAATTGTTCTATATATTTTTTCATATAAACCTATAATTTAAATAATGTCAATATTTTATTACATAAATAAAAATATTATAAAATTTGATAATATTAATTATTATGATATAATATATAACATATAAAAAACAGAATTTTGATAAAGAAAATTCATTTTTAATTTTTTATCACACTGATTATTTATCCGTTAAATGTAAGGAATTACTGTTTAGTAATTTCTATTTATTCTATATAAGTGTTATTATTATATAATTAAATATTTTATATTTAATCAAATATTTCATAAATCATTTTGGTTTTCCATTGGACATGAAATAAGTTATCAAACAAAGAATTAATGTAGAGAAAAATGTATTCAAAAATATCAAATTTTTACATTCTACAACTTTAAAAATATTTATACCTCAAAATTCTAGTCATAAATAACTATTGGAAATATATAATGGATTCAAAAATATTGAAAAATCTCAATATATAATTTATGAATATATAAGAACCTCCCAAACATAAGAAATATATTATTTTCCCTCATAATTGGTAAATCCAAATATTTAGTTTTCCTATAACATTTAGAGCTGAAAATCCAACATGATTAGTTATCATAACTCATATAACATAAATATTTTCTCAAGTGATACCATTTTCATACATTTACTTATATATGGTTATATGTAAATTTGAGAAATATGAGTATCCTAATTTTTGTAATCAAAATATAATATGGGTGGATATAAGGAACTATTTCTAAAACCACATGAAATTCATCTAGATAATGGCCAATATGATTTTCATAAATAAAATTCCAATAATCCATGAATTAGTTCCATATACCTTGTATTTGTTAATGATATAACCATGTGTTTTTATTTATAATTCAATTTAAAATAGGTTGTTGAAACTTACCCAACATAAGACATCCATAATTCCGGAGCAATGAATAGGTCTATTAGCACTAACTAATTATCACTACTCACTTCAATTGTGGTTATTGATTATGATTTAACTCATCCCCAATGTAGATGATGTTTTTGTATTTATATTCACCATAATCCATTTTATTGGTGCACTATATTTTAGTATTCCTAAATTCTTCAAATCTAATGTATCGTATTTCTGGTGGATCATTTGGATGAAAAATATTTCACCTATACTATTAAGTAAACTCTTTATTTTTCTGCAATATCTTGTTCCTTTTTCCCTCTTTTTCCATATCTCAAACAACTACCCATTCATTTAATAAATTCTCCTGGGTTTAATTTACCACATTTTTTGTGTGAAGGAAATATATTCTCCTACCCTTTATCAACTTACCTTCCACAAATTCCATCATTCTATTCTTTAGAAGATTTTGAAACTCAACTATGTCTTCATTTTATATAATAATTCCTAATATCATAATATAAATTCCATATGATTTAATAGTATATTTCTCATCTTGTTAGGTTTGTTTTTTTTGAAAATATTAACATTATACATGGAATCAATTTTCCAACATGGTTCTTTCTTTGTTTAACCATTAATGACACCAAAAGGGATTATGTGAGTGTTGAAAATTTAACAACATAAGAGATATATCCTAATTTATCTTACAAAAAACACTACCTTGAAATTTCATACATTTTGAAACAATAACATTATATTCCAGTACTCTATATCATATTTCCTTGAAATAATAAATCCATTTTAATGTCATGTAAATATAATGTGATTAACCAAATAATCTCCTTTTGGAGTGAATAGCTAGGTGTGCAGTCTTAGGCCCACTCATCATGCATTAGATGTTGATCAAGAAGATACATAACAACCATTTTCATGGTGATTACCCCTAGTTGTATCTGTTGTATAACCACATCCACATTCCAATATCTAGATAGGAAATTAATTATAAAGAAATCATTGAATTTGTACATTACCCAAAAAATGGATGTTGTCCTGTAAATAGATTTATCATTTGTGTTTTCACTAATTTCTACAATACTATTTCATAAATAAATACCATATTCCTAATATATCACTAAACATAACTCTGAAACCATATATAGTTACGTAATTCTAGACTCTTAGGTCTATTAAAAATAGTAATTTTCACATATAATTTTATACCAAGTGAGATGATCAAATAAAAACATATCTTTACTTTATATCACATACACAAGTTAAAAATTACTTCTCATAATAAACAAACAATATCATAATCTTATGGTTTAGTGTCTTTGAGGATTAACTATTTAAGGAACATATTTTTTGATACATGAAAATTTATTCCATAATTAAACCGCACTTGACTCCTTATTATAATCCTTATAATTTATACTCATAATTATAATATTGGGAATGTAAACGTAAGAAATGGGTGAGATTGATCTCTTAGTAAGGGAAAACTCATTGACATATCATCAAGTGTTAAATAATACAAATATAATAAAACATGATTATGGGATAAATATCTTACAAAAAATATTATACAACTGTAATAATTATCCATTATTCATGAAATAAGGACATTTTATCTCAAATGGAAAAAAATATTTCATGTCAAAATACTGTGAGATTATATGAAGGATCCATGGAGTATAATCATAGTAATATAACATATAAATGTTGTATAATAATAAATATCACAATTGAAAAACGTTGGATCAGGAGTCACATTATGTTTCCCTTAGTGGATTATACCTCAAAACATACTTCCCAATGTGCATAAGGTATCAAAAAATATTCTCAATAGTAGATTTGGCATTAAAGATTGTTTTTATTAGTGGATAATTCAACAAGAAATTATTCTAATAATCTATAGAGTTTCATAATCATTTATATTTATTATCAAATGAGATGTAAATATTTTCTGAATACATTGGATGATTATCTAGGACCCTCCCATTAAATAATAATCATCCATATTTATATGTATCACTAGACTAAGAAAAAATTTATAAATTAAAAAAAATTCATTAACCCATGGAAAAGACATATGTTTAATGACAAAAATTACACGGACATTCCATAATCCATATAGGAAAATAAGTTGGTCATTGTCTCAAAAATAACCAATGTATAACTTATATATAACAATGGATGTTGAAATAGATGAAAAATAAATTTTGCTATTCAATGGATAGATTACTTGAAAATATGAGAGGAAAATACCATCTTTGAAATGATTCAATCCTCTTTAATTTTTTTATTAAAATGAAATACATTGAACATAAAAAAATTATAATCTAAAATAAATAACCATTTTCATAAAAAAAAGTAATAGAGGGCTTCTTAAAAATAAAACTTTTACCTTGGAAAAATATAATAATATTATCTTTTCTTTTGAAAAAAAATGAGTTGAAATAATTTTGAAACCCATTTTAATACATTGATATTATGAATCATAACAAAGAATTCATATTTGGAATAAAAATCCATAAAATAGGGTTTTATAATCTTTTGTATCAAAATACTAAAATAAGATGTTCTATCCCACATTAAATAGTCATTTCAAAAATGTTAAGTCAAATAGTTTGAAAAAAATTAAAAATAAAATGTATATTAAATTAAAAATCCTTGAAAACAATATAATTATTTTTTTATAAATTCTGGATTAGAATATAATATAGATGATTGTGAAAGCATATCA
Organism: Viscum album; assembly: GCA_963277665.1. Classification (NCBI taxonomy): domain Eukaryota; kingdom Viridiplantae; phylum Streptophyta; class Magnoliopsida; order Santalales; family Viscaceae; genus Viscum; species Viscum album. Next base: position 782,477,357 of record OY728164.1, read on the forward strand.
TATTTATTATTTTATATTTTTCTCATTAAAACTCGCATCAAGAAAAGCATTAAAAACATATTTTTGAAAATATGAGGACATAAATATAAAGGAAAAATGAGATACAACATAATTATGGTTTCAAATATGAAGGATAAAATTAGAGGGAATAGAAAATGTGTGCATGCAAGATAATGTTTTGTTAAAATGGATGATAATTATTGTTAACAAAGACTTAATTTTGAGAGTGAATATTATTATAGTAAAATATTTGAAACAAAAAGTTCAGTTTTACTATAGTGATAAGAAAAACTATTATCATCATATAATATTATAAAAAAATATTGAAAATAAATGGTCAAAGAGGAATCATTATGACTCTATAAAATTAGTTGTGATACGAAAAAACCCATTACATTAATCTATCTTATTTGAAAGTGCTCTAAAATCATGTATAACAAAGTAAGTATTGTAATAAAATATTTGAGAAAATTATTAATAAATTTTATCTTTTATATAAAAAGTTTAAAATAATTTAATCAAAATATATTGGATAAATATACTTTACTTTTATCATCCATTGTTATTAGATTTGGGTGTTTTTTTAACACTAGTCTCATTGTGGCAGTGATAATTATTTTTTATATATTTAGATATTATTTGTTAAATATAACTATAGTTAATGAAATATTTGTTTATAATGATTTATAATGTCATAATTATTTTCCATTTGTATTATAGATTTGATTCATTATAATAAATATCGTGATAATCTTGTTTCAGTAATTTTTTGATAAACAATTGTTTTTATGTTAATAATGTGTAAATATAAATATTACCATTCTAGAAACATAAGAAACATTATTTTCTAGTCTATTTAAAATAATATCAGTATTTTGGTTTCCATATATCATTGACTATATTAATTTATATTTTTTTTTCAAGTATCTGGTTTAATCGATCAAAATAAAAAAAGATATGATATGTGGATAAGAATGGTTGAGAAAGTCATTATTTTTGGAAAAATATAACAATTAATGAAAAATAAGGACCTTATTTATATGTTATAAATCTATATTACCATATTTTAATAGAGTTATATAAATAATAATTGACTATAATAAAAAAATAAGTACACTAATTTTATGGTGGTATTAGTCCTTACTTATGCACATGTAACATGTTCATTTTCCAAAGACTTTGCGGAATATAAGGAATGGTTTATAATATAATAATATTAATTATTTTATATAAATTTTATTAATATATTTAATATTATTTTAATGCTATACTATTAAAATTTTGATGTAAAAATATGCACGTCATTTATGGAAGTAGTAGTTTGTATATACGCATGACTACGTTGTTATTTTCCCATGGTTTTTGAGAAAGTTAGAAATCAGAGTTACACTAGTATAATAAAATTTTAGAATTTTAGAATTAATAATTTTATTATAATTTCATTGATAAAATAGGTTTGTTGGGGTATAAAAATAAAAGAATTAAGAGAGCTTGTTTGAGGACATTACAACATCCTTTAGATGTTCTCTATTTGGTAACACATTAGGGATTCATAGATTGGTTTTATGGAAGATAAAAAGATTTTTAGATGGGGGGATTTTTGAGAGACTATAGATTAGTTTTGGTCAATATAAATCTTTACAAGTAGATAAATTGAGTTCATGCGACATCCTTCTATTGGTGAAAAGAATCTCATGTTTCTAAATGTAACTTTTTAATATAAAGAGGGCACAAATTTTACAGGTAAAGTAGAGACAAAGTAGATGATAATGGTGTTAGGGATGAGGTATGGCCTATAATACCGCAACCATTAATTTCACCAAATTTCTTAATCTTGTTTTTATGTCTCTAACTCTAAGAATTTTTACTTTTCCTTTTTTCGGTTTTTACCATAGTAATTATTTTTTAAATAAGTAATTTACCATAAATTCATCAAAATAAAGTGATAAATTATAAATAATTTATTTATAATTATTCAAAATATTATATAATATTTTCAAATTGAATTTAATTCAGTGATAAAAAATAATTTTAATATTTGCACAAATAATGCTTGATAAACATTTTTTTAAATAAAATAATTATATGATAAAAATTTAGGATTAAGATACAATTAAAAATGTTATTCATTTATAATAAAATATTTGTATTATTATTAAAAAAATAATAGTTATTTTAGTCTAGAAACCAGATAAATTAGCATGATACCTTGTGGATACTTTGTAACATCCCAGGTAAATAAAGAATAAAGAATTTTCATAATTATTAATATTTACGAATTAAATATTAATTTTATTTTAAAGGGGTTTCTATGTTCGATAGCGTACCCAATACGCAACGATGATTTTCCTTGAATCTTACGTAGAACACTAGTAATAAAATAATATTATTTTAAATGTTAGTTAACAAGTAGCCGTTGTACTGGCGGGAATGGATAGAAATAACTAAAATATGATTAGATATGTTTTTAAATGTTTATACATTTACCCAATAAAAGATAAAGGCTTAAAATACGGAAAGAGTTCAATTTTAGGCATTTATACCCTAATTTTCACGAAAGGTCCACTTATCACCTTTTGATGGAGAACCGTAACTAAATATAGTTTTGATCACTCTTATACTTTATTTTGGACCAAACATAACTCTTCTTTAGAATCGGGACATCAAAATTTACTTTTTGTAAATTTTTGGTACCTTTCTGATAAAGTTCATTTTTTTATGAATAGTGTAAAATGTTGTATTTTAATTCAAAACCTCTTTTTGATCTAATTTATTTATAGGATTAAATTATTATTTGAATTGGTTTTAAAGTGAAATTAGAAAATATTTTTACCATTAAATCCAATGGTGGTCGTTGGAATTAATTTCACTTTGAAATTGGACTTAAACTAGTGTCAATCTTTTGATACTTATTATTTCCCAAAAACACGCTATTTGTCATGACAGCGGGAATTAATTATTAAATTAATTAATGTGACTTATATTTTTTGAATTTTTTAAAATAGACTTCTTTTTTGAATTCGTAATATCAAATATAGCTTAGGGTGAATTTTTGGTAATTTTCTGAAAAACTTCAATTTTTGATGAATAGTGAAACCACTAAGTGGTACTTATAAAGACGGATTTTCCGTTTAAATGAAATTTTTCCATCATTGTGTTTTGAATTTCAAAAATCCAACATACATGGTTGTCATTAAGAAGTAAAATGTGGTTCAATGAGATTATAATATTTTTTTGGTGAATAGTAACTTTTTTTCATTAATCGCGATTAGAGGTAATTAGTGTAGTTTAAGGTAAAAATGATATTATAAGAATGTGAAAACACCATGACACTTGTCCTACACCTATTGGTGAGTCATGGCCGACCAAGACAAGCCATGGTCCAACTTGGGGACCCCATGGAGCCACTTTAGTTGGAAAATGACATTAATATATTTTTATTTAATGTTAAAGTGAAAATGACACTAACATAAATTGTTTTAATAAAATAATTTTTGAGTGGGGTTATACAAGTCCAAATTTTGATTATAAATAGTCATTGGAAAGCTATAAATATTTCCTACATCATAGTATTTTTTTATAATTTTTAGACATTAAATAAATTAAATTATATATGACATAATAATGATGCAGCGATGACATCATTATTTGACGATTTAAATAAAATGGAAAGATAATGAAAAATCTAAAACCTACACATGTCCAAAACCAATTGGATGAGTGGATTTCGAACCCTTATCACCTTATCCACGAATTATATCAATGTGGGACCTTTTAAAACCGAAAAACATTTTCAAATAAAGTAATAATTCTTTACTTTCCAAAAGTGCCCCTCCTCTCCTCTTATAAAAGGCACCCACCTCTACCTCATTTCACACACTTCTCAAGCCTTTGGCTCGGCCAACCCCTGCCCAATTACTCTCTCCACATCCCTCTCATCATCCAATAGGATTCCCTTTTGGCAGAATCCTTTCAAAGGAAGCCTTTAGGCTCAAATCAAAATGAGTTACACTTTTAAAGGTAATTCATTCTCACTTGTTCATTTGTTTTATTTTGCATCTCCAACCCTCTAAACTCTTTTTATTTACTTATTTTGTAACAACACCAGTATCTTCAATATACTAGGATTTTGTTATAAGATTTATTCTAGCTACACGCTCACACAACTACATCAAATGGTTAAAGAACATACGGTTTCCGTGGATGGCGAAATTCTGCCTCCCGAAACGATGATTGTTCAATACTCATTTAACACCTTCAAGGGTGGCCATTATGATGTCACTATTTTTATATATGATATATAATATGTTTATGTTTTCTTTAATCTTATGAATTTTTCATTTTGGCATACCTTTATGGTTTCCATTACGGGTAAACACGATATCTTCATTTAAGGAAGTGTGGACTACCGCCCCCTAAAAGTGTTGTGATTCGTTAATGCCATATGTGGGACATGTAAAGGATGGATTTAAAGTTATTATATATGATGTTATACTGGAATTATAATATACCTCTATATAATTATTATTTCTTTACATTAAATTATGAGATAGAAATGAAAGTAGCATTCATGCGTACGTACGGCTTACCGTCTCCATGAACGGTGCATTTCATTTCTTATCCCCAAATGTAATGTACTATTAAAATTACATGTATATAATGTATATATATAATTAATGATATATCTAAATGATGAATATAATTCTGGAATTAAAATATACATACCTCGCATTTAGTTTTAATTCCACTAATATGACAAAGAAATGAAAGTAGCATTCATGCGTACGTACGGCTTACCGTCTCAATGAACGGTGCATTTCATTTCTTACCTCTAAATGATTATGTAATATTATAAATACATGTATATGCTGGATATATATGATATATATGATATCCAAATCAGGAATTTCATTCTGGATATAAAAAACTTTTGACCACACGAACAACATGTAATTGTAAGAAGTCAACTTTCGGCTTAAGAACCAAATATTGACAAAAAAACATTATTAACTTAAATGGTTACATAATGTTTATAACATGGCAATAAGTGATATAAAAGTAATAATGAACTTTAAAAAGGTTCTTAATCAAGTATAAATTAACTCAAGTTTATTATTCAGGAGATTAAAGAACGGTCGGGTCAAGTCGGATACGAGGTAAGGGAATTTCTTAACCCAATTTCCATTCTTTGGGTTAATCTCCTACTTTCAAATTATGTCATGATATTAATATGTCCTATCTTGTATTTGTACTTTCTTTATGTGTACTTATAGTGAATACACATAATAGATCTATTTTATTTTAAAAATGATCTTTGTATGGGACTTCGTCTCAATCTCCTTTCGTTGAGACATATTTTATTTTATACACAACTTTCTTTTATACGGTGTATAAACTCCTTTGACTTTTACGTTTATTCAAAAGGAATATTTTTTTATACGAAGCGTTTACTAAACGACAAAAGGGAATGTTTTTGTCGTACGTATGAGGCGACAACGACTTCTCCGCCGTCGTGACCGTTATTTGAGTTTCGGCTTCCTCTACAAGCCATACCTTCTTTTTAAAAGAAAAATAAATACCATGTTTTACTTTTCTGTTATTTTGGTATTGAAAATGGTTTTCATAATGTTTTTATATAAATGTGTTGTATTGATATCTCGTGATTGAAATGTGGAAATTTTATGTTTCCTTTATGCATGTTTTATGTGATATGATTATGTTTTGGTTCTTGGGCATTATTATGAAGACGGGTGGTTCCGTGATAAACTAAGGGCGGGTGAGCCCGTTATAGCTCTCCAATGCATTGGGTAACGCGAAGGAGTGAAACGTTAAGGTTTCTCCGAAGAGATTTTAGGGAATATACTGTGATGGGTATTCCAAATGTAACCAAGTGGGTTACTCCCTACGTAAGAATGTTATGAATGCCTCAAGTTACCTTTATGTCTTATGATTTCTATGATTTATTCATGATTTAATGAGGTATGTTAAAGTGCCTATGTTTTATGGGTAAATTATGATTTCTTTCTTATGTATATATGAACTCATGTTTCCTTTCCATGTTTTTTTTATAACCCATACTGAGTTTTTATGCTCATCCCACGTTTTTGAAATGCTTTTCACTGGTCAAGGGAAAGGTACATGATGTGACGATAGTGTCAAGGATGTGTCAAGAAAGAATTCGTGTTTTATTTTAAATAGGTTTCCATTGATGGGAAGAATAAATATTGACTTTTATGTAACCACCTTGTTTAAATGTAGAATGTAATGCAAGTTTCATGATCTAATTCTCTAAAACTCTAAACCTGAAAAGATCCTCAATGTGTAATCTTGTAATAACTCAAGATTAAGTAAGGTTTAAGGTTGGGGCCTTATAGTTGGTATCAGAGGTCGGTTTAGACAACTTTAGGAGTTAGAAAATTGTTAAATTATAATATGATTGAAATGATATAGCATTTACGGATTACCATGTTGCTTCGCCTAAGATATTTCTGTGTTCAGAATGGTTTTCCGCAGAGGAAACAAAGCAGCTATGTTGGGACGACATCAAGAGGAAGATAACCTTCCAAATCAGCAACCTAAGATGGTCGGAATCGGAACTGAACAGTTTGTTGCAGTGATGGCACAGTTGACTCAGGCTATAAATGGTGGTGGTATCCATGCACGAGATCAGCCAGATCAACCGCAGAGGAACATGTCAGTGGTGGAACATTTCATGAGGCAACATCCCCCATCATTCAGAGGATCATCTGACCCTGTGCAAGCTGAAGGGTGGATTAAAGAAATCGAGAAATTTTTGATGTCATGGGGTGTTCAGAACATCAAAAGGTTAGTCTTGCTGTTTACCGTTTTGAAGGTGAAGCTGATCAGTGGTGGTCGATGGTGAAAAATATAAGGGATAGTGATGATATTGAGGATCTTCACTGGGACGAATTCATAGGTATGTTTCTTGAGAAATATTTTCCTAAGGTGGTTCGTCTTAGGATGGAAAAACAGTTCCTAGAATTGAGGCAGGAGGATGATTCAGTGGCTGCTTATGAAGAAAAGTTCACTCGGTTGGCAGGGTATGCTCCAACCTTCATACGAGATCTTGATAGTAAAATAAACCGTTTTTACTCAGGGTTAAAGCCAAAGTATCGAAGGGCTTTAGCTTCTCGTGAGTTCAAAAGTTATGAAAAACTTGTTCGATGTGCGGAGAAGGTGGAAATGGAGTTTGCCGATGATCAGGTGTTCTATGACAAACAACAGAATAAGAGGTCAAGTTGGCAGGCAATGGGGAAGAATTCATCAAAGAAGCATGGAGGTAAGAAAACCAAATATCCATCCTGTGAGAAGTGTGGTAAAATGAATCCTGGAGAATGTTTATCCAAGTCTGGTAAGTGCTTTCGGTGTGGTAAGTCTGGTCATATTGCTCGTAACTGTAAGGAAGATGATCAAGCAGGAAATGAAAAGCCAACGGTAAGATGTTATAAGTGCAATGAGACGGGTCACTATGCAAATGAGTGTCCGACAAAGATCTTGAGTGATGGGAAGCAGTTAGACTACAAGCAGAAAGGGGTGGTGAAATCCTTTGCAACAACTTCAGCAGATGTTGGGCCATCGAATGAAGTGGTATCTGCTCCAGGGAGCTCAGTATTTTTCGATGATTGACTTGAGGTCGGGGTACCATCAGTTGAATGTAAAAGAAGCAGACGTTCTGAAGACTGCGTTCCATACTAGATATGGCCATTATGAATTTGTAGTTATGCCTTTTGGGTTAACCAATGCACCTGCTGTATTCATGGACCTTATGAATAAAATTTTCCATGAGTTCTTGGATAAGTTTGTGTTTGTGTTTTGAGGTTTGGGAAGAGGTTATGTGTGCTTTGTGATTCACAGTTGAAGAATGAGTTGTTATGTGAGGCTCATAGTTCCCCGTTTTCAGTTCATCCTAGTAGTACTAAGATGTACAGAGATCTTCGGGAGTATTACTGGTAGGATGGAATGAAAAGAGATATTGCTGATTTTACTGTGAAGTGTGTGACATGTCAACAGGTTAAAGCAGAGCGACAGTTACCGAAAGGGATGCTTCAGCCTTTACCAATGCCAGAGTGGAAATTGGAGAATATATCCATGGAATTTGTTGTTGGATTACTGAAGACATCTCGAGGTAATAATTCAATCTAGGTTATTGTTGATCGCTTGACTAAATCTGCTCTTTTCCTTGCTATACGAGATACTTTATCTCTTGATCAAATTTACCGTTTGTATCTTAAAGAGATAGTCAGGTTACATGGAGTTCCTCCCTCCATTGTATCAGATCGTGATCCCAGGTTTACTTCTAACTTTTGGAAAGGCCTTCAGAAGTCGTTGGGTACTGAATTAAATTTTAGTACAGCTTTTCATCCTCAATCAGATGGGCAGTCAGAACGAACAATCCAGACATTGGAGGATATGCTACGAGCTTGTTCTATGGATTATCAGGGAAGTTGGGACCAACATCTTTCTTTGGTTGAGTTTTCTTATAATATCAGTTTTCATTCCAGTATACAGATGGCACCATTTGAGGCATTATATGGGAAGCGGTGTCGAACTCCAGCTTTTTGGGATGAAGTGGGTGAAAGGAAGTTGATGGGACCAGAATTGGTAGAAGAGATGGCAGAAAAAGTTCAGTTGATTCAGAAGCACATGAGAACAGCTCAGAGCAGGTAGAAGAGTTATGCGGATAACCGGAGGAAGGATCTATCTTTCGAGGTAGGTGATCAAGTTTTTTCTCAAGGTTTCTCCTTGGAAAAGTGTGATGAGATTTGGTAAGAAAGGAATGTTGAGTCCAAGGTTCATTGGACCATACGAAATTCTAGAGAGAGTTGGATCATTTGCATACCGAGTGGCTTTACCTCCGAGTTTATCTCAGGTACACAATGTTTTTCATGTTTCAATGTTGAGAAAGTATATGCCAGATCCATCACATGTTTTGAGTCCAGAGGTAGTTCAGCTGGAAGAGAACCTATCTTATGAGGAACAACCGGTCCAGATTATTGACCACAGGGAGCAAGTGTTACGGAATAAGGTGATTCATCAGGTAAAGGTTTTGTGAAAAAACCATGTGATTGAAGAGGCAACGTGGGAATCTGAAAATGCTATGAGGGATAAATACCCCCACTTATTTTGATAAGTGAATAAAATTGCGAGGACGCAATTTCCAAAAGGGGGGAAGGATGTAACATCCCAGGTAAATAAAGAATAAAGAATTTTCATAATTATTAATATTTACGAATTAAATATTAATTTTATTTTAAAGGGGTTGCTATGTTCGATAGCGTACCCGATACGCAACGATGAGTTTCTTTGAATCTTACGTAGCACACTAGTAATAAAATAATATTATTTTAAATGTTAGTTAACAAGTAGCCGTTGTACTAGCGGGAATAGATTGAAATAACTAAAATATGATTAGATATGTTTTTAAATATTTATACATTTACCCAATAAAAGATAAAGGCTTAAAATACGGAAAGAGTTCAATTTTAGGCATTTATACCCTAATTTTCACGAAAGGTCCACTTATCACCTTTTGATGGAGAACCGTCACTAAATATAGTTTTGATCACTCTTATACTTTATTTTGGACCAAATATAACTCTTCTTTAGAATTGGGACATCAAAATTTACTTTGTGTAAATATTTGGTACCTTTCTGATAAAGTTCATTTTTTTATGAATAGTGTAAAATGTTGTATTTTAATTCAAAACATCTTTTTGATCTAATTTATTTATAGGATTAGATTATTATTTTAATTGGTTTTAAAGTGAAATTAGAAAATATTTTTACCATTAAATCCAATGGTGGTCGTTGGAATTAATTTCACTTTGAAATTGGACTTAAACTAGTGTCAATCTTTTGATACTTATTATTTCACAAAAACACGCTATTTGTCATGACAGCGGGAATTAATTATTAAATTAATTAATGTGACTTATATGTTTTGAATTTTGTAAAATAGGCTTCATTTTTGAATTCGTAATATCAAATATAGCTTAGGGTGAATTTTTGGTAATTTTCTGAAAAACTTCAATTTTTGATGAATAGTGAAACCACTAAGTGGTGCTTATAAAGACTGATTTTCCGTTTAAATTAAATTTTTCCATCATTGTGTTTTGATTTTCAAAAATCCGACATACATGGTTGTCATTAAGAAGTAAAATGTGGTTCAATGAGATTATAATAATTTTTTGGTGAATAGTAACTTTTTTTCATTAATCGCGATTAGAGGTAATTAGTGTAGTTTAAGGTAAAAATGATATTATAAGAATGTGAAAACACCATGACACTTGTCCTACACCTATTGGGTGAGTCATGGCCGACCAAGACAAGCCATGGGCCAACTTGGGGACCCCATGGAGCCACTTTAGTTGGAAAATGACATTAATATATTTTTATTTAATGTTAAAGTGAAAATGACACTAACATAAATTGTTTTACTAAAATAATTTTTGAGTGGGGTTATTCAAGTCCAAATTTTGATTATAAATAGTCATTGGAAAGATAAAAAGATTTAATATATCATAGAATTTTTTTTATAATTTTTAGACATTAAATAAATTAAATTATATATGACATAATAATGATGCAGCGATGACATCATTATTTGATGATTTAAATAAAATGGAAAGATAATGAAAAATCTAAAACCTACACATGTCCAAAACCAATTGGATGAGTGGATTTCGAACCCTTATCACCTTATCCACGAATTATATCAATGTGGGTCCTTTTAAAACCGAAAAACATTTTCAAATAAAGTAATAATTCTTTACTTTCCAAAAGTGCCCATCCTCTCCTCTTATAAAAGGCCCCCACCTCTACCTCATTTCACACACTTCTCAAGACTTTGTCTCGGCCAACCCCTGCCCAATTACTCTCTCCACATCCCTCTCCTCATCCTAGAAGATTCCCTTTTGGCAGAATCCTTTCAAAGGAAGCCTTTAGGCTCAAATCAAAAGGAGTTACACTTTTAAAGGTAATTCATTCTCTCTTGTTCATTTGTTTTATTTTGCTTTTCCAACCCTCTAAACTCTTTTTATTTACTTATTTTGTAACAACACCAGTATCTTCAATATACTAGGATGTTGTTATAAGATTTATTCTAGCTAAACTCTCACACAACTACATCAAATGGTTAAAGAACATATGGTTTCCGTGGATGGCGAAATTCTGCCTCCCGAAACGATGATTGTTCAATACTCATTTAACACCTTCAAGGGTGGCCATTATGATGTCACTATTTTTATATATGATATATGATATGTTTACGTTTTCTTTAAGCTTCTGTATTTTTCATTTTTGGCATACCTTTATGGTTTCCATTATGGGTAAACACGATATCTTCATTTAAGGAAGTGCGGACTACCGCCCCCTAAAAGTGATGTGATTCGTTAATGCCATATGTGGGACGTGTAAAGGATGGATTTAAAGTTATTATATATGATGTTATACTGGAATTTTTATATACCTCTATATCAATATTATTTCTTTCCATTAAAGTATGAGATAGAAATGAAAGTAGCGTTCATGCGTACGTACGGCTTACCGTCTCCATGAACGGTGCATTTCATTTCTTATCCCCAAATGTAATGTACTATTAAAATTACATGTATATAATGTATATATATAATTAATGATATATCTAAATGATGAATATAATTCTGGAATTAAAATATACATACCTCGCATTTAGTTTTAATTCCACTAATATGACAAAGAAATGAAAGTAGCGTTCATGCGTACGTACGGCTTACCGTCTCCATGAATGGTGCATTTCATTTCTTACCTCTAAATGATTATGTAATATTATAAATACATGTATATTCTGGATATATATGATATATATGATATCCAAATCTGGAATTTCATTCTGGATATAAAGAACTTTTGACCACACGAACAACATGTAATTGTAAGAAGTCAACTTTCGACTTAAGAACCAAATATTGACAAAACAAACATTATTAACTTAAATGGTTACATAATGTTTATAACATGGCAATAAGTGATATAAAAGGAATAATGAACTTTAAAAAGGTTCTTAATCAAGTATAAATTAACTCAAGTTTATTATTCAGGAGATTAAAGAACGGTCGGGTCAAGTCGGATACGAGGTAAGGGAATTTCTTAACCCAATTTCCATTCTTTGGGTTAATCTCCTACTTTCAAATTATGTCATGATATTATTATATACTATCTTGTATTTTTACTTTCTTTATGTGTACTTATAGTGAATACACATAATAGATCTATTTTATTTTAAAAATGATCTTTGTATGGGACTTCGTCTCAATCTCCTTTCGTTGAGACATATTTTATTTTATACACAACTTTCTTTTATACGGTGTATAAACCCCTTTGACTTTTACGTTTATTCAAAAGGAATCTTTTTTTATACGAAGCGTTTACTAAATGACAAAATGGAATGTGTTTGTCGTACGTATGAGGCGACAACGACTTCTCCGCCGTCGTGACCGTTATTTGAGTTTCGGCTTCCTCTACAAGCCATACCTTCTTTTTAAAAGAAAAATAAATACCATGTTTTACTTTTCTGTTATTTTGGTATTGAAAATGGTTTTCATAATGTTTTTATATAAATGTGTTGTATTGATATCTCGTGATTGAAATGTGGAAATTTTATGTTTCCTTTATGCATGTTTTATGTGATATGATTATGTTATGGTTCTTGGGCATTATTATGAAGACGGGTGGTTCCGTGATAAACTAAGGGCGGGTGAGCCCGTTATAGCTCTCCAATGCATTGGGTAATGCGAAGGAGTGAAACGTTACGGTTTCTCCGAAGAGATTTTAGGGAATATACTGTGATGGGTATTCCAAACGTAACCAAGAGGGTTACTCCCTACGTAAGAATGTTATGAATGCCTCAAGTTACCTTTTATGTCTTATGATTTCTATGATTTATTCATGATTTTATGAGGTATGTTAAAGTGCCTATGTTTTATGGGTAAAGTATGATTTCTTTCTTATGTATATATGAACTCATGTTTCCTTTCCATGTTTTTTTATAACCCATACTGAGTTTTTATGCTCATCCCAAGTTTTTGAAATGCTTTTCACAGGTCAAGGGAAAGGTACATGATGTGACGATAGTGTCAAGGATGTGTCAAGAAAGAATCCGTGTTTTATTTTAAATAGGTTTCCATTGATGGGAAGAATGAATATTGACTTTTATGTAACCACCTTGTTTAAATGTGGAATGTAATGCAAGTTTCATGATCTAATTCTCTAAAACTCTAAACCTGAAAAGATCCTCAATGTGTAATCTTGTAATAACTCAAGATTAAGTAAGGTTTAAGGCTGGGGCCTTATATACTTAGTTCAAAGAAAAAAACAACAAATATTTTTTTATTAAAGTGAAATATTACTTGTTTTTTTAAATGATAAACATTGGATTATAAATTCAAAATTTTATTTTTAAATAATTTTTTAATTTATAAATAATTTTTTTTGAATAAATTGTTTTCATAAAATATGAGACATTTATTTTATTTTGGCATGGTCATAATATTGATAGTATTCGCAAAATCAACATTTTTTACTATTCAACCAAAAATACACCACATTTTAAAAAATGTAAAATATTCATCCTGAGAATTTTTTATATTATGAATTATTTTTTTATTAATTTTATTTATTCATATTCAAATATTTAATAAATTATATTTTAAATAAAAATTTAAATAAACTAAAAAAAATATTGGAAAATGATATTTTTAGTGTTCTTGATATTATTTCATGTTAATTATTAATTTATAGAAAATTAATGTATTTTTAATGTATTAAAATATATTAAAATTGGTCTATTTAATTTAATAGGATGAAATATAAAACGCTTAAAAATAGTTATTTGAAAAGGAACCATCCTTTTAATATTATGTAATATTAATTTTTTATCTCCTAAATGTATGAAATTTTTGATATGTAATTTAACTTTATTTACCATTTGAATTTTTATTATATTAATATTCTTAATAATATTTATCTAAATATCATATATCATTCTAGTTCGGTGTTGTGTGTGAAATAATTGATTAAACAAATTATTTATTTAGAGAAAAATATATTCAAAAACCTTAGGGTGTAAAATTGTAAAATTTTCTATACTCATGTGGTAAAAGAGGATCTAAAATAATGATTATTATCCTTAGAACCCCATTATGATTGAAAATCACCCCTATGAATTGCCTAGATAAAGTACCAACCACACTTTACAACTTGATTACCATGAAATGAACTGACTTCATTAATCAATCTTGAATCACCAAAATGAAATCAATTCCACCATAAATTCAAGGCGAAATAAAATATAATATATTGATATATCATTACAATACCACAAAGTAACATAAGATGATAGCATAAAACTACTAGGAACATTATGCATATAAATCACCATTTAATAAATGAAACACCAAGATATAAACATAGTTGCAAACATCTTCATCCATGGAAACCAAAACTAACTCCAAAAAGCATGATGTATCTTGGATATAAAAAAGTGCCCAATAAATGTAGATATATGAATCCCCAGAAGAACCACCTCTCAAAATAATGATAAAAATAATGTTCCTAGATAATAACACCTCATAATGATCATCATCCAACCATCATTCAATAAAATCTACATATATAGATTAATCTATTTATACATCCACCTTAGATTCTTCCAACTGAGACTCCACCACCTTTTATAATATTATATATTGTATTATTATCTTGTATTTTAAAATTTTATTACTAAATTCATCCATATTAATATGTAATGATAAAATCTTCTCCATTATCCTCCATTATCCTCCATTATTCTCCATACTCTCTAATAATATTACGACATGCATTCAGGCTCCAAGAATTATCCACAACATTCTTTTTCCCAGATGTATAGGAGTTCTAAAAGTCATAATAAAATAAGAACACTATAAACCTCCACTGATTTAAATTTAACTCTAATTATAATAATATATACTTAAAATTCTTACAATCCATAAAGGAAAAGAAATAATTACTATAAACATAATTCCTCAATATATTCAGAGAAAAAACCACTTCAAGCAACTCAAAATCATGCAGAGTAGAGTTCTGATCTTGAGGGAAAAACAAATAAGACCCATTTAAGTCCACTCCTCTATACTACATCACAATACAAAAAAAACCCATTTTAAGATGAGAAGCATCATAAAATACCTAAAACACGGGATCCTATTCTCTTAAATAATGCACATGATAATTGATCTACTTCTATTTAATGAAGTCAAATTAAACATGAATTAGATTTATACACATAATTTCTTCATAATTACTAGTACAAGATGTCAACTAATTCACAATTTAAGAGAAATCAAACATAGAAATCCTATAATTTCCCATAATAACATATAAACTATAATACTATGTAATAATTGTTTGGAGGTACCTATGCAAAAAACTGCATTAATATTTGATTAATAGACAACCATTCCCTAATAATTCAAGGACTGTAAAATTAAATACACCTCTCATTTCATGAAACAATACATGTATGACTTCATGTAAATCATATGTTATAAAAAATATAATAGAATATTCTATTAAATTTTAATCAATATCCACTTCTATCCTAAAAAGAATGTGACATCAGTGTGTGAAACCATTAATTAATATAGCAGATCCTGAAAAATAATATTCATTAGTAACATTAAAGTAAAAAGATAATTCATGAAACTAAAACAAATTTCTAAAAACTCCATGTGTATTTTATGACACCTAAAGATATTCTATATTAATTATTCCTTCTTTACCATCGTATGATGATAAATAGACCACATATCATTGTTTTAAGATCAAGCTAATATATTAATCTAATTTAATAAATCATCAATCATTGTGGTGGGATAATAATTTTATACGATCAACTAATTCCTCTAATAATTATCCAAATGAAACCTCAAACTACCAAATTGGTTCTTCAGGGACAAAACTAGTGCAACCTAAGGTGACATGCTACACTGGATGAAACCCTTCCTCAATAATTTATTGATATGAATGTATAACT
The DNA here is from genome assembly GCA_963277665.1 of Viscum album. Lineage (NCBI taxonomy): Eukaryota > Viridiplantae > Streptophyta > Magnoliopsida > Santalales > Viscaceae > Viscum > Viscum album. Next base: position 782,493,429 of record OY728164.1, read on the forward strand.
CTCACATCTAAAAGAGAACCATCTCATTTATAAATATAAAAATAATAAACATTACATGTCACAACTATATTCAAAATATGATGTCACACCAAGGTGAGAGTTTTATAGAATATTTATAAAAAAATATTAGAAAATAGAAAAAATACTCTAAGAAACACCACAACCTAAAATTAAATTTACTTCAATATCAACTCTCCAAAATGCAAAAGGTGGTTCTAGAAACTTTTGATCAATCTGATGACATTGATCACTAACAATAATTATATGTTAACCTTTCCTAACATATAAAAAATCCCCCTATAATAATAATCAATAAACAATACAATAATAATAATAAATCCATGGTAAGGATAACACCATATAACTATATTAATTATAAAAATGGTTTACTGACTAATTGATGGGTTGACATTGTTATCCCACAACACTAAAATACATCACATAACCTACATTAGCCTCTAACAAGCATAGTAAACACTAAGAGAACTAGATGTATCATGACATATTATATTATAGCTCAAAAATTGATATATGTAATTATGGTGATTCAATATCACAAATAAAAAATATCTTGACCCATTGTAAATGATAAATAGATGTTATACGGGAAAATATCTTGCCCACCCAACTCTAATAAATCCATTACAAGTATCTAGGCACATCATACATTACATCCTATCATATCCTAATAAATAAATAATTTGATTCCATAATTATATATATATGTTTGAGGATATATAATATCATTATGATTTAATTTTCTTTCTCCTTCTCCTTTATTATACTGAAAGACTTGTTTAACCTATTATTATTGATAAGTCCTCTGAGGAAACTTCTATTAAAAATAAAAAAATTCTGACTTAATATCCCATTGTGACCACCAAAATGGTTAGGAACTATAATAGGTGATGGAACCTAATTAGAAAAGAATATAAAACTAATATAGAGAACCCAGTATAGGTCAAACACCTACCAAATCTAGATATAATAGAAGAAAAATAGTATGGGTGAATCCATGTTGACTGAATCCTTGACCACTATACCAATAATGAAACCCCATTTAAAGATCAATTTCACAAGATTTTTTACAAATTACCTCTTAAGAATAACACTTCAACATAATAATCTTATCAATCCCAACATATATTTTCAAATCATTAAGATATGTATTCAATATTAATGGGGTGGACTAGCATTGAATATTTTGGTGTAAAACCTCCTTGAAATTCCCCAATCAAGCCCCTTATTATGATGCTCTTTTGGCAGAATAATGAATAAGGGACTCAAAATTAATTCCATGATCTCTAACCCTAAAACTCACATATAAAACGAAATTAAAATATTGAAATTATTTTACCTTCATCATCAAAGAGAGAATCTCAGTGAAAAATTGGTAGCACAATTTCCTCATTAATATCTTCGACTCATCCTGCATTCTAAAAAAAGAAATATATTGTTTAAAAGTATTATTACACAATAGAAAAAGAGAAAAAAATTTAAATAATCTTTCTCATAATTTATTAAAAATGATGCAATATCTTGATAAACTATCTATATCTCTATCTTTTAATGAGTGATAATTCACTAATTCATTGTAATATTTGACCGCAAAACTCATGCAATTCCTTCCTTCATATTTTAGCCTACTCAGGGTAAAATCAAATATGATAAAACATAGCATTTCGATACAACTCCCCCTGATTAACGAAATAGGGATAAATTCCTTCAATAATTTCAATATAAAAAAAATTAACTCAAAAACATAAGATATGGAATTTATTTAAGAGAATACAATTAAATCCATTTTATATCCCCATCATTTAAATAATTAAAAAACATGATGAACAATCATGAATAGTTGAATAATCCTTGGTCTAAACCCTATAAATGATATTATCTCACTTTATAATGTTCTTGTATCTTTTCTGTCCTTATATTAGATTATAAGGCCCTTAATCACTGTTTTCTAGTCGGTCTCACATTCCAACATCACATACAATATTTTTTTAAGACAATATCTCTACTAACATTATACATACTTAAACCATCCCAAACTACATACTAAATCATAAAGCACTACCATAAATTGAATAACTCTTTATCAGAACTTATCCCCTCATGAACCCCTATAGGGATAGTAGTTATGTTGAGTGTGACCCTTGAATCTCAACTCCAACATACTGTAGGTTAGAGACTAGAACTGAGGATATGGAATTCAGACAATTAATTAAATTACCCTCATAAACATAAGAACAATAAACGAATCCACATAAAATAAATATATTATAAAATAAAACTATTACTAATGATTGTACTGTCCTATATAATATTTTTTATAATTAACCCAAATAAGAAACTTATATGACAATGACAATATGAACACTAGCTAACTACACATCATGATCTTGTAATGTCTAACTACGTTAATAAATTAATTTTTTAAATATATAGAAATATGATATATATTTTAGGGGTGATCATACAAGTATATTTAGTAGAATTCAATAGGCGTTTTATTGGATGTTCATTTTAATAAGGTTTACTATACATTCTGATATTCCCAGATTATATAGAATGATAACCACGTGATGTATATCATATCATAAAATGAATTTGAACCCTAAAGGAAGCTTTTAGAGACTCTAAATCTTATATCATATCATTTAATAGACATCGAGATTGGATGCTTTAGATGTAAGCACATTACCTAATCCCTCTCATATATGGTATTTTTTGTTATTATCTATTTCGAATAGATTAATTAGGGTTTTCACCATCATTGAAGTACTTATATGAAATGTATAATGAGAAAGAACACTCAGGTGCCATTATATGAAACTTGATGTGTTTAAAATTAATGATTCTCTTCTTTAAATGAATTACATCAGGGTTCATATAAAATATATTAGCTTTATCTTATTGTTACCCTCATTTCATGAAAATTATACGAATACTCTATTCTTATTATGTACCATTTTTTCACACTATTGTAAAGGTTATAGTACCACTTTCTAGATGTGGGTATACTTAAGAATTTTTATGAGATCTAAGGGACAATAGAATATCTATATAAGAAAATTACATGTTTGTTTCTCCTATTATATTTATCAAAAGTTCTCTATCAATTTAAGAGATTAAGGGAGTTTTTACAAAATTTATTGTATAATGGTTCTTCTTAATCCTTCTATATTTTATCCTTGAAGATAAATCAAGCCAATATATGGGTTGTTTCCACTTCCAATGTTTAGTATATTATCCTCTAAAACCCATCAATGGTATTAGATCAATTTTTATCATGTATTCTTCATTTGAATCTCCTTGACTTCCAACATTTTTAAATTTCATACTACATATGTGCTAATATCATAATATATGGTACACAAAAATTTCTTCCGTATTATTCTATATCAACAAATGGAGGGAAGAAATTAGAAGGATTAATATAATGAGTAATAGTGTATTTTTTCTATTTCTAATTATATGATTAGTTATATTGTATAATAAAACATGATTAATGGATTTTGAAAAAAAAAGTTTTCATTGTGTAATTATAATGTCATTGTAATCATATAATTAGATTGATGTATTTTTATAGGGATAATAATAATCACTAATACCAAACATAGAGTATGAATAATGATATATCAAGGAACATGGTTCACTTAGATATAGTTTCATACCTATCTTAGTCAAATTTTCTGACTGATAATTTCTTTATCATGAATTCAATACGGCTTTTATAAAAATGATTGAAATTATATATTTGAAAGTTTTAATTATGATAAATATTATTTTTAATTTATTATCAATAACTATTATAAAATTTATTTTTTATGACTAAATTTTATATGAAATGTTCATATTTATTTATAAGGATTTGAAAAAAAATTGGTTTACTCATTATCTTATTTGATTATATTATTATGGTATATAAATCTGTTATACTATTTGAAAAATTTATATGATTTATTTTAATGGAATATTGATTCTATTTTTATATTACATGCATGATGCGACTCTATAATAGTTTTTTCTCATATACCTGGAAATCAGTTTGATTTTTGAGCTATAATCATGAGAATATAAGTAAAATTTACTCGGTGAGTAATAGGTTTTTGTATTATCATGAATTTAATTATCTCTTGAGTAAAATAACCTCAAGGAGAGGGACCTTAGTTTATAACACCCACTAACATAGATTATTATGTCTTGTTCTCCAAAGGTGAGTGGTTGGCAATCGATTTTCCTTGGCTCATTCATCTCGATATTATAAATTTTATATTAATATATTTTTTACATAAAATATTCCTATACATTGTCCATGATAGAAATTTTAATATGTATTAATACGCTTCACTTTTTCATTGGGTAAATAAAACAAATTTGTAGGTTGTGTGATGAGTTACACATTAATGTGCTCTGAAAAGAATAATTTTGATGATGGAATAATATTATGAAGATAAATAATTAGAATCATGGATAAAAAGGAAATATATACAAGATATAATAATAATTTCATGAAATGAAATGGGTTTAATACATATGAGAAGTATGTTAAAATATTTATAATTTCAAAAAGAAAACCATTACATAGACTAACTATGTGATTCAATCCAATACAACACATGCCAAGACCTATATAATCCATCTAGGTAATTGATTCTAATGTATCATGCCCATGGGTTATATTTTATATGGTATATAAAAAATGGATGCAGTTATAAGTTAAATTTCCAAATACCATTTTGGGATTTGGATAACACTTTCTGGGAAATCACAAAGGTAAGGGTACTAGAAGAATAGATTTAAGCTTTTACATATAATAGATTAAACTACAAAATTTCCTACCAAATTATCCAATAATCATAACTATTATGATTGGTAAAATTCCCTGCCTAAATAACAATGTGTTGAGAGGAATGCCAACATGGTATCATTTTGTAGTGAAAAATGGTTCTTGGATTACTAAATTGATATGATCAATTGATCATTGTTTTTAGTGGGTGCACATTTATTAAATGTCATTGACAAAAAGATACAATACTTGATACACAACTATAAATATGTCTCCTTTATAGCTTATAGATTATTTCACGATAATATTATCAAGACTCTTAATAGTTATGACCATGATTAGTTCTAGAATGATATATAAGGTTGATAGTTATATTAAATACAAATCATTTATTGTATCTAAATGTTATTGTTATAGAGGTAAATTTCATAGAATTTGACTCATGGGATTTAGATACTAGTTGTGTGTCACAAAATGTTTTCTAAAAAACACAAACTCTAATATAAGAGGGAATAAGAAATGGTTGATGTAGATATTCATGTCATTAATTGATCCTGAGTTTCTATATTAAAGTTTGGAAATATTGATCTAATTTTACAACATAGATTAATAATAGAATTATAAAAATGATTCTTATCTTCCCGCTATAAATAAGAATTTTATTTCTATATCTTGTTGGGATATGAAGAGATCGACATTTATTATTAATAAAAACAATATTTTTGTATGTGTATATATATGAATTCGATGTTTTATAGAATATGGAAATTGAAAAATTATTTATACATTCTAGATATGTATAATCTAGTTTATATCATTTGTAATAATATCTTTAAGGTCTATTCTAATCCCACATGCATTTTGTATTATTTCCATGGGTATATAAATAAAACACACAACAAAAGTTTCACTAGAGATAGATTATTCGAACCAATAAATTATGAAGCATTTTAAAATCAATCCTATTTTTTGGTAAAATTACGAAATTTCCTTTTAGTAAAAAAATTAGATGGATAATGGAGTATGGTATCCCATACATAGTGATATATGTAGACTAATGAGTACATAAGGTAGTAGTGGTCTTAGATACTTTGTTACCATTACTGATGACTTTAGTTATAATGGATATGTTATTTTTACAAAACAAGTATAAATCATTTTAAAAGTCAATAGTTAAAAATATTGGGAATTAACTACGAAAGTTGATCAAGATCCTCTAAATATATCAGAGTGTTGAATACTTTATTAGGGAATTAATTTATCATCTAATGTATTGAATATTTGTTTCAAATTCGATCCTCCTTGAACAAAGTATATGAATCATTTATATGATAGGAGTAATCATACCTTATTATACATGGTTCAATTAATGATGATTTATTTTGACCTTCTTATTTAATTACGGTATTATTCAATAGAGACAATTGCATTTCTATTACATCAAGTTCTATATAACATAGTCATAAGAAAAAATATACAATGTGGATAGGGAAACATCCCATTATTTATTATATAAAAAATTGGGGATCCAAAAAAATTATATGAGGTATTTCTTCCCATAAGAATGACTCTAAAACTATCATGTTCTATTTATTGGGTTTCCTAATAAATGTAAGGATTAATGTTTCAAAAACCCAATAGAGAAAAAAGAGTTTTTAGTTTAAATTTAGACATTCATTATAATATTTTTATTGATCATGGAGTTAGTGGGAGGAATGTTGAACATAAGAAGTTTGAGACCAATAAATATGACGTGTTTCAAAAGTAGTGGTTAAGCTAGCCCCACAAAGAGTAATAGAAAATGAATGAAATCATGTTGCAGAAGAACCATGAATGCTAAGTAGTATGTTTCAAGTGTTGTGGAAATATAGATTTCTCAATCAAAATTATAATTAAGTATTTTTTATAAAAGAGGAACCTATGACCTATGAAAATCACATTGAGTGTTCTAATTCTACTAAATGGTTAAAATCCATGGAACTAAATAGAACACCATCTACAAAAAAAGTTTTATAACCTTATGGATTCGCCTAAAGGGGTGATACCCATAGGGTGTATGTCTTTTATCCATAAGAAAACATCCATGAATGGTATAGTTTATACGAAAAAATAATTCCTATTTAAAAAAGGTTACATAAAAATTAAAGTAATTGACTATAAATATACCTTTTTAGTCATTTCAATCATAATGTTTATTTGAATTTTTTTTACATAGTAGTTTATTTTGGTGATGAGATTTATTAAAGGTATGTCAAAAATAATTCCAACAAATAGAATTCAGTTTAGTATCTGTATATTTTACCAGACAATGGATTTGTAGGAATAAATGGGACTACTATGTTTTGGAAGCTATAACTCACTATTTATGGATTAAATTATTTTTCTAAGAGTTGGGTTATGTAGTTGTATGACCGGATCATAGTGTATGGTTTCATCAAAAAATAGAAAATCTAGAAACTATAATTGGATTAGTGAGAGTGAAATAGTATTTCTGATTTTAATGTATGGTATAATACTTATTGGAAATGATAACCAAACACTTCACTCTATAAATATGTTGTTGGATAAATGTTTCTCGATGGAATAACTGGATGAAGAAGCCAATATATTAGGAATAATGATCTATATAGATAGATCAAAGTGGATTCTTGGAATCAATCAAGACACATACATTAGTAATGTCCTATAAACATTTAGTAAGGATAACTCTAAGAAGAGGCATTTACCATTGTTACAAGGAAAAAATCATTAGATTTTTCATTTTCCTATTTATGAGTAAAAATGAATTTATATGATTATCCATGTAGATGAAATAGGTTCTATAATGTATTCTATGTTGTGTACCAAATGTGATATCAAACTATTAAAATTACTTCAAGATATCAACATAATCTTGGTGAGTATCACTGGATTGTAGTGAAGAACATTCGTTAGTTGTTAAGAATGAATAAGGATATGTTATTAATATTTACTATAGATTAAGGGATATTTTTAAAGGGTTACATATATTAATGTTTCCAACTAGGAATGATAAGATTTGAAATATCAATTAGGTGTAAGTTTCTTTTTCGAATAGAAGAGCTATTTGTTGGAAGGGTTCTAATTAAGTCACCATAGAAAACTTGAAGAGTATAGGTATAATAAATTTTTATATTAGATGATTTGAAGGAATTTATTTGGTTAGGAGGTTTAATTGTTAAAAAGATGTGGTACATAACATTATGGGATTGATTGGTCATTATTGTGACAATAATGTATCTATCACACATGAAATTGTTCCCATGTCTCACTGAAGGACCAAGAAAATATATTTCAAATACCATCTTATACAGGTTATCATTAAGAGGTGTGATGTTAGGATATGTGTGGTGAATATTGATGAAAATATTGTAGATACTTTTATATATCCACTTGCACAACATATGCATGAGGTTTATTTAGAGTCTCTTATTATATTATAATTATGATATTTATATAATGGATTCATAGTATATCATGTTATTATACTAAATTAAATCATCATTTTTCATTCATTAAAGTGTGATAAAATATAGTTTACATGAATAATGTAATTATAGTATCCCTTTAATGTATGAATTTATTTTCCCCTAACCGATGATCATCAAAGAGTAGTATAGGTTTTTATGATATTTAATGATTATAAGGATTAGTTTACTCATGAGATAATAAGTCGAAACATAATATTTAGACTGTTTATCTATGTATATACTAATAAATTTAATACAATCATCAATATAAATAGAACTGTAAGTTTATAAACATCCTTCCTACAAATGTTGGAAATATATGTAGCTTGAGAACCATCATATTGGTTACCATTTCTATGAAATTAATTGCAATATAAGTAATAAAAGGTTTTTTGGGAATGCTAATAACCATGTAATTAGATAGAGAGAAACCATGATGGGATCGATAAACTCCAATGAAGGGAAAGAAATTCAGTCATTGGTTTAATTAAATTGATGAAATTCATAACCACGATTATTCGAGTCACAAGGGATGTTTTAAATTAATTTGAGTGGTGTCATATGATTTCATCATTTTCTAGATGAATGACATGTGATTTACTCATTAATGTGGTTATTGTTTAAAAATATTCATGAATTATGAGATGTCTTAAAGTAGTTTGACATTTTTTTTGTTTAGTGGTCACTTAGGGTCAGTAGAAAATGGTAATATTTGTTAATATATGACATAAAAATACATTAGTTGGCGGATATGATCTTATTGGATAAGAGTATTTTTTACTAACACCACCCCAACATAGTTTATTGAATAACACTAACTCTCTACCAAAAGATATTCTTTTCTTAAATCTAAAAAAAATTATTTCATATTTTTTCAATGCTAGTAAAGATTATAGGGTCACTATAACGTCCATCCCTATGTTCACATTGTAGTTCCTCATGTAATTAGTTAAATGTCCTTATGCATTAATCCTCATACGGAAGAGGTTATCATCTTTTAGTGAGGGTCTAATATAAATCTTTTCTTGATTATACCATGTTTATCAAAGTAGAAATAGAAAAGAAAGAAAGAAATAATAAATAAATTATATAACCTATAATTGAACCAAAACTGTATAACATGATGAACAAATAGAAAATAAAATATCCAAAAATGAAGAGTAGATATTTCATTCCAGAAACATGTCATGTTTCAATTTTAAAAAACCAAAATAAATAAAGGAATTGACAACTCCCAAGTGGGTCCTGATACCAAAAGTGGTTCTTTAATATGTGAACTATCTTGGATTTACAAGTAATCATATAGAATTATCCCTTATCATATACAAAAAACATGTTGTCTATTATATTATTGATTAGGATTCATGAATAGATTGTGAGTAAAAATCAGTAAGCCACCACTAATAGTGCATAAAAAATGAATAGTCAGTAATAATGTACATATTTGTGTAAAGAATAATATACACTTCATATGTAAATAGTGTTCATATTTCTATAATTCATTAATAACCCACCAAACCCCCTTGGTTCTAGAGGTCCCCTAAACAACCAGTACCAACATCATTTCATGTCAATATCTATGACATCTGCAAGGAAAATCATATATAATAATATAATGATTACCATTTTTCATTTCATTTCACTCACGTCATGATTAATTGGAACCACATTCCAATTCCAAACTCTTGGATGTAAAACATCATGTCTATCACTCCATGGGTTTTTGGAGCCTCATTCCCTATCCCACACCTCAATGTCATATTGGTATTTGGAGAAACATTCCTTTTCTAGAACTCGTTTATCATCCAATTAGATAGATATCAAATATATCATATCATTTAAGGTTAATCAATATTAAACCTCTTATCACATTACACATCATTATACACAACTACAATTGATCAAAATAATCATGATTTATTAATTTAGTCATCTGGTATAACATAAAAAAGAAATCATTAAATCATTTTAGTTAATTTAAACCATATAATCATTAAAACTATTGTGGATAAAACAACTTATCATAACCCATAGTTTCCATTAATTTATAATCATATTAATTGAACAATTCAATAATCCCAATATTCCATGAATCAATTCACCGTTTAATTAATCAAATTTTCCAATCCCAGTATCTAATCAATTCTAAATTCACATCATTCTATTAATTAATTGGCAAATTAATAAATCTAATACCAAAAAACTAATTTCCCATCAATTCCAAAATCCAAAGTATTCCACTATAAAATTCACTAATTATGTAATATAATTCCCCAATCCCAATATCCAATCAAATTCAAATATTATGAAATCAATTGATTTATTCAATTCAATAATAAATTGTCAAGTGGGGAAATCTTAATTTTATGACACATTAATGAAATTGGAATTAAATACTTTGGGAATTGAATTTAGACCACCTACATAAAGATTTATTATGAATGATAACCAACAAGAATCCATATTTGAGGAAAATGTTCAATTTCTCAATGAAGAACAAGATCTGGTTTGAAAAGCTACATATAAGACAAATTGTACTTGATCAACCAAAAACTAGATCTGGATCCATCCCCAATAAAAGGAAACATCCCTTCAAAGGATGAGAGAAAGATAGCAGAGTTGGTAAAAACATATATGATGAGAATATCTTATAGATAAGGGTACATACAATCAATATACGCATCATACCTCCAATAAAGGAGGTTAGACAGTCTTGGAATTTGTCTAGGAACCACCAAAAAATTGAGAGTAAATGTTCAGGGTCAAAATTGGTTTAGTTATGTGATATCTAGGGGGGTTGTAATTTTTTTATCTAATTATTAGGGGATTCATATCATGTATTAATGATTTCATATACCAGGTGAAATATTTACCATAATAATAGGAAAAATAGTATAACAATATATTTTCCCATTTTGAAAATCCTCGTAACCAATGTTTACAAGGTTTTCTGGGTTGGGTGCATAGTTTGGAAAAACCATGCATTTCCCCTCTTCATTACAAAATAATCCAATTTCTCTCAAAAACTCTACATTAAAAAACCTAAACTAGATATAATAACAACAATGAAAAAGAATACATGTAAATTAGATTGATAATTCTCTAAAATATTTTTGGATCTTATAGTCTCCCCACCTAATAACAAGTCGACATCGTGTTGTACTCTCATGCATCGCTAAGATTATGAGGTAAATATTCCAGGACACTAAGAATTAATATCCTCTAATCTATCCCACATTTCATTCTACACTTGACCATGTTTCCACAATAAAAAATTATCATCATGGACTTTTCCCACAGCACATCATCACTATGATCCAACACAGGTATCAGATGCTCATATAAGGGCGCATTGGTCTGATGCTCAACATCATCTATATCGATAACAGTAAAAGGGATGGGGTGATACCACTGCAGCTGTGAAAATTGAAAAATGTAAATTATAGAAATATAAATTGGTGTAAGATAAAATTGGTATGCCACCATCCTGATTCTCTCCACATCCTCAAATTTTCCAAAAAACCTTGGCGCCAACAATCTTTATCTCCATATCTTGTGGTTACGTAAATTGGGTGACATGTAAAAGAAATCATGACCACCCTATATAATCTCTATTGGTATTTGATGTATATCATCATATATATTCTATATAATATGAACTATATCCATATGATTTCAAATCATATGATCCTATTTTAAAGTCTCTTGAAAGAGACTATGTCCCAGCAGCTCTAACTCACTTACCTCCATCCAACATAGACGTGATTTGTATGACCTACAATAAATTTTCCCATATGGTTTCATCAGTATAGTCTTCTGATAACTGTTTTTATAAGAAAATTAAAAGAGTTCTATGTGATTTTGACAAGACCCACTGATTTCTACAGTACATGCTCATAGAATATCCTCAAGAACCTTTGTAGTACTCTATGACTAACCATCTGTTTGTGGGTGGAATGTCATACTCAAAAAAACCTTTGTACCAAGGGATTTCTATAAGAACATAAAGTAGGTAGAATTAAAACGTGAGTCATGGTCTAAAAAAATACTCTAGGGAATCCTATTTAGATTAACTATATTATAGATGTAGAAGTCTCCCAAATTCTCTACTGAGAATGTCTCTTGTATAGGCAAGAAATGTGATACTTCTGTTAAACGGTCCACAACTACAAAAATAAATCATTATTGGAACGTTTCCATGTGAGTCCCACCAAAAAATATATATTAATGGCATCCCACATTCATTAAAAAATTGGAAATGGATTTAGTAAACATCCAGGTCATTGATGCTCAGCCTTCACCTATTAAAAGATGTAGCATTATGTTACAAGCATTACTATATCATTTTTTATTCCTAGCCACCAAAATAATCATCGTAGATCAGGGTACATTTTGGTCACACCTAGACAAACAACCCAATTCATAGAATGATGTTCATGCATTTGATCTTCCTTAATACCCATTGGCACCACAACCTAATTCTTGACATAGATCATTTGATTTTCATCTATGGTCCAATATAGAGGTGATTTCCCAACTTGAGGGATTTACCTCATAAAAAATATTATGGATCCTTAAACTATATTTCTTAAATCTAGATCAAAATAGTAGATTACAGTAAAAGTGATTTGTGAGCCATATTCCTCAACTTCATGTGTCTATGATTTTGGATATAAATCATTAGCAAAACTATTTACTATCCTAGGTGTATATTAAATCTAAAAATAAAATTAGATAATATACTCAACCCACCTCCAAATCAAGTGATTAGAATATCTTTGTGGAAAGATTCACTTTATTCTATGCGGAACTATATAAAAATTAATGTTTTCACCAAAAAGGCAATTTTACCAACACATCAAAGTATAAACCACTCATGATAACTAGAGTTCATGCATAGGGGTTTTCTATTCATGTGGCATCATGTTATATGTCCTATAAAAAAATATGATCTCCCTACATAAAAAATACTTCATTTCCTTTCCCCTAAAAATTACATAACAACATATACTCCTCACCTAAATCAAGTATGATGAAGATCAGTATCATAGTCAAGAACTTCTTTATCTCTTAGAAAGTACTCTTACATGTTATTAACCATTCAAACATCATCCCATTCTTGTTCAGGAATGAATGCAGGGCTTCTAAATATGAAAATTCATCAATGAACATTAGGTAGTAGCTTGATAACACCAGAAAAAAATGAATATCAAATCTATTCTTGGTATGCTCCCATGATAAAACTATGTAAACCTTCTCTAGGTCAACTCTAACACCTTCCTCAGAGATGATGTGACCTAATAATTGTACTTGATCAATCCAAAAATGACACTTAGATAACTTTTTGTATAACTAATACTATATATGTGTACTCGGGACAATATAAATATGTTACGCATGACCTCAATGAGTCATAGAGTACACTAATATGACATCCACAAACAATACCACAAAATAAACCAGTAAAGGTTTGAGGATTCAATTCAATAAGGCCATAATCACTATTGGTTAATTATTATACCTAATCAAAACACATTGAATAAAAAAATCACATTCGTAATTATTAATGAATTATTTAGTATATCATAAGGGCAAACATTTAAATGATGATAACCTAATCTTATGATGATCTTAGAAAAAATGCAAGCCCCCCATAAATTGTCCAAATAGATCATCAATACACTGAAGAGGATCTCATTTCTTAATTTTCATCCAATTAAACATTCAATAATAAACATATAATCATAGAGTCTCATCAGGATTTTTAGTATACAAAATTTGAGGACCTCAAGGGGAATCAAAAAGTTAAATAAATGCCTTACTCATCAAATCTTATAGTTGAGTCTTATTATCTTGAACCTCTATTGGTTCCATTTTGAATGGTGGAATAATAATTATCCCATACCATGGTGTGAGCACAATAATAAATTCAACATATCTCTCAAGGGGAATCCATAATAAGTATTTAGAAAAAAAAATCATCCTGAAACCTTCCCACTATTGGGAGAAAGGCATAATTCATCATACCCCCTTCATGTAAAAAAAATTCTTTGAACCTGGGTGGTGACGTCCACTAGTTTCTGATGATCTATCCCTGCACTAGCCGCCTTGAAATCCCACTCCCCATGTGGAATATAATAATCACCCTCCAAATATATAAAAGTATGTCTCATATGGTAACAACCTATGTTGGATCGGTATTCCACTAACCAGTCTACACAAATAATTAGTTTGAATTCTGGCATATCCAAAATATAAATAGCCCAAATGAAATGCTATTTCCAACCCTAGGAGTAAAGACTTTGCACAAACATATATCCCTCTATCATACTCACAAAGGTGTATCTACTATCAAACCCCCCTTCATAACACTAATTTAAATTCAAACCATTCATAAGATGGGTAGATATAAAATACTAAGAGGCACTAGTTTCAAATAAGGGACTATCTAGAGTAATTTCAATAAGAATAAAACCTCTAAATATTGACAGTCCAACTTCAGTATCAATAAGTATAGGTTGAACTACATGAAACTTCATTACCCATTTTCCATATGATATAGTCTGTGTCCCCTAAGATGCACAATTCAGCGAGTGTGGGCATTCATTCCAAGAAGAACCTCATCCACTACCTCAACATCCTCAACCAGTAGAACTCCACCTGCCATCTAGATATGGGGTTGGAGAACCAATTATAACATTATGATTTTTCCTTGCTACCCCATTATTACATGTCTATTGAGGGTTTTGGTTGAACCATTGTAGATTTACCATCCTGATGCAAGCAAATAACTCTACTGGTGGACCAAAAAATTGTCTACAATAGTGGTTTAGCCTATCAAAATGGTGTAAAAGCACTCGAGTAAGATCCTGAGGAATTGATCCCTCACTGTAGACACTCTACTATACCATGATTGGGTAAACATTATTTCAACAGAAACTCCCATATTACAACATATATACTCTTCCCATCCTTCTTCATGTCTCTCTCCATAAACTACATAAAGTGATAATAGTTCTCAGTGAACTTATCTCCAAACCCTTCTACCAATATTATCGATTCCTCAGGTTACACTACTGAAGGATTTTCTCTGGTTATATCATCATATCTTATTATCATCACATTTTATCTTGGTGTTATATCTCTAAAATTCCAAACACACATCTCATGATCTATTTCACAATATTAACAGATTTAATTTGACAAATTTATAATAATCTATAACAGGTCATTCCCTCAAACCCTTCCACATAATCAAAACTGAGGTGCTACACTACCCAAAACCATCATAATTAAAGGTCATGGTTAAAAATGATAATCACATTATCATGATTATATTTTTTTCATTAGACATCCATTTTACTCATTTTCATCAGTTTAAAATTTTTAATTCACATTATGAATCTTTTTCATTCAAAATTCACAAAAATACGAAAACAAGTATAACATAAATGAGTCATCCCAAACCATCTTTCACCATGAATTCTTATAAGGATGCATGTCAGAAAATAATCTAGATTGCCTATAATAACACATCCATACTCAAATCTTGTGCCATTCAGAGCCATGAGTCAAATACTAGAAACCCATAATTGATAATCACTTCACACAAAATGTGTAGACTCGAGGTGAAATAACTTCAACTGTAAAAATACAGATCAATAACAACAATCCCATCCGTGGTGGTTGGATTTTACCCTCTTACATTGGTCAGCTACTCCCATGCACGAGCTCTTAACTAATGCTCGAATCATCATATTCTTCTGTCTATAATTCCCAAATAGTAAGATAAAATAAAAGAAAAAAAATTCATTTGATACAACTTTGTAACATCCCAACCAGGGTGCCACACAGTTGTGCCCCAATCTGGTCGATTACATGACCTCATAAACTCCTTCCCGTATGCCAAAGCCTAGAGACTAGGCATCACAAATTTATTATACATAATAGGGAGACTATAAACTTTTTATAAAATCACCATAATAACAGATATAAATAATCTATAACCAAATGATATGAACAATAATCGAACCGAACTAGTATCAGATGACAAAAAAACATGAATTTCAAAATCCATATCTAAATAGTATATATTTTATCATGGATATGTGTAATTTTTTAATATGTAATAAAAAAATTAAATAATTTCACTAAAAAATATTAATAAGGTCTTAAAATCAGGACTATTTCTCTAATTTATGCTTCATCCCAGATCATCCATATATCATAAGGCCTTTTCCGTTATCCAATCTAACAAACATGAAGTCCATTGGATTACCGATTAGACAGCCCATGTAGGGTGTGAGTACATATCTATAGGCCACCACTAATAGTTTATAAAACAATATGCAGTCAATAAAAATTTGAGTTATTCTATAGTGAATAATGTAATATTATTTAGTAAATAGTTACCACATTTCAATTATTCTTTAAATAACCACCTAAAACCACTGGTTCCAAAGGACACATGAACAACGAATACACTATTTGGTCCATGATAGATTTTGAGTCATACCTATGGAATATAAAATTTCATAATAAAAATAATTCACTTAGTTTCAAACATATCTCTTACAATAGGAACCACTATCGAATTCAATACTCCTGGGTGTACAACATCGTGTCTAACACCCCAAGGTATTTGGAGCCTCAGTCCAAGTCCCACACCTCAATGCCACAATTGTATTTGGAGCATCAGTTCATATCCCACACTCATAAATTGTTCAAAACATTTATATCACATAGATAACATCATTGGAGGTTTATTAACATCAACTATCTTATCACATTTTTCATCATGATACACCATTATAATTCATCAGAACAAACATGGGTTGTTAATTTAATAACATAGTTTAATATGAAAAAAAATCATTAAACCATTTTTCATCATTTAAAACATATAACACTTTATATTATTAAGACTAAACCAACAACTTAAAATGCACATTGACAATTAATTTATAATCTCATTAATTAGCCAATTCCACAATCCCAATATTCATGGAATTAATTTACAATTTAATTGATTCAATTTCAAAATCTGAATATCCTATCAATTACTAATTCACATAAATACATTAATTAATTAATAAATTTATTAATCCAAATCCAAATTCCTAAATACAAACAATCTCACATTCACAATATTCCATTAATTAATTCACCAGTGAATTAATACAATTCCGCAACCCAATATCACATAAATGAAATAAATTAATCAATCAATTTATTTATTCTATTCCATAATAAATATTCAAATGTTGGAATAAATATTTCACATATAATGCATGTAATTTTAATTCAAGACTATGGGAATTGAATTAAGACCACCTACCTCATGATTGTGGATGAATGCTCACTAACAGAAATCCCCAAATAAGGTGGAACGTTCAATTGTGAAATGAAGAACATGATCTAGACCGAAAAACTAGATCCTTGAACAGATGTCTTTGATATAATAAAACCATGATCTATATCCCTCACCAAAATAGAGAAATATCCATTCAATTGATTAGTTAATGATGGGATAGTCTGAGTAAATCATATGGAATGAGAATCTCTTACTGGGAGAGGTGCATATCCTTAATCTGGGCATCAAATCATCATATATGGAGGCTGAGGGTCCATTTAATCAATTCTATAACATCCAAAAATGAGATTAAATTTTTAGTGTTGATGTATGTCGAGTTACAATGATGTCTTCTGGTTTTATAATTTTTAATATAATTTTTTGGGGTTTATAATCTAGTATGCAAGGTTTTGGATATGGCGTGCATAGTTTCCCCTATCCGTGCACCCTAACTGTATGGCTCAACCTGATGTCTCAAATGGTCACTACTAAGAAGGAAAATAGTTTGGAAATCCATGCACATGAATACCATCTTCTTAGGTTCACACGGCTTCCTGGGCTAGGCGTACGATTAGAGAAAATGGTCTGCTAACCGTGCATTGCTCCTCTTAATAAAAAATAAATAATTTCTCCAAAAAAATCCCCAAGGTAAGGTTAAAACCATATATAATAAAAAATAATTGAATGCCATCACATCTAAATGAGAATGCATCATCTCTAAAAATGGTCAGAATATTACAATAATAATTTCTTTCTATTGGATAAGAATAATGTTTTAGAATTTTCTTTCAAAAAATGATGACAGTTTAATAAAACATATCAAAATAGTTTTGGAAGGATTAATAAAGTGTTTTGATGTTTTTAATTTTTTCATTATAGGATTTTAAGTTCATGTGGGATATTAATGGATTCAAACATAAATGTTTGTTTAACATACATTAAAATATAATTAGGTAATATACAATGATATTCAGGATATGAATATTATAGTATATGATGCAATTGTACTCTCAATGAAGATTGTGAAGCCTCTACTGCCTTTGTTGTATAATATAACATACATTGAGATTATACTATTGAGATTCATGGACACTAAAATATCCCTCTTTTACATGGTATTTCTGTTATAATCCATTATAAATTGATAAATAATTGATTTCGCATTTTTCAAATGAGTTAAATTAATTCCCAAATCGAAAGTGGTGATCAAGTTCGATAAGATGGAACAAAATGTTTTCAAGATGTTTTAAAATCTTCATTCAAATAAGAGATTTAACATTTTTATAAATGTATTATATTATTAATTATTAGTTACACTAATTCCATATAAAATAATTTTTATACTCTCTTATTCTAATACAATATTTATCACACAATTATAAAGGTGAAAAGACCTGTTCATGTGTATGATTATCCTCCAGAAATTTTTTTGGATCCAAGGGCTGCTGGATTACATATAGAGTTATGAATAATATTTTTACTTTTATATTGAACATTATCATGTATACTCCATTTAAGAAAGATATCGATATAGTCCCTATAATATTATAGGTATTTTGGTTCTTCTTGAACCCTTTAAATTTGGTCCTTGAAGATATATCAATCCAATACTTGGATTGTTTTCACACAAAAAAAAGATTTTTACAAGGTCTGCTAAAATTCCTAATCATTGTCATTTAAATGTGTAATAAGTGTTCTAAATCCAAACTGAATAATTAGTGAAACTAACTAATTTCCAATATAAGGTAATCTATCAACCATAACTCACCATGGTTCAGTCGCTTAAATACACAAAAAATATCATAATATTGTTTGAAGAATAAATATAGTTAGAAGGTACCTAATATCCACTTCCGGTCTAGACATTTCATGTAACGCCCCGACCCCAGCTACCCAGAGTCGGTGCATTATTGTGTAACATTGGAATGATCACAAAAGATCATGTCTCAAAAGACCGATTAATTTAGTAGCCATGGAAACACCAGATACATTCATAAGTCTTACATTACATCATAAAGTAAAACAAAACTACAACAACATCTTGTCTTCATATCCTCTTATACTATCCCTGCAGGTCATTCATAATATACTTCTTCACATCCTAGAAAAATTAAAACATTGGAAGGGGTGATCTTAGATGCTCAGTAAGGATAACAATATAGCAGAATCTTTCATAAATAAACATAAACATTTAAGGAAATGTATAATTAAAACAAAATCCATTCAAACATGAACATCAACATAATATGTCAAAGGTTAAATGAGATAATTCCATTTACTTATTCACATGGATATTCTACTAGTCGAATAATCACATGAAATATCAATAACCACTTTCATAATGATAGAATGCATAATGCCAGACTATCATAACCAGGTAGAAAAGGCCTCGTGCCATGAGTACAAATAAGATATTGTCAAGGCCTCATTCCAAGACACTAGTTTGTCTCATGAGACCTACCGATGCATCGAGGAGCTATAGCGGGCTCCACTCGTCACTTATTAAGTCCAATGCATTCCTCATATGAACATGTTTAGACATATCATAAACCATAACATAATCGTATCGCATAAAACATGCATAAAGGAAACATAACATTTCCACATTTAAATCATAAGATATCAATGGAAAACATTAATATAATAAAAACATTTTCAAAACCATTTTCAATACCAAAATAAAAGTGAATTAAAACTTGGTATTTATTTTTCATTTAAAAAAAATTATGGCTTGTAGAGGAAGTCGAAACTCAAATAATGGTCACGGCGACGGAGAAGTCGTTGTCGCTGCATACGTACGACAAGAAAAACATTCCCTTTTGTCGTTTAGTAAAACCTTTTGTATAAAAAAATATTCCTTTTGAATAAACGTAAAAGTCAAAGGGGTTTATACGTGGTATAGAGGAAATTTGTGTATAAAACAAAATATGTCTCAATGAATGGAGATTGAGACGAAGTCCTTACAAAGATAATTTTTTTAAATAAAATAGATATATTATGTGTATTCACTATAAGTAAACATAAAGAAAGTACAAATACAATATAGGACTTAACAATATCATGACATAATTTTAAATGAGTAGATTAACCCAATGAATGGAAATTGGGTTAAGAAGTTCCCTTACCTCGTGTCCTACTAGACTCGATCCTTCTTTAACCTCTTGAATAATAAACTAGAGTTAATCTCTACTTACTTAAGAACCTTTTTCACGTTCAATATCTCTTTTATATCACTCACTACCATGTTAGGAAAATTATGTAGTCATTTAATTTAATAACGGTCATTTTGTCGATCTTTGGTACTTGAGTCAACAATAAACTTCTTAAAATTACAAGTTGTTTATGTGGTAAAATATCCATTATCTCTAGAATAATAATCATGATGTAGATATCATATATATCATATATATCCAGTATATAAATTCATTTATAATATTACATAACATTTAGAGGTAAGAAATGAAATGCACCGTTCATGGAGACGGTAAGCCGTACGTACGCATGAACGCTACTTTCATTTCTATTTTGAATTTAATTGAATGAGTTTATAATTATATAAAGGTATAATATAATTCCAGTATAATATAATTTATAATACTATTTACTCCATCCTTTATTCATCCCACATATGGCATTAACGATTCAAATCACTTTGAGGGGGTTGTAGTCCGCACATCCTAAAATGAAATTATCGCGTTTACCGATAATGGAAATCGTAAAGGTTTGACATAAATGAAAAATACAGAATCATAAGAAAAAAAATAATATATATCATATATAAATATAGTTTCATCATAATGGCCACCAAGATAGGTGTTATATGAGTGTTGAACAATCATTATTTCGTGAGGTAGAAATTCGCCATCCACAGAAACAGTATGTTCTTTAACCATTAGATGCAGGTGTGTATAAGTGTAAATAAAAAACTTATCATAGCAACATACTAGTATATTGAAGTTACAGGAGTTGTTAAAAAAGGAAAATTATAAAAAGAGTTTAGGGGGTTGGAGAAGCAAAATAAAACAAAACAACATTAGAGAAGACATTACCTTAAAATCGGGTAACACTTTTTGATTTGAGCCAAAGGATTCCTTGGGAAGAATTCTGACCAAATTGAGGCTTCTTGGAGTAAGAGAGAGAATTTTAGAGAGTATTAGGGTAGTGGTTGGCCGAGCCAAATGGCTTGGAAGGTGTGAATAAGTTGGTAGTGGTGGGGGCCTTTTATAAGAGGAGAGGAGGGGCACTCTTGGAAAGTAATGAAATGTTATTTTATTATATAATGATTTTCGGATTTTAAAGGTCCCAAACTTATATATTTAAAGGATAAGGTGATAAGGGTTCGAAATATACTCATCCAATAGGTTTTTTACAAGTTTATGTCTTAGAGTTTACATTATCTTTTCATTTTATTTAAATCATTAATTAATGAGGTAATCGCTACATCATCATGGTGTCATAAATAATTTAATTTATTTAATGTCTAAAAATTATAATAAAATATCATGATGTAGGAAATATTTTTATCTTTCTAATGAATATTTATAGTCAAAATTAGGACTAGTGTAACCCCATTTAAAAATTGTTTTAGTAAAACAACTCATTTTTGTGACATTTTTATTTTAACATTAAATAAAAAGTTTTTAATGTCATTTTCCTACCAAAGTGGATCCATGGGGTCCCCAAGTTGACCCATGGATTGTCTTGGTCGGAAATGACTCATCCAATATGGTTAGGACAAGTTTAATGGTATTTTCATATTTTTATAATATCATTTTTATCTTAAATTTCACTAATTACCTTTAATCGCGATTAATTAAACTTAAACGTTACTATTCACCAAAAAATTATTTTAATCCCATTGAACCAAATTTTACTTCCTAATGACAACTATGTATGGAGGATTTTTAAAAATTAAATCACAGACGTGGTAATGTTTCATTTAAACGAAAAATCAGTTTTTTAACTACCACTTAGTGGTTTCACTATTCATCAAAAATTGAAGTTTTTCAGAACAATCCCAAAATTTAACCCCAAGCTATAATTGATATCCCAAATAAAAAAATGACACCTATTTTAAAAAATTACAAAAATATAAGTTGCATTAATTAATTTTATAATTAATTCTCGTTGTCACAACAAATAGCGTGTTTTTCAGAAACAATATATATCAAAAGATTGACAATTGTTTATGTCCAATTTCAAAGTGAAATTAACTCTAACGAACACCATTGGATAAAATTTTAAAAATATATTCTAATTATACTTTAGAATCACTCAATAGTATAATTTATCAGTATAATTTATTTTTATTAAAAAAGTTGTTTTTAATTATTTTTCACTATTCATAAAAAATTGGATGTTCTCAGAAAAATACCAAAAATTCAACATAGGCTAATTTTGATATTCTGAATCTACAAATGAAGTCCATTTTGAAATATAAAATATATATAAATTCAAAAAGTATGTATTACTATTCATAATGGCTATTTTGATTGGCCGCGGTGTGTTAGAATCTCGAACTTGCGTACAATGCAAGCTATTGAATTATTGAAAGAGAAGCGTATCATGGAAGCTCAGGGTGTTACATTATCCCCTCCTTCAATAAATTTCATCCTCTCAATTTGAAATTTTTCTTTGAAAATAAAAGGATGAAAATAGAAAATACCTTTGTGGAAAATCCACGTCAGAAATAGGGTTAATAAAAATATAACTTTAAAACAAAGAAAGAGAAGTACAAAGGTCATCCAAGATAGCCCATACTAGGATTCTATGAAAATATGGATATGGAGGAGAAACAAACCATCAAGGTCTGATGGAGAGTTGTAGAAATCAGGATTAGGAGAAAGTTAACCACAAGAAAATCACAAACTTGTGATTAGTTAAACGGTCATTGAAACCCCAGTTGGAAAAGTTAACCAACAACGTTTTTGTTTTACGTTGCCTTTCATAAAGTTGAGGAATTTATTTAAGAGATTTACTAAGAAGGTAAGAAAATATACTTACTTGTCATGTAGACTTTCATTCTTTAATAAATTTTTACCAAAAACCCATCTTTTACTCCAAATAGTAACAGAACTCAAAAATATTCTATTTATCCTAATTGTATAAGGTTCCAAATATTAACACTTTCCATTAAGATTAGGAAAACTATTTTGGAATAAACAGGGACTTCCTGTAGGATAGTGGTAGGTAATAAAGTCGTGTCACACTTTGGTTGTGGGTTCGATTCCTACAGTTTTGTCCAAAGCGACGGGCTATCCCCCAACCTGCAGGTTGTCCTTTTCCTAAAACTATAGTATTATAATATTCCAAAAATAATCTTCAGAAATGTTTTAACCTTAAAAACTTCCTGCAGTACAATCTTTATATATATCACATTATTCTTATAACCAGAATATAATCCTTGAGTCCAAAAGCACTAATACATTAATTATTCTTCTTCAACTGTAGTAACAGCATAAAATTGACCGTGATCCCATGGCCTTTTCTGAGGTATGTTTCCTTGACGCTTAGGAAATTCATTTGCATAATGCCCCATTTCCCTACAATTCTAGCACTCAACATTGATAGCCTCTTTCTTTCCCTTGAACACATGAGCCTGGTGACACTTTTCTCCACATTTATAACAAAATTCCATTCCTTTTAAGCATGTACCAGGGTGATTATTCCCACAATTATCACATAATGTAAAATCCTTCTTTCTCTTTTTCCCTTCATCTGTCTCTTGTTCCACCGTTCTCTTCTTCTCTTGCTTTACTTTGTTGCCATAAGACTTAGAGAATTCTTTTTCTGTCTTGATAGCACATGAGACTATATCTTCGTATGTTGAGAAAGATTGTGATACTAACGCTCGACGAAGAAATGGTTTTAACCCATCAAAGAAACGATCAATATTACTTCTTGGGTTATGTATATAATCTTCTGCATGCCTCGCTAACCTTGTAAAGTTAGCCTCATACTTTGCGACATTCTCATCCTCCCTTTGTCTCAGACTCAGAAATTGTCTTTCCATATCTGCTTGATGGTCACGAGGATAGTATTTTTCTAGGAAAAGCTCTTTGAACTCCCTTCATTCCATATTTGATACCTCATCATCTTCCTTTGTGTTTTGAATCAATGACCACCACGGATAAGCATCTCCAGCGAGGTGATAAACTGCCATGACAACCTTCTCCCTTTCGCTACTCCCCAAGGTGTGGAATATTTTCTCTAAGGAGTTTATCAATTTCTCAACTACTAATGGATTTGTACCCCCATTAAATGTTGGCGGTTGTTGCCTCATGAAGTGGTCTAGAATTGAACCTCCATGTTGCGGATCAGGGTGCTCCATACATGTAAGGTTATTATTCATAACCTGAGTGAGTTGTCCCAGTATGGTGATAAGTTGCTCAAAACCAGTTGTATCTCCAGCTCCACTATAATTATCTTGAACATTAGGGAAATCTCTACTTGGAGTGCATGAATTGATATGGTTTCCATTCCTCCCACTAGGCTCCATTTATATACAATTTCATAAACTAGATTAGTTTATGAAGTGAAATACATGATTCCCTACTTGTAAAACATTTAACATAAATTTAATAGTTTATGGATATAATCCATAATCATAAAAATAAATGTTTTCTTTGAGAATTTATATACACAGAAACCCTTCATAATGGTTTGTAATGAAAATTAGAATTATCATAAGCATATCCCCTGGGAGTGTCGTAACCAAGAGTGTAGCAAGGCCTATTGTCGTGCACTAGTTCCCGTTCGAGTATAGCTCAAAGCAGTGTTTTCGGGTATTCCCCTAGGTACATATGTGCCAGAGCCACCTCTACCCGCTCATATCCAGACAGGGATGTATTGCTCGGAAACTCACAAAAATCTCTATAATACCAAAATTCTAGGAAGTTATTCTATACTAATCCTTAAAATATATCTTTGGTCTATGTGCTCTAATCAGAGTTTATCTAAATCTAGCTTCCAAGGTTAGTACTAAACTACCTCTGATACCAACTGTAACGACCCGACCCCAGCTACCCAGAGTCAGTGCATTATTGCGTAACATTGGCATGATCACAAAAGATCTTTTCTCGAAAGGCTTATTAGTTTAGTAGCCTTGGAAACAACATATACATTCATAAGTCTTACAATATATCATAAAGTAAAAAAAACCTACAACAAAATCTTGTCTTCATATCCCCTCATACTATCCCTGCAGGTCATTCGTAATATACTTCTTTACATCCTCGAAAAATTAATACATTGGAAGGGGTGAGCTCGGATGCTCAGTAAGGATAACAATATAGCGGAAGCTGTCATAAATAAACATAAACATTTAAGGAAATGTATAACTAAAACAAAAGCCATTCAAACTTGAACTTCAACATAATATGGAAAACGTAAAATGAGATAATGCCATTTACTTATTCACATGGATATTCTATTGGTCGAATAATCACCTGCAATATCAATAACCTCTTTCATAATAATGGAATGCATAATGCCAGACTATCATAACCACATAGCCAGGGCCTCGTGCCAAGACTACAAATAAGATTTTGTCAAGGCCTCGTGCCAAGACACTAGTTTGTCTCATGAGACCTACTGATGCATCGAGGAGCTATAGCGGGCTCCACCCATCACTTATTAAGTCCAATGAATTCCTCATATAAACAGGTTGAAACATATCATAAACCTTAACATAATCGTATCACATAAAACATGCATAAAGGAAACATAAAATTTCCACATTTCAGTCACAAGATATCAATAAAAAACATTAATATAATATAAACATTTTCAAAACCATTTTCATTACCAAAATAAAAGAGAATTAAAACTTGGTATTTATTTTTCATTTAAAAAAAGTTATGGCTTGAAGAGGAAGCCGAAACTCAAATAATGGTCACAGCGGCGTAGAAGTCGTTGTCGCCGCATATGTACGACAAGAAAAAAATTTCTTTTTTCCGTTTAGTAAAATTCTTCATATAAAAAAATACTCCTTTTGAATAAAAGTAAAAGTCAAATGGTTTTATACACCATATAGAAGAAATTTTTGTATAAAAGAAAATATGCCTCAATGAATGGAGATTGAGATGAAGTCCTTACAAAGATAATTTTTTTTAAATAAAATAGATATATTATGTGTATTCACTATAATTACACTTAAATAATGTACAAATACAAGATAGGACTTAATAATATCATGACATAATTTGAAATGAGGAGATTAACACAAAGAATGGAAATTGGGTTTAGAAGTTCCCTTACCTCATGTCCGACTTGAATCGATCATTCTTTGACCTCCTGAATAATAAACTAGAGATAATATAAACTTGCTTAAGAGCCTTTTTCAAGTTCATTATCCCTTTTATATCACTCACTACTATGTTACGAAAATTATGTAGTCATTTAATTTAATAACGGTTGTTATGTCGATCTTTGGTACTTGAGTCAAAAGTACACTTTTTATAATTACAAGTTGTTTATGTGGTAAAATATCCATTATCTCCAGAATTATATTCATGATGTAGATATCATATATATCATATATATCCACTATATAAATGAATTTATAATATTACATAACATTTAGAGGTAACAAATGAAATGCACCGTTCATGGAGACAGTAAGCCGTACGTACACATGCACGCTTCTTTCATTTCTATTTCATATTTAATGCAATGAGGTTATAATTATATAAAGGTATAATATAATTCCAGTATAATATAATGTATAATACCATTTACTCTATCCTTTATACATCCCACATATGGCATTAACGATTGAAAACACTTTGATGGGGCGGTAGTCCGCACTTCCTAAAATGAAATTATTGCGTTTACCCATAATGGAAATCGTAAAGGTTTTCCATAAATGAAAAATAAAGAATCATACGGAAAAAAATAACATAATATATATCATATATAAAAATATTGTCATCATAATGGCCACCATGAGAGGAGTTATATGAGTGTTGAACAATCATCGTTTCATGAGGCATAAATTCGCCATCCACAGAAACAGTATATTCTATAACCATTAGATGTAGGTGTGTGTAAGTGTAAATAAAATCCCTCTCATAAAAACATCCTAGTATATTTAATATACTGTTGTTGTTACAAAAAAAAATAATAAAAAGAGTTTATGGGGTTGGAGAAGAAAATAAAACAAAACAATATTAGAGAATACATTACCTTAAAATCGGGTAACTCTTTTTGATTTGAGCCAAAGGCTTCCTTGGGAAGACTTCTGCCCAAATTTTGGATTCTAGGAGTAAGAGATGGAATTTTAGAGAGTATTTGGGCAGAGTTTGGCGGAGCCAAATGGCTTGGATGGTGTGAATAAGGTGGTAATGGTGGGGGCCATTTATAAGAGGAGAGGAGGGACACTCTTGGAAAGTAATGAAATGTTACTTTATTATATAATGAGTTTCAGATTTTAAAAGACCCACACTTATATATTTCTAAGATAAGGTGATAATGGTTCGAAATATACTCATCCAATAGGTTTTTGACAAGTTTATGTCTTATATTTTACATTATCTTTTTATTTTATTTAAATCAATAATTAATGAAGTAATCGCTGCATCATCATGGTGTCATAAATAATTTTATTTATTTAATTTATAAAAATTATAAAAAAATATCATGATGTAGGATATTATTTTATATTACTAATGAATATTTATAGTAAGAAATATGACTTGTATAACCCCATTTAAAAATTGTTTTAGTAAAACAACTCAAGTTTGTGACATTTTTATTTTAACATTAAATAAAATGTTTTTAATGTCATTTTCCTACCAAAGTAGATCCATGGGGTCCCCAAGTTGACCCATGGATTTTCTTGGTCAGCCATGACTCATCCAATAGGGGTAGGAAAAGTGTAAAGGTATTTTCATATTTTAATAATATCATTTTTACCTTAAATTTCACTAATTACCTTTAATCGCGATTAATTAAACTTAAAAGTTACTATTCACCAAAAAATTATTTTAATCCCATTGAACCACATTTTACTTCCAAATGACAACCATGTATGTCGGATTTTTGAAAATCAAATCGCAGAAGTGGTAATGTTTCATTTAAATGAAAAATCAGTTTTTTAACTATCACTTAGTGGTTTCACAATTCATCAAAAATTGAAGTTTTTCAGAACAATGCCAAAATTTCACCCTAAGCTATAATTGATATCCCGAATACAAAAATGATGTCTATTTTAAAAAATTACAAAATATAAGTTTCATTAATTAATTTTATAATAAAATTCTTACCGTCACAACAAATAGCATTTTTTTCAGAAACAATATATATCAAAAGATTGACAATTGTTTATGTCCAATTTCAATGTGAAATTAATTATAATGAACACCATTGGATAAAATTGTAAAAATATATTCTAATTATACTTTAAAACCACTCAATAGTATAATTTATCACTATAATTTATTTTGATTAAAAATATGTTTTTAAGTATTTTTCACTATTCATAAAAAATTGGATGTTCTCAGAAAAATACCGAAAATTCAACATAGGCTAATTTTGAAATTCCAAATCTACAAATGAAATCCATTTTGAAATATAAAATATATATAATTTCAAAAAGTGGGTATTATTATTCATAATGGCTATTTTTATTGGTCGCGGTGTGTTAGAATCTCGAACTTGCGTACAATGAAAGGTATTGCATTCTTGAAAGAGAAGTGTATCATGGAAGCTCGGGGTGTTAATGTCACTCTCAGGCCTCTATGTAATATGTAATGGAACTCCCACATATTCTATATTGACAAAGAAATATACCACATAAACCCTTAATTATTAAATATTATATACCAAAACCACATAATTATAAAATCACATGACTATCACACATGAACCACACTACCTCATCATCAGAATACTACCATATGACATAACATATATCCATTACACCCAATATTATGTTCAAAATAGAGATAGGGAATATTCAATCATTAATATCACCACCACCCTAGATTTTTGGGACAACACCTCAAAATGAAAAACTCATATGGTAATGGGTAACGTTTCCATTTTTTCATGTGGTACATATGAAATAAAAAAATACAATGTTTATAAATAAATCACAGAAGCCAGACATAAATTTTAAATGATAAATGAATCTCCTCTATAACTATAAATATCACCACAAAACTACCGCTACTCAATATAGATACTTCCACTAATGGATAATATATCCAACCAAATAAGATATCCTAAAAACCACACATATCAATCGCACAACATCACCAAAATTAATTTTCTTATCAAAATTAATAATTTTGTATATGAATTAATTTAATTATAACATATTTTCTACCAGATACGACAATATCACATATATACTTCCCTTTCAATAGTTTTTTCTTATTTTACAATTTTACAATTTCCTCATGCATTATTTTTTAGTTGTATTCCATAAGTCATATAGTGAAAAACCTTTTTCAACATTATTTTCATATAATGCAACATCAAACCATTTTTTTCAAATAACCTATTCAAAAATACATCATCTTATTAATTCTCCCATAATAACAACCACTCTACCGTCTCATCCTCTAAAAAATCAATCAAAAGGCAAAATTATTCATACACTACTAAAAAATCAATTACAATAACAAAGAATAACAAACATTTTCAGACATTATCAAGGAAACAACATAAAAAATATCACAAAATATTAAGAACATAGAGGGTGATAGAATAAGTCTCCCCAAAGAACATTATTCTATAATTATGGTTCTCTCTCTATATCTATAGTTTTCCCTCCCCTGTTTCCTTTTGTGGTGCTTAAATAATTTCATGCAATGTTCTTATGGGGTTTTTACGATTTTTATTCAATCCAAAACTATTTTTCTACTCTCCATATTAGTTATGGTTTTTTTGGGTTCATTGATATCCTCAATTAGTGTTTCTTCATAAAAATTCTACTGAAAAATTTTCTTAGTATTTTGTATCACATCTGATTGTACAGACTCTAAGGTCAGATATTTTCCACATTCCACCAATTTTTTATTTTTTAATCTCTCGTATATGTTATTTTAATTGATATATTTATTGTTGTTTTTTATTTTTCACACACTTCACAATATCTAGTTGACATCCACCTACATATTCTTTACTTAACACACCATTCTATAGAATAACCATAGCTAAAAATAGTTGTTTATATGGTGTTTTAATATTGTGATGATGTATTATTAATAAAATATACAACATGTAATCCCACAGAAGTGTCAATAACTATCTTAGTGTCCTATTGTTAGGGTCTATAACTTGTTTATTGTCTCACTACTATAGTCCCACTCCTTTTTCGTTCTCTTCATTCATGATTTTATCCTTAACCCATAATATAGATTCCAAATAGTTCAATGGAATTAGATTACTAAGAGGATTATGATTTTTTAGTGGGGGATTTGAATGAAATTTCTGCTAAGTCAAATCTTCCTCATCTATTTGGTTTTTTTTGATTTCTTCCAAGATACGGTTTGTCATGGTGTCATACCTACCTTTATTTCTAGTCATGGTGGTTGTGATTTATTTATGAATGATGATTATTAAATTGTGATGTAAATGTATATTTTTTGTTAAATTCAATTTTTATTTTATTAGCATCAATAATCTTGAAATTCATCTAATTTCATCAATAATGATGCTTTATAGTTTTGTTTTACTAATTATTTTGGTGTTGTGTAGGTATATGCTCTATAGTATTCTTTAATTGTAGTCGGGTTATGGTGGTGGTTGTGTCTAATATGAAAATATATATATTTAAGGATTTATTTATAGTGGATTGATATAGATTTTTCTATTTAGTTTTTATTGGTTATTTGATGTTGGTTCATGACATTGGTTATGGCTATATGGGGTAGTTCCTTGTTGTGAAGGAAGATTGTGTGCCTATGGTGCTAGAATGAAGCCATCCTGAATAGTGAGTATTTATCCTTAAGAGAAATTTATTTAATGAGGTGTATGATTTTGATTCGTTTGTAAAGAACAAGGCTTGATCCATGAATAGGGATATGTACAATTAGACAACAATCTCTCCCCCTTATTCCCACAAAATAACTGATTTCTGATTTTCTACCATCTCACCCTAAAAATTGGATTTTGAAAGTATTTATGGTATTTTTTTATCGGTAAATTTAAACTAATATGATTATTATATGATTAGGATTCATGTAAGGGTTCCCATAATACCACAATGTGGTTTATTCAAAAGTTGAATAAATTTATTAGAGATATAATTACACCATCTTCAAAAAGAAAATTCTAATTTTACTATATACTCTTTATCATTATAAAAAAATATACAAACAATTATAGTTTAATGAATAAAATAATTTCAACTTCATATTTAATTTTCACATTACAATATATATATTTATAAAATAATATATTTTATTATGGTTAACAACTGAATGTTAATAGTATGTCATAATAGTAAGCATCAATTAAATATTAAAAAACATTATTAATATAATAGGGAAAATGGTTAAAATAATAATTTTTTGAATAATCCTACAATTTCATTTAACTCTTTTTTTAACTTCATTAGTTAAATATCATCTATTTATTTACTATTAAATAAACATATAAAATTAAACATTAACAAAATAATTAATAAAATGAATGTTTGAATCTCCTCTATTGATTGAAGATTTAACAATCACATAATAAGAATAAGAGTAACATGATAATTATACAGAAAAAATCATAAGGATCTTCTAATACTCCAATACATGATAATCCTCGATCAAATCAATGAAAAAACATCAACAAAAATAAATTTTTAACCTATCCAATTGTATTTAATGAATGAAGTACACGGATAAAATGGAATATAAGGATGAGAAAGAAAGATAAATGAATTTAAGGTCATATTGTTTCATATGTAATCAATAAAAAATATACATTAACTTAAATATACCGATATTTATTCAAGGACCACAAAAATACATCCTTGATAAACTTATAGTAAAGAATCATTTAAGAAAATAATGAGTATTAGAGAATAAAATAGATTTTTTACTTAATATTGGTTGACACATAAATCATGTTGTGATGTTTATGGTCATTCCGAAATTATTGTCTATTAGATAACCCTTTAGAAATCACAGTGTGATATCACCAAATTTTACAGTAAATATAAAATATAAAATTGATAAAATTAAGGATGATCTCAACACAATGTTCATCATTTTGCTACAATTATTTAACATCCAAAATAATAATAAAAAATCTCAAGTACCATTAGTCAAATCTAGTAACCTCTAAAATAACACCATGTATAAATAAGGACCACCATAGTGTAACTTACCCAAATAGGGGAACATTAATATCTCATAGATAATCGTTATATGGAATATCATAACTCTAAATAGTTTAATCTAAGTTTTTGTGGAACAATGATATAAATAAACACATATAGAGAATCTCCAAGTACTCACAAATCATATTTTATTGTAAAAAATAAAGACTCAAACCACATTGTTGTTGGGGTTTGGCTTAGTCGTAAGAACCCCGTAATCTTACATGAAAAATGGGGGTTCAAAACCCATTAGGCGCCAGACTGTAGCAGTATTGTAGTGTACTACATAAGTGGTGGAACTATAGAAATGACAGGCACTATAGCAGTGGAAAGTCACTATAGCAGTGGCAGAGCACTGCAGCGGCGACATGTACTGTGTGGTACAATAGCAATGAGTACAATAATAGTACAATTCACAGAATGGGCCTTGGGCCAAAAAATTTGGCATATGGGCCATGTAATGGGAAAAAATCCCACTAGGCCTTTGGGCTATGTAGTGGGTCTCCCAATAGCCAGTTATAGAGGCCCTTTCTTTGAT
This sequence comes from Viscum album, assembly GCA_963277665.1. NCBI lineage: Eukaryota > Viridiplantae > Streptophyta > Magnoliopsida > Santalales > Viscaceae > Viscum > Viscum album. Next base: position 782,526,921 of record OY728164.1, read on the forward strand.
TTAGTAATAAATGAGGATTCAACCCTATCTTTTAAAAATGAAGCCTCAAATAAAAACACTATAGAACATAGAGCATGTAAGACAGATGAAAACAAATATTTTCCTCATTTTAATAGATCATGGTGCAATGCACCATGTCATGGCTTGACTAATGTTCCCAAAGGATATTTCAGTCATCATTCTCCTCTAATCTCCACATTCCACTTCCAAATATCTTTTTGACAGCCTTAAAATGTCAAATCTAAAAATCATAGAATGAGGATAAATCAATGCCTCCACATTGTTTATATAAAGAATATGTTTTGGGTACATATAGGGGTTGGAGGGTTAGAGTGCCATGTGGAACCCTATATTGTTAGGGATGTGTGGAGGCTTGTGAGGGATATTATATTATCATATTTAATTAAATAAAATTATAATGGAATCATATCAAACACCCAGACCTAATTATTCTCTATTAGGTTCATTTTGGAAATTTATCTAGTTTTATATGAATAATTATCCACAAAGATAACTCATATATAGTGGTAAAGTTTACATCATGATTAAAATTGAAAAAATACATCGATTGATGTTTTGGAAGTCCTATTCTATTAATTAGAATATTATCATTGATGAAGTAGTATATCAGTTATAATGAGAAACATTATTTATTAAAAATAAAGCATTTGTTCATTAAAAATAATGACATCATATGTGTTATTTTCATCACTCCAAAAACATGGAGGCATTTTCGTTTACTATATAAGGGAATGAGGTTCCTATGATGATTAATATTACTTATTTAATGACTGATTTATATATATTAATGAAAATCATGTTTAAAATTTAAATATAATAATGATTTTTTAATAGGTAGGGGTAATTCTCCTTTTTATTATGGAATGAATATACACTCTTCAAAATGGTTGATAAGTAACCTATACATGACCTTAACTTCCATTTGTAAAAAAGGATCAATACCAGATGATTTCTTGATGGCCCAAAGGTTTTAAATCGAATGGAATGACCCAAAATTGAGGGCTCTCTAGCACAAAGACCATATATGGAACCATGGACGAAAGAGAGGAGGCTATAACAAGAAATAATACTAGGAATAATGTTACATCAACCCTTAAAAAGTGTCCATCACACCTTGGACCCATTAAAAATATGTGTCTCCCACATCCATTTCATGAACTATTGAATCATGATGGATGAGGCATAATCACATATCATCCCTCCATCTAAAGAGTGTAAGGAGGGAAGGATTATGACTACCATCACACCCATAAATCCTTCAATCCACCCATATGAAGATGCCTGTGAAGCCCCAACATTCTCCACTAGCCTAATTCTCTATATATTTAGACTAGTATCATGATCATAAATTCACAAATAAGATTAACCCACCATCCCACATATCTGAACCATGTGTATTAAAGGGTACATGATAAGTATCATCATGGATATTCCTCTTATTCAGGTTGCACACCCAACAGTTACTCTACACTACTAAAAAATTACATAGAGATGATAGTTAGGGAAATGAAATGTCGTAAAATACATCATGAATCTAGATTAAAGAATATGTCTTTATTTCTTCGTAAAAATTCTTTGAAACAACTAGAAGGCCCAGAGTTTCTGAAAAAAATCAAAAATAGTTTTCCAATAAGTGGAGAAAACACTAATTGCAGGTAACAACCGACCAATGAACATGTCATTTCCACCATCCAAAAACACCGATTCTTTGTCAATTCCCACATAATCGATCAATTACCCTACCAAAACATACATTGATAAAATTTATCACATGATTGTGAATTTATGACCATATATTAATAACATTAGGATAACGACCACTCTTGTCTTGAATCCAGCCTTCTTTAAATTGTGAGCTCGTTCTAAATCCATCAAGAGTTGGATCAACAACTCCACTCAACCATGATCCTTATGTACACTAACTGGAGTGATTATGTTGAATAATAGGGTTTCCATCAATAAAGGTTACATAAAAACTAATTCATATTAGTGATATATCCAATACAGATTGGTTTCATGTCATGATATGGAATAATGAAAAACCAGATCCATCCTCCACATGTCTAACGAGAACCATAACAATGATAATAATAACTTCATATTAATAATGTATATATTTGATGAAATACATGGATTCACATGTGATTATCTATGTGATTTAGACTTATATTGATTGATGTATACTCCTAGTAAAGACAATGATTAATGATGATGGTAAGATCACCAATAAATATTGAGATAGTGGTGAAAATAAAATATTATAATGACGTGGGAAACTCATAATGTTACAATGATTGAACCATGATAATGTGTATATGACCTAATGATATTAAAATTTTTCTTATCACTTTGGTAACATAGTGTAATTTAAAAATACAGTTCATGAAACTGACGTGAAATCAGATTTAGAAAGACAAAGGATTTGAAAATCCCAAATAATGTTTTGATGCCATATAGATTATTGTGTTAAAATTTTATGTCATTGATAGAATGGTGTGGGTATGGTTGATGTTATTTATATGATTAATCATATCATTTTATATATGTGATATAGTATAACATCCCCAAACCTGCACTATGGGATATGATTATCCTATATCATCACTATATTTGTAGCATTAATTCCAATAAATGTCGATGAATTTTATCAATGTAACACATAAATCATTGAAAAAATATTATCACTTTCATTCCAAATGACCTTTTAGGTTTATAGAATTAGATTATTTGGATAATTTCTTACATAAAAAGATTAAATTTTCATTGATTATCAACTTTTCGTATAAAACATGTTCTTTAAAATGACACAGTTTCTCCATTCCAGGTAACTCACATTTCTTGAACACTTTATTTATTAACAGTTCTCCTCATCCTTAATCCATATGAAACATAATTTTAAAACATGGGATATGAAAAAAAACACATATGAAGGGATATATTTAAAAAATATATATAAGCTTTTTAGTATATTCCAAAATAATGTGATCAAATAAGAGGGTTTTCCTTTATCATAAAAAAAATTGATCACAATTAAACATTTACTTTCATATGAAATATGGTTTACTATAATTTTTTTAAAAAAAAATAATATGAATAAATAATGTAATAATCATAGTCATTAGGGTTTCCTAAATAACATGAGTTTCCATGAAAAGAATTTTATTAAAAAAATACATTTTACCATAAAGGAAAATATCATTCCCTTAAAAAAAAGATCATTAGATTACCATATAAGATTAAAATATTTTAGTTAAAATTTATTTTCAAGCATATAAAAATCATGTAGGTTCCTTAGGACATCAAATTCAAATAAACCAAACACAAACAGTTACTAATTGAAAAACCCAAATGTAACACCCCGAGCTTCCACGATACGCCTCTCTTTCAGTAATGCAATAGCTTGCATTGTACGCAAGTTTGAGTTCTAACACACCGCAACTAATCAAAGTAGCCGTTATGAATAGTAATAACCACTTTTTAAAATTATAGAAATTTTATATTTCAAAATGGACTTCATTTTTGGATTCGGAATATCAAAATTAGCCTATGTTGAATTTTTGGTATTTTTCTGAGAACTTCTAATTTTTTATGAATAGTGAAAGATACTTAAAAACAACTTTTTTAATCAAAATAATTTATAGTGATAAATTATACTATTTAGTGGTTTTAAAGTATAATTAGAATATATTTTTACCATTTTATCCAATGGTGGTCATTAGAATTAATTTAACATTAAAATTGGACATAAACAATTGCCAATCTTTTGATATAAATTGTTTCTTAAAACACGCTATTTGTTGGAACAACGGGAATTAATTATAAAATTAATTAATGCAACTTATATTTTTGGAATTTTGTAAAATAGACATCATTTTTGAATTCGGAATATCAATTATAGCTTAGGGTGAAATTTTGGCATTGTTCTGAAAAACTTAAATTTTTGATGAATAGTGAAACCACTAAGTGGTAATTAAATAACTGATTTTTCATTTAAATGAAATATTACCACTTCTGAGATTTGATTTTCAAAAATCCGACATACATGGTTGTCATTAAGAAGTAAAATGTGGTTCAATGAGATCAAAATAATGTTTTGGTGAATAGTAACTTTTAAGTTCTTAATCGCGATTAGAGGTAATTAGTGTAGTTTAAGGTAAAAATAATGTTTTAATAATATGAGATGAGCTTGACACTTGTCCTACTCCTATTGGATGAGTCATGGCCGACCAAGAAAACCCATGGGTCAACTTGGGGACCCCTTGGAGCCACTTTGGTTGGAAAATGACATTAATATATATTTATTTAATGTTAAAATTAAATTGACACAAACATGAGTTGTTTTACTAAAATAGTTTTTAAGTGGGGTTACACAAGTCCAAATTTTGATTATAAATATTCATTAGAAATCTAAAAAGATTTCCTACATCATAGTAATTTTTTTATAATTTTTAGACATTAAATAAATTAAATTATTTATGACATCATGATGATGCAGCGATGACCTCATTATTTAACGATTTAAATAAAATGGAAAGATAATGTAACATACAAAGCGTACACTTGTAAAAAACCTATTAGATGAGTAGATTTCGAACCCTTATCATCTTATCCTAGAATTATATAAGTGTCGGACCTCTAAAATCCGAAACTCATTTTATAATAAAGTGACTTTTCTTTACTTCCAAGAGTGCCCCTCCTCTCCACTTATAAAAGGCCCCCACCTCTCCCACCTCATTTACACTTTGAAGCCATTTGGCTCGGCCAACCTCTGCCCAAATACTCTCCCAACTTCCCCCTCTTACTCCTAGAAGCCTCACTTTGGTCAGAACTCTTTCCAAGGAAGCCTTTGGCTCAAATCAAAAAGAGTTACCCGATTTTGAGGTAATGTCTTCTCTAATGTTGTTTTGTTTTATTTTTCTTCTCCAACCCCCTAAACTCTTTTTATTAATTTAATTTGTAACAACACCAGTATCCTAAATATACTAGGATGTTGTTATAAGAAGGATTAGAGCTACAATTACACACACCTACATCTAATGGTTAAAGAACATACGGTTTCTGTGGATGGCGAATTTCTGCCTCACGAAACGATGATTGTTCAACACTCATATAACACCTTCAAAGGTGGCCATTAAGATGTCACTATATTTATATATGATATATAATATGTTTATGTGTTACTTATGCTTCTTTATTGCTCATTTATGACATGCTTTATGATTTCCATTATGGGTAAACGCGATAATTTCATTTTAGGAAGTGCGGACTACCGCCCCCTCAAAGTGATTTGAATCGTTAATGCCATATCTGGGATGTATAAAGGATGGAGTAAATGGTATTATAAAATATATTATACTGGAATTATATTATACATTTATATCATTATGATTTCATTCCATTAAATATGAAATATAAATGAAAGTAGCGTTCATGCGTACGTACGGCTTACCGTCTCCATGAACGGTGCATTTCATTTCTTACCTCTAAATGTTACGTAATATTATAAATGAATGTATATACTGGATATATATGATATATATGACATCTAAATCATGAATATAATTCTGGAGATAATGGAAATTCTACCACATAAACAACTTGTAATTATAAGAAGTTTATTGTTGACTCAAGTACCAAAAATCGACAAAACGACCGTTATTAACTTAAATAATTACATAATGTTCATAACATTGTAATAAGTGATATAAAAAGGATAATGAAATTGAAAATGGTAGATATTAACTCTATTTTATTATTCAGGAGGTTAAAGAACGGTCGAATCAAGTCGGACACAAGGTAAAGAAATTTCTTAACCCAACTTCCATTCTTTGGGTTAATCTTCTACTTTCAAATTATGTCATGATATTATTATGTCCTATCATGTATTTTTACATTATTTATGTGTAATTATAGTGAATACACATAATAGACCTACTTTATAAAAAAAATGATCTTTTTATGGACTTCATCTCAATCCCCTTTCATTAAGGCATATTTTCTTTTATACACAACTTTCTTTTATACGGTGTATAAACCCCTTTGACTTTTACGGTTATTCAAAAGGAATCTTTTTATACGAAGAGTTTTGATAAACGAAAAAAGGGAATGTTTTTCTTTTCGTACTTATGCGGCGACAACGACTTCTCCGCCGCCGTGACCATTATTTGAGTTTCGGCTTCCTCTACAAGCCATCATTTTTTAATGAAAAATAAATACAAAGTTTTAACTTTCTTTTATTTTGGTATTGAAAATGGTTTTGAAAGCATTTTTATTATATCAATGTGTTGTATTGATATCTTGTGATTGAAATGTGGAAATGTTATGTTTCCTTTATGCATGTTTTATGTGATACGATTATGTTATGGTTTATGATATGTTTAAACCTATTCATATGAGGAATGTATTGGACTTAATAAGTGACGGGTGGAGCCCGCTATAGCTCCTCGATGCATCGGTAGGTCTCATGAGACAACTAGACATGGAATTGGCCAAGGCCCTTTCCCAATTTGATTTATGGTTTTGGCCGAGGCCTTAATAATTTTAGACATCTTGGCCGAGGCCTTGACAAAATGTTTCAGAATGCCTGACATTATACATTCCCTCATTATGAAAGTGGTTATTGATCTTTCATGTGATTATTCGTCTAGTAGAATATCCATGTGAGTAAGTAAGTGGCATTATTTGATTTTACTTTTTCCATATTATGCTGAAGTTCAAGTTTAATAAGGCTTTTGTTTAGTTATACATTGCCTTAAATGTTTATGTTTATATATGAAAGCTTCCGCAATATTGTTATCCTTACTGAGCATCTGAGCTCACCCCTTTCAATGTTTTAATATTTTCCAAGATGTGAAGAAGTATTTTATGAATGACCTGCAGGGATAGTCAGAAGAGGATATGAGTGTGGACTATGAAGACTTTGTTATTAGTTTTTCACTTTATGATGTAATGTAACACTTATGAATGTATCTAGTGTTTCCAAGGCTAATAACTAATCGGTCTTTCGAGACTTGATCTTTTGTGATCATGCCAATGTTACGAAGTAACGCACCGACTCTGAGTAGCTGTGGTCGGGGTGCTACAGTTGGTATCAAAGGCAGTTTAGTACTAACCTTGGAAGCTAGATTTAGATAAACTCTGATTAGAGCACATAGCCCGAAGATAGACTTTGAGGATTAGTATAGAAGAAATTCCTAAAATTCTGGTATTATAGAGATTTTGAGAGTTTTCCGAGCAATACATCCCTGTCTGGATACGAGCAGGTAGAGGTGGCTTTGGCACATATGTACCTAGGGGTAAAACCCGAAAACACCGCTTTGAGCTAGACTCGAACGGGAATTGGTGCACGACAACGGGCCTTGCTGCACTCTTGGTTACGACACTCCCGGGGGATATGCTTAGGATAATTCTCATTTTCTTTACAAACCACTATGAAGGGTTATGAGTATATACATCCTCAAAGGAAACATTTATTTTTATGATTATAGATTATATCCATAAATAGTTCAATTTATGTAAAGTGTTTTACAAATATGGAATTATGTATTTTATTTCATAAACTAATCTAGTTTATGCCATTGTTTAGAAATGGCGCCTAGTGGAAGGAATGGAAACCGTATCAATGCGCGAACTCCGTGTAGGGATTGCCCTCCTGCTCAAGATAATTATTGTGGATCTGGAGATACAAATGGTGCTGATCAACTTATTACCATACTGGGAAAACTCACTCAGGTTATGAATAATAACCTTACTCGTATGGAGCACCCTGATCCGCAATGTGGAGGATCAATGCTAGACCGTTTCATGAGGCAACAACCACCAACCTTCAATGGGAGTACAAATCCTATAGTAGCTGAGCAATGGATAAATTCCTTAGAGAAAATATTCCATGCCTTGGGGAGTAGTGAAAGGGAGAAGGTTGTCATGGCAGTTTACCGCCTCACTGGAGATGCCGATCAGTGGTGGTCGCTGATTCAAAACACAAAGGAAGATGATGACGTATCAAATATGGAATGGAGGGAGTTCAAAGATCTTTTCTTAGAAAAATACTTTCCTCGTGACCATCGAGCAGATATGGAAAGGCAATTTCTGAGTCTGAGGCAGAAGGAGGATGAGAATGTCGCAAAGTATGAGGCTAACTTTACAAGGTTAGCAAGGCATGCTGCCAATTATATACGTAACCCAAGGAGTAAGATTGATCGTTTCTTTGATGGGTTAAAACCATTTCTTCGTTGATCTTTAGTATCACAATCCTTCTCATCATACGAAGATGTTGTCTCGTGTGCTATCAAGACAGAAAAGGAATTCTCTAAGTCTTATGACAACAAAGTAAAGCAAGAGAAAAAGAGAACGGTGGAACAAGAGACAGATAAATGGAAAAAGGGAAAGAAGGATTTTCCATTATGTGATAATTGTGGGAAGAATCACCCTGGTAATTGCCTAAAAGGAATGGGAGTTTGTTATAAATGTGGAGAAAAGGGTCACCAGGCTCGTGATTGCAAGGGAAAGAAAGAGGCTATCAATGTTGAATGCTACAATTGTAGGGAAATGGGGCACTATGCAAATGAATGTCCTAAGCGTCAAGGGAAATTACCTCAGAAAAGGCCAAGGGATCAAGGACAATCTTATGTTGTTACTACAGTTGAAGCAGAATAACTAATGTATTGGTGCTTTTGGACTCATGGATTATATTCTGGTTATAAGAATAATGTGATATATATAAATATTGTACTGTAGTACTTTTTGATTTCAGTAAGGCTTTAATATGATTAAGGTAATCATATTTTTAGTATGTGACAATAAGAGAAACTTTTATTTGTTTGGGGAATCTGATGTTACGATTGATTTTGGAATTTAGAGACCTTTTAGAGAAAGTCTGGACGGAGGTATTTTGGATAACTATAAAGGTTGGAATGGATTAAGTTGAACTTTGGATAGTATTGTTTAAGGTTAAAACATTTTTGAAGATTATTTTTTGGAATATTATAATACTATAGTTTTAGGATAAGGACAACCTGCAGGGTGGGGCATAAACCGTCGTGTCGAACAAAGCTGCAGGAATCAAACCCACAACCATAGTGCGACAGGACTTTATTCCCTACCACTAGCCTACAGGAAGTCCCTAGTTATTACAATATAATTTTACTAATCTAAATGGTATGTGTTAACATTTGGAACCTTATACAATTAGGATAAGTATAATATTTTTGAGTTCTATTATCTTTTTGAGTGAAAGATGAGTTGAAGGTTGAAACTCTAATTGTCAAGCATAAATATATATATATACCTATCTCTTATTCAATGAATAAATTAATTCTTAAACTTTAGTAAAGGGATATTAAAACAAAAAATGTGTTATCCTAATACCTTATGTCTTGTTGAACTGATGATATTTTAAATCAACATAGATTGAAGGCTTTGAGGCCCTCAATTTGACAGTTGATTGTGATTGATGACCTCAATCACTCCCTACAAATATTTACGTTTTTCCTCCAATTATATGTCTCTAATTGCCACAAATGTTCTCCTTATCGAGATCATAATTTGGTGGTCACCTTCTTATTTCCATTTCCCTCTTATTAAGGCTAAATTTTATTAACCTTATTTCCGATGTGGGTTTTCCACAAAGGTATTTTCTATTTTCAACCTTTTTTTTCAAAGAAAATTTTCAAATTGCGAGGACGCAATTTATTGAAGGAGGGGAGAATGTAACACCCCGAGCTTCCACGATACGCCTCTCTTTCAATAATGCAATAGCTTACATTGTACGCAAGTTTGAGTTCTAACACACCGCAACTAATCAATGTGGCCGTTATGAATAGTAATAACCACTTTTTAAAATTATAGAAATTTTATATTTCAAAATGGACTTCATTTTTGGATTCGGAATATCGAAATTAGCCTATGTTGAATTTTTGGTATTTTTCTGAGAACTTCTAATTTTTTATGAATAGTGAAAGATACTTAAAAACAAATTTTTTAATCAAAATAATTTATAGTGATAAATTATACTATTTAGTGGGTTTAAAGTATAATTAGAATATATTTTTACCATTTTATCCAATGGTGGTCATTAGAATTAATTTAACATTGAAATTGGACATAAACAATTGCCAATCTTTTGATATAAATTGTTTCTTAAAACACGCTATTTGTTGTGACAACGAGAATTAATTATAAAATTAATTAATGCAACTTATATGTTTGGAATTTTGTAAAATAGAAATAATTTTTGAATTCGGAATATCAATTATAGCTTAGGGTGAGATTTTGGCATTGTTCTGAAAAACATCAATTTTTGATGAATAGTGAAACCACTAAGTGGTAGTTAAATAACTGATTTTTCATTTAAATGAAATATTACCACTTCTGAGATTTGATTTTCAAAAATCCGACATACATGGTTGTCATTAAGAAGTAAAATGTGGTTCAATGTGATCAAAATAATTTTTTGGTGAATAGTAACTTTTAATTTCTTAATCGCGATTAGAGGTAATTAGTGTAGTTTAAGGTAAAAATAATGTTTTAATAATATGAGATGAGCTTGACACTTGTCCAACTCCTATTGGATGAGTCATGGCCGACCAAGACAACCCATGGGTCAACTTGGGGACCCCATGGATCCACTTTGGTTGGAAAATGACATTAATATATATTTATTTAATGTTAAAATTAAATTGACACAAACATGAGTTGTTTTACTAAAATAGTTTTTAAGTGGGGTTACACAAGTCCAAATTTTGATTATAAATATTCATTAGAAAGCTAAAACGATTTCCTACATCATAGTAGTTTGTTTATAATTTTTAGACATTAAATAAATTAAATTATTTATGACATCATGATGATGCAGTGATGACCTCATTATTTAACAATTTAAAAAAAATGGAAAGATAATGTAAAATACAAAGCGTACACTTGTAAAAAACCTATTGGATGAGTAGATTTCAAACCCTTATCATCTTATCCTAGAATTATATAAGTGTGGGACCTCTAAAATCCGAAACTCATTTAATAATAAAGTGACTTTTCTTTACTTTCCAAGAGTGCCCCTCCTCTCCACTTATAAAAGGCCCCCACCTCTCCCACCTCATTTACACTTTCAAGCCATTTTGCTCGGCCAAAGTCTGCCCAAATACTCTCCCAACTTCCCCCTATTACTCCTAGAAGCCTCACTTTGGGATGAACTCTTCCCAAGGAAGCCTTTGGCTCAAATCAAAAAGAGTTACCCGATTTTGAGGTAATGTCTTCTCTAATGTTGTTTTGTTTTATTTTTCTTCTCCAACCCCATAAACTCTTTTTATTAATTTCTTTTGTAACAACACCAGTATCCTCAATATACTAGGATGTTTTTATAAGAAGGATTCGAGCTACAATTACACACACCTACATCTAATTGTTAAAGAACATACGGTTTCTGTGGATGGCGAATTTCTGCCTCAAGAAACGATGATTGTTCAACACTCATATAACACCTTCAAAGGTGGCCATTAAGATGTCACTATATTTATATATGATATATAATATGTTTATGTGTTACTTATGCTTATTTATTGCTCATTTATTACATGATTTATGATTTCCATTATGGGTAAACGCGATAATTTCATTTTAGGAAGTGCGGACTACCGCCCCCTCAAAGTTATTTGAATCGTTAATGCCATATGTGGGATGTATAAAGGATGGAGTAATTGGTATTATACACTATATTATACTGGAATTATATTATACATTTATATCATTATGATTTCATTCCATTAAATATGAAATATAAATGAATGTAGCGTTCATGCGTACGTACGGCTTACCGTCTCCATTAACGGTGCATTTCATTTCTTACCTCTAAATGTTACGTAATATTATAAATGAATGTATATACAGGATATATATGATATATATCACATCTAAATCATGAATATAATTCTGGAGATAATGGATATTCTACCACATAAACAACTTGTAATTATAAGAAGTTTATTGTTGACTCAAGTACCAAAAATCGACAAAACGACCGTTATTAACTTAAATAATTACATAATGTTCATAACATTGTAATAAGTGATATAAAAAGGATAATGAAATTTAAAATGGTAGATATTAACTCTAGTTTATTATTCCGGAGGTTAAAGAATGGTCGAATCAAGTCGGACACAAGGTAAGGAAATTTCTTAACCCAACTTCCATTCTTTGGGTTAATCTCCTACTTTCAAATTATGTCATGATATTATTATGTCCTATCTTGTATTTTTACATTATTTATGTGTAATTATAGTGAATACACATAATAGACCTACTTTATAAAAAAAATGATCTTTTTAAGGACTTCTTCTCAATCCCCTTTCATTGAGACATATTTGGTTTTATACACAACTTTCTTTTATACGGTGTATAAACCCCTTTGACTTTTACAGTTATTCAAAAGAATCTTTTTATACGAAAAGTTTTGATAAATGACAAAAGGGAATGTTTTTCTTTTCCGTACTTATGCGGCGACAACGACTTCTCCGCTTCCGTGACCATTATTTGAGTTTCGGCTTCCTCTACAAGCCATCATTTTTTTAATGAAAAATAAATACAAAGTTTTAACTTTCTTTTATTTTGGTATTGAAAATGGTTTTGAAAGCATTTTTATTATATCAATGGGTTGTATTGATATCTTGTGATTGAAATGTGGAAATGTTATGTTTCCTTTATGCATGTTTTATGTGATACGATTATGTTATGGTTTACGATATGTTTAAACCTATTCATATGAGGAATGTATTGGACTTAATAAGTGACGGGTGGAGACCGCTATAGCTCCTCGATGCATCGGTAGGTCTCATGAGACAACTAGACATGGAATTGGCCAAGGCCCTTTCCCAAATTGATTTATGGTTTTGGCTGAGGCCTTAATCATTTTAGACATCTTGGTCGAGGCCTTGACAAAATGTTTCAGAATGTCCGGCATTATACATTCCCTCATTGTGAAAGTGGTTATTGATCTTTCATGTGATTATTCATCTAGTAGAATATCCATGTGAGTAAGTAAGTGGCATTATTTGATTTTACTTTTTCCATATTATGCTGAAGTTCAAGTTTAATAAGGCTTTTGTTTAGTTATACATTGCCTTAAATGTTTATGTTTATTTATGAAAGCTTCCGCAATATTGGTATCCTTACTGAGCATCTGAGCTCACCCCTTTCAATGTTTTAATATTTTCCAGGATGTGAAGAAGTATTTTATGAATGACCTGCAGGGATAGTCAGAAGTGGATATGAGTGTGGACTATGAAGACTTTGTTATTAGTTTTTCACTTTATGATGTAATGTAAAACTTATGAATGAATCTAGTGTTTCTAAGGCCACTAAACTAATCGGTCTTTCGAGACTTGATCTTTTGTGATCATGCCAATGTTACGAAGTAACGCACCGGCTCTGAGTAGCTGTCGTCGGGGCGCTACACCAATGGGATAATTTCAACACAATTCTTTGAAGAACATAAATAATACATAATCTTAATGATATACATATCTAACTAATCCATAAATATAGTAATTATACAAATAAAAAATCATACATTAAACACATGAAATCATTAATTTCCATTATAAAACATAGAAAAATATACATTGAAAGCCATAAGAAAAACATGTTCAGATATAAATATATTTAATCTATTGAAACTGAATTTTCAAACATCAAATACAAAAAACAAGAAGAATAACATTTTTTTATTGAAACATGGAATCATATTTTGGAATACAACTATCAAATAATAGTTGTTATGGAGGAAAAATAATTGATGTCATATTTGTTAAAAACACTCCCTTTGTACATTATAAATAAATTCAACCATTATGTAAGAGATATTCAAAAATATTTCTTTCAAATAACATTGTATGAATTTATAGGGAAAATTAAAATTAAATTTCTAATTAATTTATTTGAAAATTTACAAACCCATCAAAAAATATTTACATGGAAGAAAATGATTAGAATAAAATGATCAAAGCATTTTATAACTATGATTTAAGATTGAATATCGAATACCACATCTCCGGAAATTTCCATGAAATTAAATTAAATCATATATAATGATCTTATATTAATCATTTACTTTATTAATAGGCATTTTTCATGATTATTTCATTATCATAATATATATTATATTATTTATTACCATATCATATATAATTACTCAATCAATTGACTTCATGTCTATTGTTTTAAAGATGTTGTGTTCATAATCAAAGATAAAGAATTGATAGGATGGTCATGGTCAAAAGGTTAATTTTTAAATTATATATATAATAAATTCACATGTTTGTTCATCAATAAATATTTTATAACCATCCATGTAAAGTAGTCATGGAAAAAAATATATCAACTCATGAGATAATAGTCTACACGTACACACAAACAATGTTTTTACTTTTTATTGGTGGAAAAGTAAACAAGTCCAAAAAATTATAATATACCAATAATAATTAAGATGTTATAGAATAAAAATAACTACATTAAATCTATACCCATGTTCAACCATGAGCTGTATTTTTTTAATAATGATGTTAATCACTATATGTAATTGGTCATCTCTACGTATGCATGTGTGATGGTTCCATTTTTAAATATTTGAATTGTATAAAGATAGATAATATATTATATTTCTATAATCATAATTATTTCATGAATATATTATATATATATTATACCCATCAAAATAACATTCCATTATAGAAGGTGAAATGAAAATAAATACATCGGTTTGTGATGTGATAGTCGGCATATATGCGCAGACATTATTTTCATTTCCAATTTGATAGACATCATGATTAATTAATTATAATATCAATATAATAACATTTTATTATATGGTAGATACTAATTTTGTTATATATGAATGTTTAGGAAAAAATTATATGAAGAAAAATAAGAAATAAAATTAAAATGACTATTTGGGATGATTGACTCATCTTTGAGGTACCTCCATCAGATCACTCTTTAAGGATCCAAGGTATAGTATTTTAAGAATAATTTCAAATCTATAATGAATCTATGTAATCTAATAATATATTTTTGCTTGTTTTTTATATAAGTGGATCAATATGTGTGAGGAAGATCGCATAACTGGTGTCTTTATATAAGATAAGAGTGGTTCACCTTGGAAATACATAAAACAATAGATTAATATAAATTATTTTTCATATTCATGTTGAAAAAAATAGTAATAGATAAAATATATGATAGAAATAAGTTTTATTAATTTCATATAAAAAAATAAAACATTTTTATTTGATTTTTTAACTCTTATCACTTTGTTTTAACCCTCTACAAATTCTTTTCATGATTACCATGATAATAATTTTTTTTACACTAGGGTACAATAATGTTACAATATAAGGAATATTGACCCATATATAGAGTTTTTTTTTGTATTATTGAATATATTCTATTCAAATTTCAAAAAAAAATATTTTAATCAATTTTAAATCTTTTAAAAATTAATAATTCAACCTAATATATATTTTAAGTCATTTATATATCCATTCACATAATTGAAATAAAAAAAAATCAAGAGAGTACTTTAGTTTGAATATAATATTTTAACACATTAGTAATATATTTTTTGTATCTAATAAATTATTGGAACACCATAACTCAATAAAAAATATTACTTTTACAGTTTTTAAAATAATTTACATGATTCTTCTTCAGCTTGTAGAAGCATTGTTTCAGTTTTCTGTAAGATGTTTAGGTAATTAATTCTTCATAAAAATATAAAAATAAATAAAAACATATATTCAAATTTAAATTAAGGTCTTAATAATATTTTATAATTGTTTTTATCCTTATAAAAAATATTAAATATTTTAAAATAATGAAATTGGAATCTTGAAATTTTCTTTTAATTAAAATAATATAATGGTTTTTATAAAGAAAAAATGGAACCCCAATTACATATTCTTAATTATTGGATAGTTTTTTTTCTGAAATATTGTCATAAAATTGAATAAATTTATGTTTTGGGAAATTTTAAATCCTTTAAATTTTAGGTTAAAGCATAGTAAACCCAAATAACCTTTCACTAGGTTGATACATCTTTATATTGGTTACTATTCATTATAACAAAAAATAAAGCTCAAATATTTAACAAATTTTTTCATTCTAAATAAATAATATGGAATCTATTTTAGAAAATTAAATCCAATTATGTTTTAGAAATTAATTCTAAAATAATCATGTGAATCTCAATAAAAAACACATTTCTGTAAAAATGAATTTTTATGTATAAATTGATTGTTACACTGTAATTTTGTTTAATTTCAATTAAAATGATAGAATCATTTTTTAGTAATAAAAATTAAATAAATTTTAAATCCAATTCAAAATGAAATTCTATTTTTAAAATTATTGAAAAGAAATTTCAACATTCTATTAAATCAGTTTTCCACTATTCACTAAAAAATATATGTTATAAAAATAATCCAGAAATATGACCCTAATATAAATTTAATATGATGATTTCAGAAATAATAATATTTTTATAAAAAAAATTATATAGAGGAAATTAATTTTAATATTCACTTCACAAAAAGAAAGAAATACCATTTTTAATGAAAATATATTTTTGATCCATAAAACCATTTACCAAAAATATATTTCTTATTTTCATATGAATTAATAAAATAATTTTTATTGATTGGGGGAATATATATATATATATATACATACATATTTTCCAATTTAGTTACTCTTATTTAAACCTTCCAATTCAACATCTTTGTTATAATGGTCATCTAAAATTAAAACATTTCATAGTTCTTAATGTTCAGTGTCTTGTGTATTGTATGTTATCAAAAATTATCTTATTTTTTAATTTTGTGGTATTAAATTATAAGCATTAAATTGATTATTTCTTATAAAATCATACTCTATTCCAATAAAAATGGAATAAAACATTTCGTAACATCAATTCCAAAGAGTAGAAGAAAGAACATATGATTTTAAAGAAATAAATTTATAATATATATTTTTAAAAATATCATTATTTAAAAACCACATTATAAAAAGTGTTATTAAAAATTAATTTTTACAAGAGTAAAAATTAAAAAGGAAGGTAACATGGAATAACACAAAATTAGATTCCACTTTAATCTTATACCATATTTCGATAATTGAATATTCATGATAAATCGTTCCATCCCGAAATATTAAAATCCATTTCTAATGGATCACATATTCTAAAAAATGACTAGAATTTATTCCATAATACTTTAGACATTAACTGTAAAAAATATTTAGAGCAGGTTATGATAATATCTGATATGAAGAATTAAAACATTATTCCTAAAAATCCTTGAAAAAAATTCTCAAAGTTATACATTATAAATTTTAATGATTAACAACTATACAAATCATTAAAATATTAAAGAAAAAGATAGAAACATAGAAATCATGATTTTCTCACACATCCTTTCATGGTAAATTGGCCTTTTATCTCCAAAAAAATTATTCACTCATAAATTTATATAAAAAATGAATATGTCATAATCAAAGAATATCCAAAATATGAAATTATTTTCCATAAATCACACTAATAACAAAAAATCCAAAATAAAATCATTTATAATTATAAAAAATTCAATCTTTATTCTTAAAATAAAATTCCAACTTAACCAAAATTATTTCTAGTTGACATAATTATATAATCATCCCAAAATTGTGAAATTATTCAAAAGTAATAATCATATTATCACTATATAAATTACCAATAACATGGTTAAATATATGATAAAACATATGTTCCCATAATATAATAATTCTTTTTCAATGTTATCCATAATTACCTCAACACCAAAAATCATCATAACCCAAAAAGGTTATTATTTCCTTTCTACTAAATCCCATAAAATTTAAAATGGAATATTTCACAAATAATATTTTGAATTCAAATATTTATAAACATAAGGTATACACATACATTAAAAAAATTTCATAACTAACTGAATGTCTCCAAATGTACCATTAATCACCTTAAAATCACATCACATATAATATCAAAAGGGGGCATTTATACCTATTATAATATGATCAACCTTATAATTTTAACCCCATGATCGTATCAAACTCTGTTATTGTAAAATTATTTTAAAACATTCTAATATATATTTTTATCCAAAAAAATTTCTAATATCATCTATTATAGACTTTAACCCCTACTCATGGTTCTGGTGATAAAAATATTTCCTTTATAATTATGGGTTTAATACCGATGAACATGACCTGATTTTTACCATCCAAAACATAAAAAATAAAAAATAAATATTTGATCTATTATAGAAGGAATGATATTTTAATATTATATTTTAGATATATTGGAGGAATAATAACATATAAATGTGTACATTTCAACACAATAGCTATTTTTACTATAAAAACTTTTCTTTTTAATTAAACACATTATTTCATTATAGTAATTCCCATAAGAATTTTCTTTTCATTGTAAACATTTTTACTCATCGTTAATCTATGAGAAAAATAATTTTAAATCATTATTATATCTAAAAAATCTCAACAAGTGATATATATATAAAATAATATAAAATTGTTAGTCTATATCAAAACAATGTAATCATATAAGAGTGTTTGCCTTCAGTAAACAAATTTTTAACTAATATAATCATATACATACACTTCAAATTAACTTTAATCTCCAAATTGTTTTTTAAGAAATATTCTAATAGAAAAATAGAAACCAAAATAACACTCATGTGTAATTTATATAAAATATGAGAATACATGAAAATATTTTTCTTAAAAACATAACTTTTACCCTTAATGAAAATAATCCTTACATTAAAAAAATTAACATTAGATTATATTATAAAATAAAAAATATTTAATTGAAAAGTCACTTTAATGGATATAAAATTAATGTATTTTAAATGTGACATCATATTTATTTAACCATTAAAACTATCCTCACAATAACCCATATAAATGAAATAACCTACTTGGGGTTTTCCAACATAATTCTCTAGAGAATATAATAAATTAACCTATGAATTGGAGACCTATATTTGGATCAAATATCATCATAAACAATGGTCAAGGACTAAAACATAAACTTAACACATAAAATACTACATTTCTATAATCAAATTAAAAATATAATTTGGAAACCATAAGATAATGATTTCTGAACATTAAAATTTCACTTTCCTATAAAACTTTATTTTCAAAAATATAATACCTAGTACAATGGGTAAATGGATTTTCATTGAATAAAACATTGAATATTATTAAAAAATCCAAATATAATATAATGATTATATTGGCAGGATAATCCATTGATGTCATATACATAAAAAATATCACTTCTATACTTTATAAAGAAATTCAAACATTCCATGTGAAATAAAAAAAGATTCTATTCAAGATCCATTGTAAGAAATAAAAATGAGAAGTAAAATTACAATATTAATTTATTTATTTTAATATTTATCAATCCGTAAAATATATGTACATGGAGTAATAATATTAGAAATAAATATTTATAACATTTGAAATCTATTTTTTGAGATAGAATATTTAATACCTCATCTCTAAACATTCCATGTATGTTCTTTAAATCACGTATAAAGAAATTATATTAATTATTTAAATTATTAGTAACCTACTATATGAATATATCTTATCATTATATACATTATTTCATTTATTACCATGACTTATATTGTTACCAAATTTATTTACATCATTTCTGACATTTTGAGGATGTTCGATTCATAATCATGGGAAAAACATTTTTACGATTAATATAGAAAACGTAGCCATTGATAATATTTCTCTAGAGTAACTTTTATGTAATAATTAATTATTTAATACATAAAATAATTTTTTATCCAAATATGACAATTGGTCGCTAAAAACAAAATATATTTTCTTGTGAGGTTGTTGTGTGCAATTACTCAGGTAAAATCAAAAAAATATAAAAATTTATCTTCCAATAACATTAAATTGTTTAAAAAATTAAATAACATGATTAAATATATCCCTATAACAATTCATGATTTTCGGTTTATAAAAAATAAAGACATCACTATTTGTAGATGGTAGTCCATACATGTGGATGTGCAATCAATCAATTTTTAACGATTGGATTGGAATAAAGATAGATAATAAAATATATTTATTTAAACATAATTAGGACTTCAAAATATTATTTATAAATTAAATCCAATATAATCATCATCATGAAATATGATTATGATAAACAAAATACACAGGTTCATGAGGTACTGTTTTGCACGTACACATGAATGATGGTTTTACTTCTGATTTGATGGAAAGGGATATGAATATGGTTTGATATTAACATAAAATATATCATTATATGGGATTTAATTTTGTTATTATATTTTAATGGTTACTAAAATAGTGGATGAGTTATAATTAGAAGTAAAATGAAAATACATGGTTAAGATGATTACATTCTCTTTAAAGAAAATCATTTGGATCTCTCCTTATGGACCCAATGAATATAATTTTATGATGTAAAACTACTATAGAATGTATATAATGAAGTTAACATGAATATTTTTAAGGTTTAGGTAGTTAAAAGTGTTTCATTATATGTAATGATGAGAGGATAATTGGTGTAATTACAAAAGACAAGAATCAATGAACCTTGGACTTATATAACATATTAATTCAATATAAATTAATTTTTATATTCATGTGGAATAAAATTAATATATTTTTAATATAAGAAGGTGACAAGACTATATAATCTAATATTATACTATTTATAAATGTTTAAAATATGTTTTACCCCTTATCATTTTTCTTTAATCCATGTTAACCATTTTAATGATTACTATAATAACAATCTTTTTTAAACTTTAGGGATATAGAAAATTACTATATAAAGAAAAATGATCCATAAATGGAAAGAGATTTATATTATATTTCATATCTTGATAAATTTTCAAAATATAATTTCTTTATTAATTACAATTCATTTATTTAAATATTTTTTAACATAAAATACTATGAAATTCATTTTTAGACTATTCATATAATTGATAATAAATAATATTTAATGTCATTTAGTTAAAATATATATATTTTAAATGTCAATAATAAAATATATATTTCCAAAAAAATTCAAGGATCACCATAACTCAACAAATTAATATTACTTTTATATTTTTAATATCATTTAATCGATTCTTCAACTACATGAAAAAACACTATGTTGACATTCTGTAAACATTTATGTTAATTGTTTCATAGTTGAAAATTAAAAAAACTAACTAATTAATAAATATTCACTTACATAATAACATTTTATAATCATCTATAACATGATATTTCCCTTAAAAATTTATTATTGTAATTATATAGAAGAAGTAGACATTTTTGAATTTTTTGTTACTTAAAATTATAAAAATGTATTTATCAAATAAAAATGGAACCAAAATTATATTTTTGGTAAAATATAAATGGGGTGGCCCAATTGGACTCTTCCAATTAATTAATGTATCATGTTATAATGATTTAAAATCAGTTTCACATTAGTTGTAACTATAGTTAATTGAATAAACACTTTAATGTTGGGAAAAATAATTTCATTAGTTACTAGTCTTTTTTATTATAAATAAAGATAACATATTTACAAAATTTTGAAATTATGATTCCAAATATGGAATAATTTAATAAAATTTTCTGCCAATAAGTGGATGAAATTACTTCTAATATAAACTATAATGTGCTATGAAAAATAGTTTTCTAGATAAAATCATTTTAAATTATAAAATATTTTTTAAACCAAAATTAAGAGAAATGAAAATTATAATGACATTAATTGATTTGGGTTTTAATAAATGTAATTAAAGAAGTTTTAAAAACTTTTGTAAACAAATATAATCTTTAAAATACTTGAAAATAAAAAATGTTCTCCATAAAATCATTATTTTTTAACAATCAGAGAAAAATATATCTTTCATGAAAAATCTAAAAATGTCAGCCTGAGGTAAATTTGATATGCATATTTAAATAATTATACCATTTATATAATATAAAATTTCCAAAAACATCATTAATTAATTATAATAATATATTTACAAAAATTTAATAAAAATTGTTTTTGAAGAATTTTTTTAGGGCATATAATCAATTTACTATAAACTGAGTACAAATTTCCTAAAAATTATTCAATAAATTTTTAATGATTATAAATTATACAAATACATATAAATATTTCATAACATGGTAACTCCTATTAATACCTTCTAATTAAATTTCTAGGTTTTAGATTTTATAATAAATAATATTATTTTTTGGTCCCTAAAGCACAATACTTTGGGTCCTATTAGATATTGAAGATAGTCTTATTTTAAAGTAAATGGGTATTATATAAAGTATAATAGTTTGAAGATGTTGATACAGATGTTAAAATGGATTTTTTACTCTCAAATTAACTCACTTCACTAGATAAAAAAATGATAATGGCATATACATGTATCTATTTTTCTTATCTTTGGTCTTGGGATTCATGTATTTTAGAAAAAAATTGAGTATTTTTACTGATTCACCATCATTTTCTTAGGTTTCAGTTAGAATATATTTAATGATAACATGTAAACTATTTATCACCCATAACATTGAGATTATGGTTTCTTTTCTAGTTTTGATACTAAATGAATCAACAAGCGGTGATTTATATTCCAAAATTTAGCAGTTCAAATCATTAATTCTTTAATCCATTCATAGATTATGTAAAAATTTAAAATTTAAAATTACATTTAAAATTGAGAGAAATTTAAAATTTATGCATGATAACATTATCTAGGGGATTAAATAACTATGGAAAATTATAAAACAGACATTGCTTAAAAATAAAATATATTTTATCTTGGATCATTAGAAAACAAGACCACCCAAGGACTACCCCTACCCTTATTATAATAAGCGTCAATGCAGAAGGTACATAAAATACTGATTTTAAATGAATATTATAGAATATTATTGTGTTTAAATATTACCCAATGAATGAATACATTTATATATTTACGTTAAATTAAAATATTTTCACTGTTAATATAGATTATGAATCATTTGTAAAGGGTTATTGTAATTCAACATAGTATTTCTATTGAAATTAGTAGTAAAATAACAAGTATATACTTCACGTATTTCTCTTTTTTTATGAATTTCATCAACTCAATCAATGAGTTTCGAATAAATAGTGCTTGATTCTGGATTAATGAATTTATTATATTTTCATATCCATTAAATATATAATATTAAATATAATTGTTGTAAAAATCCATTCCTAATAATCAGAAAAATATCGTAAATTGATTTATTTAAAAAATAGGAATGAACATAACCATTATTCATGAAAAATAATTTAGGATACTAAATTCAAAAAATCCTTAAAAATATCTTAGATTCTAAATAAGAAAATAAATATCAATTAAATAGATATCATTGACTATTCTATAACAAAAAATACTTTCCTAGGTGTGAAAATAATCTAAATGCTTTAAATTTGACTAAAAAAATGTATTAACCACATAATAATGATATAATAATTACTCGTCCTTCACATTATTGAATTTTAAATCCTTATTCTAATATAATATATAATAAAACAAATCTCTATTTAATGTAATATTGAATCAATTATCAATTAGACTAGCATAATACTAAAAGACCTTAAATTCCTCACATAATAATGACATCAACTTTAATGAATCTTATAAGATCAATGAATTCCGGAAAGTTAAATGAAAATATTCATGTTATTGTGTAATAATTACATATTATCTTAATCACTCATGTATTATTCAAATATTCTTATTTATGGTAACAAATGACCATGTATTATTTTTTAAATCATTACAAAATCATTAAAAATATGATTCTTTAACTATAAAAATTTCCTAAAAGATTAAAATTTTAAATCCAAAAATTAGAAACTGTTAGAAAAATATCAAATATAATTATATAAATATCTCACAATAATATTTATCATTAGTTAAAAATATTATTATTTTATTATGATAAAAAAATATTTTGGGTTAATAGAGAAAAAATAAATAAAAAATTACCCAATTGTTTATGTTCACATTATAAATATAATAAAATTAAAATATAAAATTTTATAATTTTGTATGTTTACATTATTCATTCCCTTTTTTTATATTAATAGAGGATAACATTAAAAATAATATTTTTAAATGAGAATTGGATTTGATTGGCTTAGAAGAAGAATGTTTCAGCTACTAACTAGATTGATCAAAATCAATCTTATTCATTATATGTGAATCTTTATTTATTGTAGTTCGGTTTTCTAGATCATTTTTTTATTGTGGCCCTAGAGCTTCAATATCATTTTTCCATTTCACTTGTATAGGTGGAATATACCTATCATTGAAATATGGCCACCCATGAATTTCTAATGTAGTTTTGGAATAGGCTATTCTAGTTTTATCCCTTTAATTATTCAAAATACCGTACAACATATTTATAAGATTTTATAAATCATAATATATAGTCGTGAAAATTGGGTTTTCTCCCTTTTTATCCTTCAACTCATATATGGTAAATCAAACATAATCCAACAATTTGATATTATCAACATGACAACAATCCTTTATCGTTTCTTAAACATATTACACATTTATAAATATTTATTCATTAATTTTCTTTAATTGATCCTTTAGAGTGAACTCATGTTAAAGCTAATAGAATATATTTATCAATTTTCTATCAAAATTATCCTTATTTTCATTAAACCATTTATACAAACATAACACTATTTAATCCAAAAATCATGAAAAATTTATGGATCTTTGAAGCTATTATTAAATCACTCGATATTATAATAAATCTATTTAAATATATCTCTAGTGTTCTTATACATGTCATTAAAATCCTTAATAGATGAAATATCATCACAATTTTTATAATGTAACTTTGAATCCAAACTAGAATGTTCTATTACATTTACAAATAAATTAATTATATTTTAGATATGTTTTTTTAAAATATCAAGTGATTCAATTTTACTGTTAATTATAGTAATATTGGGAATATGTGTAATCAATGGTGAACTATTAATTGGAAAATTTGTAAAAAATATAATTATTGTTTTTAGTAATTTATAGAAAACCACTTTCTAAAAATTTACCATTTCAAGACAAATATACACATAAAATACTACGAATTATGTGATCATTGATTGTAATTATATTTAGTTACCATTCATTGTTAATTTTTTATAATTTTAGACATAATAATGAACTAAAATGGATGGTTATCAAAAGATAACTGAAATTTTTTTTCACTAGAATCCAAATTTAGTAAAAAACCTATCAAATGGTTTAAATATCACCCCAATAAATCCTTTTAAAATATAAAGTAACATATGAAAATGAGATTTTACAACCACTTTATTCTATATTTTCTTAATATATACCTTTATAGAGGTAATTGTATCATTCAACATGCCTGATTTATGAAATCTTCTAATAAAATTGTTCAATTGATTAAAAATAATATATTTTCAAAGATTCCAATCATACAACATCCAATATAATTTCATCATAAATAGTTCTACCTATTTCTTACTCAGTTACATCAATATCAATTGTTTCTTTTTTGTAAAAACTTATGGTATTTCCTTCTTAAATTATTCAAAAAAATCTATATCAATGAAAACATCATTTTTCATTATCTATAACAACCCATAATTTCATAATAAACTCGACTTATATGTCTAATATGAATATTTCATCAAAACTATATTCAATAATAATGGTTTATCTTTAATTAATTTGATCTTCAAAATTTTGATAAATTATATTAGTACCAAAATCTGTAACACTGGATTGTATATTACTTTCATTTTATTCCATTTGGATACATCATTCCATTCACCTAAAATATCATGGATAATAATAGGATCAACAATATCTCTAATAATATATTCAACTAATTTTCTTTAATATTTTTATCAATATTAAAAGCCTCGTGAACTAGTAAATCTATAAATACTTTAGTTTTGAAAATCATAGTACCAATTCTATCACTAGTAATTTTACAAAAAAATTAATGTCATTAAATGAATTTATAAATTTATCATCCAACAGCCCAACCTATTTTTCATAATTTAACTCATTGAAAAACACATACATAATATTTTCATAACATTATATGAGTTTTCAATTAATAAAAATAGAATGGTTTTCAATTGGGGAAACATATATTTTATATCTCTCCTAATTAACTGGAGAAATATCCTTTGTATTATCACTTTCATCCCAATCAACATTATCTCCATCATCATTATTATGAAAAGAAACCATTATTTTCATAAGAACACACCATATGAATTAATTTTTTTTAAATCATATAGAAATGTTATTTTGGTTATGAATACGAATCCTTATCCTTTTTTGATACATTTTTATTTTAAAATAGAAGAGAAAAAAATATTGTAATAAAATAAAAAATTCACCTTATATTACCATGAATACAATGATTTTAGTGTAATAATGTATCTACTCTAATTAATCAATTTCTCATTCCATCCCATGAAAGTCAATACATATCTTGAAACATGAATTTTTCAAACAGTCCATTTCTCTATATAGACTATATTCAATTAAATTTACTGAAACATAATTTTTTTGAGTAAATCATTACACATGTTTTTATTGAATAAATGTATTATAAAATATAATAAACATATTATATATATATATATATATTGATTCAATATAATCAGCTCAATTCTATTATTGTAAGGGCATTCCCCCATCTGGTATCTTTTAACCATTAATAACACAAAAGTTAATGTATATATATTCATTTCAAATAACTTTGTATTTTATAATTTATTTAGTACTCCCCAAATTGAAAAAAAATTATTAAAATTTTAAAATTAATTATCATAAATACTTTTTATATTATCATAGTGAAAAAAATATTCTGAATATTTAAATTTAAAAACATTCATTTCTAATTAATCTATATGATTCATACTCGAAACTTTTATAGCTCCCCCTATAAGTACTATTATTTCTATATTAAACCACACATGTTTCTTAAGTGAATATGATGTTGAAGGAGTTGTGTCTAACCGTCTCATCCTTCCCATTTCAATAAAAATGTAATAATTTATGATGGATTAATAGTTTTAGGCCTCTAGGTTGAGATAGAATATTATATAGGTTTCATGAAAATCGAAATTGATGTATAATAATTTTTTGAATGATATAATAAAAAATATTATAAAAAACATAAAAGAAAAAAAACATAAATAAATTTTTTAAATATACATGAAATTAAATGAAATTAATTAAAGTTGTATACCATAATGGAAAATATATATTATATGAACTATGATTTAAAAAATATTTTCATTCATGTTAAAACAATATAATCTTCAATTAAATCTTAAAATGTGAATAAATTTCACATATGAAAAGATATAATTATTATAAAAATAAATATTTAATTGGTTTTGTATTTTTAAAGGAATAATACATAAGATAAAAGTCATTTTTCAACTACATTTAATAGAAAAAAAGTTATTTGTATATCAAAATACATTATCCAAAAAAAATATAAACAATATAAAAACTTTAGAAACACAATAATAATATAAAAAATCAATTGGAATAAAATTAAACTAACAACAATGATAAGAAATTATATTCCTTATGAATATATATACTAAATAATGTCACGTATCACAAAATTCAATATATAAAATACCTTTTTAAAAAACGTCCTATCAAGAAATAACTCCTTATATCAACATTCATCATTATAAAATAACATTGATTTTTTAAATGTTGATAGATCCTATGTAATATAATTTTATATCTAAGTTTATAGAATAAGAAGATAATCATTTTAAGTGTTTTTTACATCTACGACACATGATGAGAATAAAAACTAGCTATAACATCTTCCGCATTAGTTGATCAATGTTAAACACAATAGTATTCTATAAAAGACTAAAAATCAAAAATATTTTGATGAAATTATAGATTCCAAAGGAACACTTCTTATCGAATAAAAAATGTCCATTATTATTAGTAAAAAATATAATGAAATCATATGTAGATTTTTTGGAAACAAATAAACTATTACTCCTAGTTCCTTTTAAATTCTTTAATATCATTTTTAGTAAAATTCAATTGAGATTCATCAAGATGAGTTTAATATTTTTCACAAATAAACACAACAAATATAATTTTTAGTATACTTGAATTTTGATATAACAAAATCATAATATTTAATCTATATAATTTTTTATTTGTTTCTAAGTCTCATCGATGTATTATTGATTATAGAAACTCATTGGTACAATATATGGTTTATTTGTATCATTTAATGTTTTTAATAAATTTGTTGAATATTATTTTGATTGAAAAAAAATTTAAAAACATCTGTGAATATTTTGATATCATGAACCATTTTCATGTTACCCACCATTGTAATTTAATGCTATTTATGAATGAGTTTGTAAAATTTACTGAAGAAATTTAGATGTTTTGAACCAAAAATCACATCATAAATATATTTTTTAATAAGGAAAATACCCATATTAAAAGTGATCTTAAAACTTGTTTGTTATACCTTTCCCATTATAAAACAAATTAACAAAACGAAAGAATAAATATTTTCATACTAATATCTAGGAATTTTATTAGGCCCATTTATTGCGTTAATATGTTTTAATAATGAATTATGTTAAAGAGAGTGTCCAAAATAAAAAGGTTGTACATCATAAAACTCCCCTATATCAAATCAATCAAAAAAGTTAAATTTTATGTCAATTTTTTAATGTATGAAATTCATATACTAGAAAGACCCATATATAACATTCATATATGTCATATTATTTTATATGATTATGCATTAAAACATTCAAATAATAATAGAAATCATGAACCAAATGGATTAATATGTTTGGATATTAGCCAAAAAAACCTTCTTAATATAAAATATAATATACATTTCTTTTATAAAATTCTTCAGATGTTATTTTCTTTGTAATATATCACTGTATAGTAAAACATAGTGAAGCACATAAACAAAATAATGTTCAATATAATAACACAACGGTCAAAAAAATGGGGTCTAAAAATAATAAATAGTGAAATTATTATAAGGTAAGGCTTAATAGAATTACCATATCAAAATTATCAACTTGATACATGACATTATATTGTAGAAATCATAATATAATACTCATGAAATATAGATACATAAATATAACATATGAATGAGGCATAAAACAAAATAGAGGAACACACTTAATAATATAATATCTTAAGAATATTTCAAGGCTAAAAACCAATATCATCAAAACTCAATGAATTAAGAGTACCAATAATGTTCCATAACCAAGTGTATTGTTCCAAAATTATATGTTCCACACACAATAATCTCAGGAATTTTTTTTGGAACCAAATGTGATTTTAGATTTGAATTATTTTCAATCACTATCATCATAATGTAATGTGGAGAATCCTGAAATTTGTGAATATTAAAGTGTTTATAATTAATTGAATGATGGTAGAAGATATAGAATTGAATAATAAAAAATATCACCTATTTGAGGTTTTCCACACCATAAATTGAGTTCATGTTTAGAAATTTGAAAATGATCTTGAGTGGTTCCTGAGTATGTTATAGTTACATAACTATATATAAAAAATCCATTTCTGATCAAGCATAATATTAGTTTTTGACACACACTATGACTCTAAAATTTAATTATAATATATTAGTTCTATTAGAGATTTTATTAATAGAATATGGGTATATTATAATATTCATCACTATAGAACATGAAGATGTGTATGTTTAAGTTGACTAAGACCTTATATATATAAGGGTTCTTTGATTTAGATATGTAATGGTCACTAATAGTATATGTATTTGATAATTAAAAAATGTGTTGATGAATTTTATGATATATAAAAGTATGTAATTTAATAAGTATCTGTACTATATATATATAACTAATATATAAATAAATAAATATATATATATTGTTTTATGAGTGAATAATTAGTAACATCATAATGTAGAGGGATGTTTCATGAAACTGTTTCAAGAAAATAGTGGTGATTCATAAGATTCATTAATTCCTTGAAATATCACATTAGGATATAAATAATTATTAGAAGAATTTATTTATTATGGATAATTAAAGATTTACATTCTATGAAAATGATACCACACCTTAAAAATTTTACTTATAAAATATGATTCCTCAAAATGTGCCTCAACTACCATCCATAGAAATTCTATATGGTCTTTATTAAAATTTTATTTTTCTAATTTTTAACCCAAATTAAGAAATCTCTATAATGTAATACATCATGCTATGACTCATCGAAATATTTATTATATTTGAAGATTAAATTTATCAAGGATCCCATGAAGAAAAATTCAAGGCCATGATTTTTATATTATGAAGAAATTACTGAATGTATAATGATTTTAAAAACTCATGGGGTTTAGTTTATTCTGGGATATTTATTATGAAATCATTATAATTACAATAGTTTATATATATATTAATAAGATCCAGATGTTTTATTAATACTAGAAGAAATCATAAATTTTAGAGTAGTTATTTCTTTTGAATTTTTAAATTTATAAATCAATTACTATACTTTAATATCATGATAAAATTTGTGACGGATATAGTATATGGAGGGAAAATAATAATAGTATACAAAACATAGTGGAGATATAAGTGTGTGTTCAACAAAAATAAGATGGGTGACTGAAAAAATGGATTTATTGATGATGTGAATTTGAGAGTATTATTTTGTTACTAAAATATTATTATTCAATATTATTGATATTGAATATCATGGATAATTTGGTTCAATGAATAATGGTGAACATAATAAACTGAACAGTAATTCAGATTAATGGATAATGAAATATGGAGTATTTTCTATAGTGTGATGTTCGATTTAATATTAAATACTCAGCAACACTTATAAGGAGGTATTTAAATCAAACCATGAAATTAGAGAAACACTTTTATTTTTATTGGATCACATATTTCTAAGATGAGGATGCATCATATTAGTTCCATATATTAATCTTGTAATGACCATCATGTCATTAAACCGAAAGGATAAATTTATTTTTATAGAATAATACCCTCTAGATATTTTCATAAAGTTATGAAATTGAGTGACCATTATTAGGAAGTGAGCATTCTATAAAAAATTATACTAGCAGTGACCCTTGAAAGGTAGTGATCTTATCCAAAAAACATGTTTAGGTAATGATCCTTGGATGGTAGTGAGTTTTTTCACTAAAAATGTAAAATAAATAATCCTTAGTGAGGTGTAACATTAAATAATAATTTTATACATAGAAATAGTAAGGTATAGTAATTTTTTAATGTAACACAATTGTTGTTTTATTATACATTGATGTCTCATAGTTTATATGATCTAATATAAGAACATTTTTGTGTTATTTATTTTAATTTTTTATATCTATGATTATGATTTAATGGGATTATGTTAGAAGTTAATAAAATTGTAAACATGTTCTTTCTAATGAAAGATAAAAATTCAATTAAAAATAGCTATTGTGAATAGTTAAAATTTTAAAACACTGTGATTCATCCCCCTCTCGTGGCGTCCTGAGTTTCAAAAAGTGTTATTAGATCCCAAAGGATATATTTTGTATTCAAAATGAAATATATATTTTTGTTAATATTTTAATATTATATAATTAATTTCATCTACAATAAAAATGTATTTA
The DNA here is from genome assembly GCA_963277665.1 of Viscum album. Classification (NCBI taxonomy): domain Eukaryota; kingdom Viridiplantae; phylum Streptophyta; class Magnoliopsida; order Santalales; family Viscaceae; genus Viscum; species Viscum album. Next base: position 782,558,754 of record OY728164.1, read on the forward strand.
TTTTACAAAACCATTTTACTATGTTGAATAAGGGGATCATATCATGGTTGGAATGAAATAATGGAATAACATGTAATTATTTATTGATTGTATTTTTTTTAATTCATCATGGAATTATATATGATATTTATCAAAGAAATATATATATATATATATATATATATATATTCTTGTGTAAATTAGGTACTAAAGGATTCTCTTATGGAATATGTATTCTATAAGATATCACATTGAAATATATTGAAGGATACTAAAACTTAATTGGAGGAATTACAATGTAATGAATTTATATTTAAAGAATAAAAAACAATCTTCTAATATTATTGAGGAATTATTTGATGATATTGTTGTGTATTATATTGAAGAATAATTTGGTGATATTATAATTAATAATAAGTGGATCATGAAAAAGGAAGCTAAAAAATTTATCATTCCCACAATAGTGAAGAAAATGGATTTCGTGGGTATGTATGAATCTAACCTTGCATTATATATTACATATTAATATAAAAATATAGGTTTTATATCAACTAAATTATTATATCACTATGGTAGAAAAAAGGAAATCACATTATGTGGTAAATATGATGATTGTTTATTTCCATGGAATATAAATATTTCTGGAAAACAAAACTAAAGAAAACATATTAAATGATGAAGGGGAAAAAGAAAATCATTTTATTATGAATTTAATGGAAGGAAAACAATATTTTAAAAGAATATATTACATTAAACGAGTCTATTACATGAGTTAATAAGAAAATAAAAATAATATTTGATATATAGGGAAAATTGTTCGTTATTTGAAGTTATACATGAAAAATAGAGAAAATCCATGAAGCGTTTATTCTTTCCTTATGAGATAAGTGTAAAAAAACCATAAAATTAACACATTGAAATTAATTATCAATTTCACAATTTAATAGGATAACTAAATTAGAAATAATTTTTGACTTATAATCTTTTAAATACCTTCATGATATGAAAATAAATTGAAACACTAAATCTTCCAACATGGTGAATTTAGTTGGGATAAGAAAGAGAAAATATGTGATTCATGGAAAATATATAGTAGATTTTATAATACTGATAAAAATATTTTGTGTAGAAAGGGAGAATATCATTTCCAATATTATTTAATATTGGGACAAGCTAAGAGAGTGTGAATGAATTCTAGAGAGTTTAATAGTGGAGAAAGACCAACTCTGATCACATCTCAAATGAGAAAACATTATAATGAGTAGAATTTAAATAGAAGATGTTACATTTGAGATAAAGTATGAGATATGAAATGGTAATATTATGAAAATGAATTAAAGTTTGAATATGAAATCCCAAACTCTTATTACATGAATAAGACATGGATAGAAGCAAAAAAAGTATATTTCTATTAAAAGAGTGATTTATCCAATTTGATTTTCATAAAGGGAGAATGGAAAAAATGACTTATTTTTCATTATTTTATTATTTCTAATATCTATCATTGAAATAGGATAATCAAGCATGGAGATTAAAAAATAAAATTAAAACATTTCCCATGGATAACTAGGTGAATGTGAAAGACAGACCATAACCATCTTAATTTATGAAGGGTTTTTTTCATAAAATATGATGCGAATAGAAGTTTAAATTAAATATCACAATGTTTTAAATAATTTAATGTGGATTTAATGGATATAGTGGAAGATAACAAATGGGAATTTTTATGAGATTTTATCCTTAACACTTTGAATAAAAAATAATAAAACTTTTGTAGTATCAATTTCAGAGAGAAAGAATCTTGGGAAAGAATTTACAAATGATTCATTACAAATGAAAACCTACACAAATAGTATGATTATCCATGATGAGTTGAGCATGAATCTAAATTTGAATAAATATACAGATCCAAAAAATATTTTAAAATATTATATAAGTTATTTTCTATTAATTAATTAATGAAAGTATATCATGAGTAAAGGGTTATCTTGTGATGGATAATTACATTCCTCACCTTGAGGATGTATGATGGTACCCATATCAAATATGAAATTTATTTCCATATTTTATTAGATGGAAAAACAATTTATGGTGTTTGATATGAACCCAAGGAAAATGCCTTCTGTGTGAATTTAAATAATGCTAATGCATTTTAAGAAGGAAAATGAATTTATAAGGACTATTCATATTGAGAATAGATAAAATTATACAAGTTGTTTTTGAATATACCACTATTCATTAAAAATTAGTAATATATCCCATCAAGTCGTATCACTCATGAAGAAAGGGTTAAAATAAATTTTTACATACTTATAATGATTAATAAATTCAAGTGTTGTCATCTCCAAATATGATCAAAATAATATTTTAATAATTATCCATGATAAATAAAAGTTTAATTTGGTTATGCGTGTTAGAATGATGAAGTAAAAATGGTAACGAAAATAATTTAGATTAAAATAGATGTTAAAAAAAATATCTGATTTTTTATAAATGGTATTTATAAATTTTATTAATTTTATTAATTTTAGGTGGTCTTATCAAGTAGGGGTAGTCCCTGAAGAAGTATATTGATTACTTGTTTGAGTGGAAGTTGTGAACATGGAGGAATTTTTTCCCAATTTTTTAAAAACAATGAAATATCATGTTAATTATTACCCTAATAAAAACAATTATGATAAATAATATTATAATATAGAAAAAGTGTTCCCATCTTAGATGAATTTTATTTAATTAATTGATGAAAGGAGATGATGATATTTAGGGGAGTTGATGATGAATATTAAAATTCATATTAGCATTAGATGAGAATGGAAAATTCCTATGTGGAAGAAGAATATAATTAAAATAAAGATGAATCAATAGTTTATCATAAACAAGTGTAATCAATTTATTCAACCTTTGGTATGTATCAAATTCTTTTTCTTTTCATGTTTTGTACAATTTTTTTTGGGAATGTTATTGAGTTACTCAGAAATTTTATAAATGAATAAATTTTATCGTGATAAAATTATTTAATGTAAATGAGTGAGTGATATTAATAACATTTAATATCTTAAAAATAATATTATTTTCTACATATATTTCCATCTGAATAGGCTGGGATGTTATATTGATGGCTTATTGATAAGTGGTGAAAGCAGTGACTGAATTTTTTTTATAGGTATGTACTTATTCATGTAATTAAGATCAAATGTGTTATAGAGAAGGATAAATAATAGAATACCAATGATTTTGAGTATATTCAATATGTAGATAAAGTAACCAAATATATTTAACATGTAAACAGATGGGGGAAATATAAGAAGGTTTATATTATCAAAGAAGAAATTTATAGTTCTCTAAATTTATAATTCCTTTTCTAATGGAAAAAAGTGTTTAGGGTTCATTAATGTAGAATCATATTGATTTTTTATTTGAATATGAATGTGTAACATAGTCCTTTAAAATTATGAATCCATAGAGGTATATTAATATGTTGAATTCTATTTAAATATTTTGAAATAAGTATAAATACAAATAATGGGTGGAACTAGATTAATGGAAAAGTCATAAATATATGTTCTATAAAATATCAACCATTTTCAATTTATTTATAAACGGGGTGTAAAAGAAGTCAAATTTTTTTTTTGATTATTTTTAACTAATAGAGTATGTTTGGAATATAAGAAAGAAATTGTTGAAACTCACAAAAGGGGAATTGGGAATGAGAAGTAAAAAAATGATTAGTTGATTCTTTGCATTTTACTATCAAATGTAAAGGAAATTAAGAGATTATAAATCTATATACATGGATGGTATTTGATAGAGGAATAGTTTATGATAGTATTATTATTGAAAACAGAATCCAAAGAAGAATAATTCTGGAACAATTATTGACTTTGGAACTGGGGTTTTAAAAATTACTGGAATCATAAATTAATATAGTGAATCTCTAAAAAATGAATATTGGAGTATTTATATAACATTCCACGATCCACACTCCCAAATCCTGTGAAAAAATCTTGAAATTTACATTTTTGGATTCAATGCTGATAATTATTACCAAAATTTTTTCATCTAAAACATAAATATTAAAATGAAAATATTGGATAACATTCATTCATAAATATCTTTTCAGTTTATAGTTTTTGAGAATTAGAAAAAAAAACTCTGACATAAACAATTCCCATGCCGTGAAATGAGAATTTCTCCATCATAATCCAAGTTTTCTTAAATTAAAATAAGCCATCGCCATAATCTAGATGATATCTATTATTAAGAAAATTAATTTAACAACATGCTTTATAAATACGGGAGAAGGAAACATAAAAATGGGGATCTCAAATTTACAATAAGAGAAAATGTAAGCATTAATAGAGAAATGAATTTTGTGAGCATAAGAAGTGTATAAGGGTATTATGAAATAATCAAAGTGAATAAGTATAACATAATAATATTAATACACATTAATACATATATCATCAAACATGAATTCCAGGTATAAGGGTTCAACACTTGAAATGGTTATAGGAATCAATAATCACGAGTTGTAATAACCCATTACTAATCTATCAGGCACACCTTTAACCTAATCAAAGTTATCATTTTTCATTGTGTGTATAGGTCCTGGTAGGAATTTATAGGGTACTTATAATGGTAATTTTAGTGATTTTTTGGATTCATATAATTAATTGACTTTTTATATAGGCTGTTGTAAGATTTCACACCATTCAACTAGGTTACATGACATTTAAGAGTTGATGGATGTATGTCATGAAAGGATTCATGATTTTAATGGTTGCATGATTTTAAGAGATTTTTCACACCATTAATGTTTTAGAAAATTTATTTTAAATTTAAATATTTGGGTTTCCCAACATATTTTTGACTTTTACAGTTATACGTCATGTTATTGGGTTGCATACTATATAACAACATGCATACTATTTTAAAATAGGTGTGTTGATATTTCCATTCCGGTTCTTCTCTAGAAGTCATTTCTCTTAACCCATCAAAATTCCCAAATGATTTTGGGAGACTCATGTCCTAGAATGGACTGATAAGTGTTTGATCTTTGTTTCAGTGGTAGTGTTTCTCTATGAGTGAGTGATCTTTCCTCTTCTTCATTGTCTTTAATCATGGTAGTTCTAATGGGTCACATCATCAAATATAATGATCTAAAATTTTTATTTCTCTTATCTTCTTCGAAGATCTATTTTGCGATCTCATTTCATAGGTTGTTCCCTTGTTGGTTGTGGTGTGGAGGGTGTTCATTCATGAGGTATGTGGGTTCCATTGATTCTTATGAAACATTTTTTTTCTAAATTTGATCCATAATGTAATGTGAATTGGATTTTAGTGTTTTCGTTGATATCATTGGGTTTTTTTGTTGATGGATCTCATTACAGGCATGAGCGAACTGTGTTTTGAGGTATGTGGTTCTGTATCTAGCCTATGTTGGTGAATATGATTATTCTTGTTTTATATACTCACTGATAAAATAATTGGCATGAATATTTTCTGTGTGTTGAAAATAGTTTTTTTTTAAAAAATAGGGTGTCCCAAGATGTCTATAAATTTAAATAAAAGTGGTATTTTAGAGTATTTAAATGGGTTTGTTAAATGGTTTTCAATGAATTAGAATGAATTGAAAAAAATGATCACTAGGGTTACTTTGGGTACATAGGTATGAGGTTTGCCTTGAGGCCATTATCCCTATTCTAGTATTATCATGACTATTTATTATGAAGATTTATTGTGTTTTCTAGGCCCATTGTTCTAAGAGACTCATATTGACCGTGAAAGGGGGTTTACTCATAGGATATTCCTCTACTTCTTAGGCCAATGTTCTATGAGCTAGATTGTAGACGTGATTGATTGTAGTATGAGTAATATTATAGGTGGACCCATATTGATACTTAGTGTCGATGCCTATACTTCTTTTTTATATTTCATATTATGTTTTTATCCTTTATATGAATTCTTATACTTACAAATGATGATATGAAAATGATCCTTGAGATCGATATACCTTCTTTTGTTTCATAATAATGATGAAATTGAATTGTTTACCATGTTTTCTATAAAACAACTTTATTGTGTGTCATACCATGTTTAATTTAAAATGTGCATATATGAATTTTCATACAGGGACTTGCTATGGAACACCTGGGTGGGAACCCATTTACCTCATTAGCTAAAATGCTACACACCTCTTTAGTGGTGCAAAAACCAATATATATATATTCCATTGCAGGGAAGGAAATTTTCAACATTGTGGCGGTGAAGTTTCATGTCAACTGGGTTGGATATTTGGTGGTGAGATAGTCGGAGTTCATCCACACCATCACATAGAGTGGCTTTTTAGTTCTGGTCCATTTCAATTAGATTTGTCTATAATAGTTTTATCTACTTTTGCAGTTATATCATTTCTGAATTATTCTTACATTTATGGAATATATTCATTAGATATTCCTTGTCTTTTTCTTTTATATTTATAAATATTACACATTTTTTTGTTGAGGTTGGGTGAAATCGTTCCCTCTAGTTTGTTGTTCGATGACCAGGTACATGATGCTAGAATGTGGGCATTAGAAACACCCGTTGGGTATGTAGAGGATTGGGTCAGGAACTAGGTGTGAGGGTTACCCAGGTCAGATCATTACAATTTGGAATCATAGTAATTCTTTCTCAAGAGTTCATGTCTTGAGATGTTTGTTAGATTGGATATAGTATTTTTGGGACTTCAGAGGTATGTTGTGATGAGTACCAGACAAATTATTATTTTTGGGAGACTCAATTTTCTCTTGGATGTTAGGATATATGTCTCTAATGGTGGGTTTTATTTCAATTATCTTTTTCTACTTATTGGTTTTAAAGTTTAAGATATGATTTACAATCTTTGTTTGATCATTCTTTCAGTTTTCGTGTACAGTAGTATGCCACTGTGAGGTCTTCCATAAGTTCATCAAGATGGTTTATAAGATACTCCATAATGGAATACAACAGTATATTATAATCTCATTGATACTATCATATATTTAATTAGTGTTGTTGATCAAGATATACCAAGAGTTCATAATGTAGTAGTTGAGGTACATCTAGGAGCTGGAGTCGAGAGATACCGATCTATGGGAATTATTTCATGAGAATCCACCATCCTTTAAAGGAATAAATTCAAGAGAAGGTATAATAGATAAATAAGATCGAAAAAATCATCAAAATCCTAGAGAAACATGATAATATTAAAGTAAAGTGTGTAGGAATCAAGTGTGAGGGTTACAGTAACTAACAATGATATTCTATGGTCCAGGAAGACATGCACTTGGACATGGATTCAAAGGGCATCAAAACCATGTTCTTCCAAGAAGTTTTTTTACAAATTAGATGATGTTGGAAAAGTCTATGGAGTTCATTTCTTTTCAATAGGGAGAGTGTTCAGTTTTATTGTACACCAATCCATTTGATAAGCTTGTTTGTGTTTTCTCGGATGAGGTAATGGAAGGCTAGCTGAAGGATCAAAATTACCCAAAGGGTTGGCAACTAGAAATCATATCAGAAGTATTTATGATGAAATATTTTATATATGCAGTGATGTTATAAAGATATATGATGGAAGAGATGGATATGGCAGGGAAGGTTGGTTTTCCCAACCCTTCTTCTATATCTAGTGGTATCTTTAGTATAACACATGTGAAGAATATAAAGTAGAAGGATCATCATAGAAGTGATGGTGGTGGGTCTCTGTAGTGATCCTCTTTAACACCATCTACTACAACTAGAAGTGTGCCTCTGACTTTATATTGGTGTAGAAATCTCAAAAACACTAGATGTTCTTTTCATATGATTTCAAAGACATGAAACAACTATGGAAATGTTGGTCATTTACAATGGTTTATTTATACTATGATTATTCCATGTTATGGTCAAAGATCGTTAGCCACAATGGATACTGTAGTGCAGTCAGAAGATTTAAAGGCTATAGATATGTAGCCACTATCCTCAAGAGTTATGAAATTTCACGTAGTATATGAGTGTCCAGCAGAAATCGATATAGTTCCGGCAACAATAATTTGTATTATACTTACTGAGTCTTCATTATCAAATGAATAATTCTGTACCAGTGCCTCCCAATAATATATATCCACACAATTTTTGGATATGATTAAAAATATAATAGAAATTATGCCCTTTTAATAGATTTAGAGACACCACTTGGAAATAGGATGGAGCAGGGGTTTGGGTACCCCTCTTGTTTGTTAATGATAAATGATACAAAGATGGTTTGGGATTTTCTTGTTCATGATTTATACAGGATTGACATCATTATTTGTATGGATTTCCTTGTCACTCATCTAGTTGAGTTTTATTATTATCATTGATGTGTCTTTTTTTATGACGGTTAATCTTGAGTGTTTTAAGGGGTGTGGGACCCAAGATGATGAGATGTAGGGTCTTCCCACCCACTTCTCAAAATTATGTTTTTTGCTACTTCGTTTGAGCCCAAAGTTTTTTCTCCTCTTATTGATCTTCCAGTTGTTTTTTCATGAATTTCATGATGTTTTCCCTAATGGATTCTCTAGTATTAATCTATAGGTAGAGGTAGAATTTATGGTTGACCTAGTGGTAGGTACATAGTCGATATCGATCCCTTCTTATCATATGGATGCTATGGAGCTGAAAGAGCTCAAAATTTAGTTGGATGACATATTAGAAAAACTCTTCATTCACCCCATTGTTTTACCATTAGAATTCACTATACTATTTTCCATGAAATTAGATGGTTCAAATTGTTTTTGTGTAGGGTATTGGATGTTTAAACGAGTAACAATCAAGAAAAAATATTTTTCTCTAAGGTGGATGATTTTTTGATCAGTTAATCTAGGAAATGTTACTTTTAATGGTGGATCTACAATCGGGATATCATCAGCTCAATTTTTTGGAGTCTAATGTACCAAATATAGCTTTGAGGGGGAATTCTGGTCACTATGAATATCATGTGATGCCTTATGGTCAAACTATGAATCTTATAGTTTTTTTTGGATTTAATGAATCAGATATTCCAGCAAGATCCTGACACTTTTGTGGTAGTGTTCATGGATGATATTCTGGTTTATTCAAAATCAATGAATTGGAATGATCACTATCTATGCTTGGTACTAAAAATATTAAAGGTCACTGTTTACATGGAATTGATTTCAAAATGTAGTTTTTGGAATTAGGAAGTAAAGTTCATAGAGCACAAAATAATTAAACAAGTCTTATCAGTTGATACAAGGAAGGTGAAGGCTCTTTTTTCATGGATGGAATCACATAATTTATTTGAGATATAGTGATTCCACGATCTTTCTAGACACTACTAACAGATTTTTATGAATCACTATAATATGGTGCCATAATAGACATATCTTAACCTGAATTTTGTGAAATTCACATGGGATGTAAAGTATCGGTCTTCTTTTTATGAACTGAAATAGGTTCTGACATCAACAACTATTCTAATCTTACTTGATCTCAGTAAGATATATGTGGGGTTTTTATGCTTTTGGTGATGGTTTGGGATGCATACATATACAGGATGACCATGTTGTAGCTTATGGATCTTTTCAGCTTTGGCTACATGGGAATAATTATCCCACTCATGATTTGGAGCTTGCTGTAGTTATGCATGTGCTTAAATGTTGGAGGAACAATATTTCGGGAGAGAGATTCATGGTCTTTTCTCATTAGAATGAGTATAAGGTACGTATTATCTAATAATAAAATTAATAACAAATAGAGAGTATGTGTATAATACCTTCATATTTTTTACTTCAATATCACCTACACCCTAGGGAATGAAAATTTTATTTTAGATTCTATTACTAGGAATTTACTATCGCAAGCTCTATTAGAATCATTGGAGGAGTGGATACTTATGGGTATTTTCCCTAAGATTCACAGGGTTTCTCAGAAGGATTTTTTAAGAATGGGTTTTAACCAATTTTTATTCATTATCATCTCTCCCGAAGTCTGTCTTGCAGAGTTAGCAGCAGGATGTTGAGTTGAGAAAATTTTGATAATGCCTTTATTGTGGGGAGACTATTTTCGGTTGGTCTCTCTCTTCAGATGGTATACTCCACTTTGGGAAGAGAGTTTTTATCGTAGTATCTGTATTGGGTTTACAGTTGTTTAATTATAACAGCTCATTATGTGTCATCCATCCAAGCACTACAATGATGTATTATGGCATGAGATGGTGATTCTGGTGGGTGTGTATAAAGAATAACATTGTAGATTTTGTGTCCCACTATTACACCCAACAACATAAAAAATGTAGGGACCATGAAACCCAATGGTTTCATTTAGCCAGTTTTAGTTCTGTCCTAAAAATGGGACATGGTAACCATGTATTTTGTTATTGGATTACCAAGGACTCACTAATGATGTAATGCAATCTGGTTGGTTGTTGATCGGTTGACTATGTCTGAAATTTTCATTCTGAATAAGGTTACCACTACAGATGAAGATGTAGGTAAAATTTATGTACATTAGATTATAAGATTACATCAGATTTCACTTTTCTTTGTGTCTGATTGGTATCCTAGGTTTACCTAGAGCATCTAGAAGAGTTTCCCAGAGGGAATGGGAACTCATATTTCAAGTTGAACTCAGCTTAGCATCCATTGAAATATGTTCAGACAGAGTGTGTGATTCAAATACATGAGGATCTACTTCATGAAAATTTCATTAATTTTTATGGATCATGGTATAGCCATATATGATATTTTGACTTATTCTGTGATAATAATAATCAGTCATAGACAAGAATCAATCCCTTTGAGGGGGTATTGTGGTCTCCTGTGTAGGTCACCTCTTTGTTGGTTGAAGGTGGACAATGTAGCTGTAATTGGACCATATTTGGTATAGGAAATGTCGACAAAGATTCATGATACACATGTATATCTGAATACCACCCGTATTTGATAGAAATCATATGTAGATTGGTGTCATTGTCACCTAGAGTTTTCAATTAATGAATGTATTTTCTTGAATGATTATCCTTGGTTATGTTCTTGTTGGCACAACAAACTGGGAAAATTTGCTATTAGATATGTTTAATAGTTTGAGGTCACCAAGAGGCTCTGAAATGTTTCTTATTAGTTACAATTTTTTGTTTATTTGATAGGTATTCATCGAATTTTCTACATATATCATCTTAGGAATCACCATCAGGATCCCACTAACATTCTCAGTTGGGATGAAATTAAGTTTGAGCCAGATGTTTCTGTTTTGAATAAACTAGTTAAGATCTTAGACATTCAAGTAAATGTCTTGCATGAAAAGTTGACTCCATTGGTCAGAGTATTATGTATACATAAATCATATTCTCAAGAGAATTGGGAACACAAGTTGATAATGATGGAACAATGGAATCATCTTTTTCCAGGGATTACATCTTCCACCTGACTTCTCAAGGATGGAAAATATTATAGTGGGGAGTTTGTAACATTAAGTAACCAATATATTATGAAAATATTTAACCTCATCATGGTTTTCATTTTAGCCTTTTCTATAAAGGTCCTAGAAGGAGTTGGTAGGATACATATAATGGTGATTTTAGATATTTGTAGGACTCTTAACTTTGACAGGATTTTTTCTATAGGCTATTAGAGGATTTCATAATATGTAACTAGGTTACACAATGCATATGAGTTGTTGGATACAATTCATGATATGATTCCCACAATGAAAGGTAACACAATTTCAAAAGATGATTGACATCATGAATTTTTTAAAATTTTATTTTTAATTATAGGCATTGTGTTTTCAAGATTATGTGGGACTTCGACTGTTAAAAATTGCCTAACTAGGTCACACACCATGTAATGTCCCACATACAGTTTTAAAATAGGCATGTGGCTATTTCTCTTTTTATTATTCTAAAAAATTAATTTCCATCAACCTAGTAAATTTCCAGATGATTTTTACAGACTTCATTTCTTTTATAACAGTCTGATAAGTGTTTAATATTTTTTGAGGCTGCGATGCGTCTCTCCTGGTGAGTGATCTTTATAATTCAATGTTTTATTTGATTATGGTGTATCCCTTGGGATGAATAATCAAATACATTGATCTGCATGGGGTTTTATCAAGTCTTCTTCTATGATCTATTGTGAGATCTCATTTTGGAAGTTGGTCCCTTATCAGTTGTGGTGTGACAGGTGTTCATTATTGAAGTATACAGGTTCCCTCCATTCCAAAAACAACTTTGTTTCTAAATTGGATAAATACTGTGATGTGGTTTGGAATATTGGTCATTCTTTGATTTCGTTCAGATTTATTATTATGATGGATCCAATTGGGGGCATGTGCGACTCGAGTTTCGAGGTAGGTGGATCATTTGAAATCTATCATATGTTGATGAATCTAATTGTTCTTATTTTATAAACTAATTTATAAATGAATTCACATGATTATTTTTTTTATTTTTGATAAAAAAAAATTTAGATAAAAATGGGTTCTCTGTCACGACCCATCCTCGGGGCCCGTGCAGTGACTACCCCAGGCCCGCCTTCCATAGGCCAGGGGTTGACGACGAGCACCAAAGGCGTAAATCCAGATAAAAAGGGAAGACATTGCCTTTATAAAGAAAACAAACACCACAGAGTATGCAAGATGAGTAAACACTAAGTAAACTGGGTAAAAAAGTAAGTGCTGGAAAGTAAATGGGACAGAATACAAACCCAACATAAATTAAAGTAAAACTGAAAAGGAAGTACAACAACATAAAAGTAAAGCAGTGAGTCCGAGTCATCCTCTGTAAATCCCACCTGAAGGGTGGGTACATATAGTCTCCTCTTCTCCACGGCTATAGCCATCCGCTCTGAGTATGTCCCATCTAGTGATCCACCTCTAGGACCATCCAGCTCCACGAGCTCACACCTCGATCATCGTTGTCCATCGTCTGCATCCAACACAATGTTGTACGGGCATAGCCCATGCAGGGGTGAGTATACGCTACTCAGTAGGGACCCCAAGACCACCGAAGGTCTCCCAGAATCCATGAAGGATAAACCACAAATAAAAGATACAATCAAAGAGCAACAACCAACTCTAATTAGGTATATGCCCATACATATACCTAAGTCATCAATTCCATCTCGTCTGGAGCACACGAGCCCAAGTACAACATAGTCCATGTAGGAAAACATAAGCAATTCTACATAGGAAATCACAACCCAATCCACACAGGAAAGCACAACCCAATCCACATAGGAAAGCACAATAATCATATCAATGATAATGATTTCAAATCAAGACTCAGCTCACACAGGTATACACTTCGTAAGACAATAGAGATGATCAGTTGTAGCCACTAATTCATCTATGTTGTCAGACCCACATAAGATACAAGACCAGCTAAGTTGTTGGACTCACAAAGGATACAAGACTAACTACTCTATCGGACCCACATAGGATACAAGTATAGATTCCAATAATGCCGGACCCCCATAGGTTACAAGAACAGTAGTCAAATACTATCGGACCCACATATGATACAAGAACAGTAGTCATCACCATCGAACCCATGGAGGATTCCAGTACAATCGTCGTCGTTGCTGATCCCACGGAGGATCCCAGTACATTCGTCATCATCGTCGCAGTCGCATCCAGCTCTAGGGTTCCCGCACATAGCACGCTCGAATCCAAGAGCGTCCGCTCTACAAGACAAGGGGGTCGATAGATCAACTGTCACGAGTTCCAGAGTTGATGTATCACAATGTTCCACCTCTTCGAAAGGAACTCAACGCGACATAATGCACGTCAATCAGACGCCAGGTCTGAGAGTTATTTGCTTATTCGTCCCAGGGGCTCAGTTGTTTTTTAAGTTAAAACCATCCCGACTGTACTCCAGCTACATCCAAACCTTGAGTGGAGTAATAAAAATGAACTTTATCACTTTGAGGAATCCAAAAAAGTTGACGGCATGTCAATCGGACGTCCGGAGCTGATGTTATAAGCGTTTCTCATCCAAGGGCTTGGTTGGTTTTGTGTTCGAAACAATCCCCCCATACCTAAAGTTCTACGAAGTATTGAGTGTAATATACCAAAAATCCCATCTCGATCCAAGGATCGCTACTCAACTTATAGTGCGTCGATCGGAGGTCTGTAGCCCATGTTATGGGTGTTTGAACAGATCTGTCCTGAAAAAGGGGGTTTGGGCCCGGTCTGACCCGGTCCGATACTCCCTGGGTCGGCCCGAACCAGTTCGACCCGACCTGGGTCCAGGTCTGGCATAGAAGGTATGGCCCAGCTAGGCGCAGGTGGCCCGGCCCAGCGCGGGCGACCCGTCCCAGTGCGCGCCCCCGCGCGCTGAGCGAACGCGGAAGGGCGGGGAGCACTGCCCCCTGTTTTCCCGAAATGGCGGACCCCTGTGGGGTTTTCCCTAGGCGCGTTGGCCAGGGGTTATGACCCCCAGACATCACAAATCGGCCAGATGGAGCCGCCGCAGGACCCGCTGGTCCCGCCTCTTGTAGCGCCGATGGCCGATGGAGTCCGGGCGCCCTCCTCTGCACCTCTGCAGCCTTAGGCCACAACCCCTATCTGACCGGCACGACACGACGACGCCGCACCCCTCCGCCGCGGACCACCCCGATCGAGGCCTCCTAGTGCTCTGGCGGGGCGTGACAGCACCACACTCCTCCACCACAGACCGGCTCTGGCCACGGCCTCTTTTAGCCTCAACGGCGCAGCGCGATGGCGCCGCGCTCCTCCACCGCGGCCCGCTCCAGCAGCGGTTCTCTCGGCCTTCTGTGGTGCAACGACACCGCCTCGATTTCAAGCCATAAGAAAAATCATCAACAAAAAGGGGAGGAGGTTCGGCCATGTTCGTGCGGTCCGTTCTCCTCCCATTATATTGATAACATGCGTCTAATTATTTAACAACAATGTTCGTTAAATAAAACAAGAATGATGAAACAACCCCTACCTCAATGTACTTCACAGAAGCTAGCATCGTGGAAGACGACATCGTGGGGGGAGGCTCCGTACGACGATGGAGAACATACGAGGAGGAAGCATCATCTCCCTTTCTTTGATGTGGAGAGAATATGGAACAACGTGTCGGTTTTCTTCGCGTTCTTCAAGGAGGAAGATAAAGTTCTTCAAAGTGTAGAACTCTCACTCATACAATTCTCCACACAACACAACAACCCCTAAAATAAAATATGCTACCCCTTATTTTATTTTTACTTTTCCAAACCTTTCAAAATTCAAAAGTTGAAATCACTAATTAATCTTGAGTTGTCATTTTTAATGGAGGGTTAAGTTGGCAACATTAATGTGAGAGAGTGTCACATAATTTAAGAGGGGGTTTTTAGAGGTGTTATGGGGTTATGGGGAATTTGAAAAGGTGGGGGCTCATGTGGTCCCCACCTCACCCTTAATCCTCTGATGTGATGTTAAAAACAAGTGGGTCCCACTCCAACTTCCACACCTAGCATCTAACACATAGAAAAGAGAAATAAAATTCCTAACGCAATTTTATTTCACTTACACTTAAACCATAGATTTAAACAACTCTTTCCGAGAAAATGCAACTCTAGTAAAGGACTTCTTAAGAAATTACTTGTGTTGCGGTTTCATCGGTGCCTTTGTATTTTGATTCCAAGCACTGGTTCGGAATTTAGAAAAACCCACTTGTTCATTCACTGAACGTACCCAACCTAAACTTCGTAAATTTATTCCGGGCACACCGGGCCTCGGAATCTGGTGTCGTCCGAAACTGCGTACTCATAAAATCCTAATGAATTTAAGAAAAAAAATTCATTAAATTTACAGGTCTTTACATTACTCCCAACTCAGGGATTTATGTCCCAGTAAAGATACATCACAAACTAGGGAAACAAATGAGGGTACTGAGCACACATCTGAGCCTCCTACTCCCATGTGCTCTCCGGGAGGTTCCTGTGCAACCACCAGATTCACACTAGAGGAATTGACCGCCCACATATAACCCACTATTGTCGATCCTAGATCTACATCAGGACCTCCGCAAAAGTCACCCTGTCATCAATGTCCAGCTCTGCATGGTCGATGATATGCGTCGGGTCGTGAAAGTATCTCCTCAGTTGAGATACATGGAAGACGCCTTGCACCCAGTGCAACTGGGGTGGTAGAGCCAAGAGATATTCCACCTCACATATCCTTCCGAGAACCTGGAATGGTCCGATGAAGTGCAGAGATAACATGCCACCCCGGACAAATCTCTATAATCCACGTCGAGGTGAGACCCATAAGAAAACATGTTCGCCACCCTCAAACTCTAGTGGTCTCCGCCTCCTATCATTATAAGACATATGTCAGCTCGGAGCAGTCCTCATCCGCTCCTGGATGACTTGTACCTTCTCTGTCATTGGCTGGACCATCTCTAGTCCCACAGGTGCTGACTCCCCAGGGTCTGTCCAGCACAGAGGTGATGTGAAAGGTCAGAAGTACAATAACTCATATGGTTCAATCCTGATGGTGGAGTGGTAGCTATTGTTGTACACAAACTCCACCAAAGGTAGGTGATCCTCCCAACTGCAACCAGATTCGAGGACACATGCACAGAGCATGTCCTTGTTTATCTAAATGGTCCTCTCCATCTGGCCATCCTTCTGAGGGTGAAAGTCAGTGCTCAGGCGTAGCTACATCCCAAATGCCTCCTGTAAGCCCTTCCAAATCCGGTAAGTATAGAGAGCATCTTTATCGTAGACGATAGATGATGGCACACCATGAAGCCGTATGATCTCTTGGACATAGAGGTGTCCCAAGCTCTCCACATAGCCCTGCTCTATGATGGTTAAGAAGTGGGCCTACTTGGGGAGTTGGTAGACAATCACCCAAATGGAGTCATTACCTCTGGATGTACGTGGATGTCCAATCAAAAAATCCAAATATATTCTATCCCACTTCCACTCTAGGACCTCCAAGGGTTGTACCAAGCCTGTTGGTACCTGGTGCTCCGCCTTCACCTGCTAGCAGGTGAGGCTTCGAGAAACGAACTCAGCCACAACCTTCTTCATACATGGGCACCAGTGCTGTCGTCTAAGATCTTGGTACATCTTCGCTACCCCTGGATGTACCACCAAAGAGGAAGTGTGAAACTCTCTAAGAACCTCCTCCTGTAATGCAGTTAGTACCATGGTATGTCCTCTGAAAAGGATGATGTGCTCTCCTCCTATAGAAAAACCATCAGGTTCTTGTCCAATGGAAATTTGTGCACGTCGTGTCTCATAGTAAACTTCTCCACATTGTGCCTCTCTAACCCGCTGAAGAAGTGGAGGTGTGACTATGAGCGACTGAAGGAAGGATGGCCCGTCTTTATCCACAAAGTATATCTACAAAGTGGATATCTGCTCTGTTGCCTCTCCAAGAATATGAATGCATGTCCTCCTTCTGAGATAATCAGCTACTACGTTCCCCTTCCCAGGAGTATAGACTATCTCAAAGTCATAGTCCTGGAGGAACTTGAGCCATCACCGTTGTCTCAGGTTTAGGTCCTTCAAGGAGAAGATGTACCTGAGACACTGGTGGTCAGAATAGACTGTAAAGTGCTTGCCCATCAGATAGTGCCGCCACATCTTCAGGGAAAAGACCACTACTGCTAACTCCAGGTCATGGTAGCATAGTTCTTCTTGTGCTTCCTCAACTATTGTGATCCATAGGTGATCACTACCCACTCCTGCATCAGGACACACCTGAGTCTGGTCCCTAATGTATCGCAGTAGACTACGTACCCTACTCCATCCTCCAGTAGCCTCAAGATGGGTGCACTGGTCAATCTCTGTCAAAGCTCATGGAGGATATGCTAACATCTATCTGACCACACGAAGGATTTCCCCTTAGTTTTCAAAGCTGAAAGCGGTGCTACAACTCTGGAGAAGTCTGGCACAAATCTCTGATCGTACCCAGCCAGAACTAGGAAACTTCGCACCTCCGTCACGCTCCTGGGTGGCTCCCAAGATGGCACTGCCTCGATCTTCGCAGGATCCACCACAAATCCTGCCTCAGAGATGAAGTTCCCCAAGAAATGGCCCGCACCTATCAAAAAATGACACTTCGAGAGCTTACCATAAAGCTTGTTCTCTCGGAGTGTATCCAGTACCACACGCAAGTGGTAGGTGTGCTCCTCCTCAGTATTCGAGTAAATCAATATATCGTCGATGAAGACTATGACAAATTGATCGAGGTGAGGCTGGAAGATCCTGTTCATAAGACTCATGAACACTTCTAGAGCGTTGGATATGCCAAAAGGCATAACAAAGAACTAATAGAGGCCATATCGACACCTAAAGGCTGTCTTCTGTACATCCTCATCTTGAACTCTGAGCTGATGATAACCTGACCTGAGGTGTATCTTCGAGAACCATCATGATCCATTGAGTTGGTCGAAGAGTTTGTCAATCCTCAGATGTGGATACTTGTTCTTTAGGGTCACATGGTTCAGGCGACGGTAATCGACACATAGTCGCAAGCTCTCATCCGCCTTCTTGGCGAGCAAAATCAGGGAAGCCCAGGGTAAAACACTGGGTCGAATGAATACCTTTCCCTATAAGTCCTCCACCTATACCCATAGCTCTCAAAGCTCAGTAGGAGCCATCCGATATTCTAGAGTAGATATAGGGGCTGTCCTGGGGTAATGGTTAATATATAAGTCTACCTCTCATCAAGGAGGTAGTCCATGAACTTCATCAGGAAAAATGTTTGCATATTGATCCACCACAATAGGGAAACTCAGACTCCGCACGTCAACTACTCCTAGGATTAAGCTAGCCAACTGATGAGTGATCGGTTGTCCTCTCCTCTGTGTGAGTCCATCCTCCACTGTAAAGGTTCCCTTCTCACCGGTGAAGGTGAAACTGCTCCCATCGGTGCGGACACACTGCACCTTGCGCCTAATACATTAAATCTAATCATTGAACGTAGATAACCAATCCATTCCCAAGATGACGTCGTAAGGCTTCGATGCCACTATAAGAAGATCCCATCCAATGATATCGCCTCCTAGAGTAAGCTCACACTGCCGACACCAGTGAATAATCGTTGAGTCTACTCCCGTAGGAGTCTCTAGCCATAAGGATCGAGCCAACGACTCCATCAGAATCTCCGAGATCTGAACAAGTACAGCGAAAATGAAAGAATGACTCACTCCTGTGTCTATAAGAACTATATCATGGGTGGAGTAGACACATATAGTACCTCGAATAATCTCTTGTGGACCGTGGTCATAGGACTCCACTGCCTGAAGCTGAGCCTGCCTCTATCCTCTAGCTTCCTGTGGTCAGGGTGGACCTCATGGTGGCAATGGTCATAGAGCCTCAAAATGTCATCCACCACCTGCCGCTCGGCCAGCTCCTCTACCTCCTTTTCATGCTCCCTACGGATCGCCATGGTCGAACCTCGACCTATACCTAGGTGGTTTCTCAACAGTATGCTGCTCCTCTGCATGGCGAGTCAGGCAGTCACGATCTATGTGGCCCTACCTACCGCATGCATCACACTGTCTGCTCCTTGTAAGGCTGGATCTGTGCCGTGTGCCCCTCACCTCTGAGCCAGTATCTTGAGGTTGTCCGCCTGATGGTCTGGTCTTCTTAGACCCCTGTGACATCTGTCGACTACCAGGTGCAGAAGACTCTGATATGTGTCGCCCTGCGGCAGGTCTCACTACTGGTTTAGGCTCAGCAAGAACGCTCTCTACAAGAAGGGATCGCTCCAGTACTCCTACCTATGTAGGAATGCTGAGGGTGATCATCAAAGCCCTGATATCAAGACTCAGTCCCTACTCGAAGGCCCATGCCCGGAAGAATGGGTCTCATACCATATCCGTGGTGTAACGCGAGATATTGGTAAATCTCGCTGAGTACTGGGATACTGTCATGCTGCCCTACCGCAGCTGTAGTAGCTCCTGAATGTGCACTGCACAGAGGGTGGCTGAATGAAATATGAGCGGAAGAGGCTCTCGAAGTCCATCTAATGAAAATATGACTCATCGTGCACCTTGAGCATCAGGCTCCACCATCTACATGCTACCGCGTGCAGGAGACTCGCTGCAAGGATCACCATGAGGTCAGCAGGAGTCCCCACAAACCTGAAAACTCGTACAACAGACTCTAGCAAATTCTCGGCTGCCTGAGGGTCCATCTCCCCCAAGAACCTGGGTAATATCTGATACTGAAACTTGTGCAGTGCACTAAGTCAATGTGCACTCTCAGCAGCTGGGGCTGGAGGCATCGGTGGCTCGATGAGTAGAGGTACTGTCGGTGCCTCCAATGTAAAGGGACCCTGCACTGAGGCCTCGTCACTCGGGGGGTTGTCGTCTCACACAAAGTTCGGAACCCTAGCTGGCTGCCGTCGTGGGGCCATCCTGAAACGAAACAAGTGTGCCACGATCAATACAGTATACCTGGTGAGCTGACACAAAGTAATCACAAAGAAAACTTTTGAAACACACATCCAATCAATGATTTCATGCATTGAGTCTAAAATCAGAAGTCAGGGTCCTGGGGTATGGATACGTCAGCCGCCGCACCAACAATGGACTCCCTGGACTGATAACCACACTCAATACCATTAGCAATATTTCTTCACATAGAATAAAGATCAGAGTCCTGAGTTCTGCGGTAGAATTGAACTCCTCTTATATGAATTTGTCACGACCCCACCTCGGGGCCTGTGTCGTGACTACCCCAAGCCCACCTTCCATAGGTCAGGTCCTGGAGACTAGAACCAAAGTTTTAAATCCCATTAAAAACTGAAGGCATAGCCTTTATAAAGAAAACATAACCACCACATAGTAAGTAAGTTGAGTAAACACTAAGTAAACTGAGAACAAAAGTAAGTGATGGAAAGTAAATATGCCATAATACAAACCCAACTGAATGTAAAGTACAACTGAAAAAGAATTACAACAATAGAAAAGTAATGTAGTGAGTCTGAGCCATCCTCTGGAAATCCCACCTAAAGGGTGGGTACAGATCATATTCTCTACTCCTTGGCTCCAACCGTCCACTCAGAGTATATCCCGTCCAGTGATCCACCTCCAAGTACCGTCCAGCTCCATGAGCTCCCACGTCGATCAGCGTTGTCCGTCGTCTGCATCCAACACAATGTAGTGCCGGAATAGCCCATGCAGGGGTGTGTATATGCTACTCAATAGGGACCTCGAGACCTTCGAAGGTCTCCCAGAATCTATGAAGGATAAACCACAAAGAAAAGATACAATCATGAAGAAACAACCAACTATACATAGGTATATGCCCATACATATAACAAAGTCATCAATTCCAGCTCGGCTCTAGCACACGAGCCCAAGTACAACCCATTCCACGTAGGAAAACATAATCCATTCCACATAGGAAATCAGAACCCAATCAACACAAGAAGCCCAACCCAATCCACACCGGAAAGCACAACAATCATATCAATGATAATGATTGCAATTCCAGACTCATCTCAAATAGGTATACAATTCGTAAGACGATAGAGACAACCAGATGTAGCCACTGATTCATCTATCCTGTCGGACCCACATAGGATACAAGACCAGCTAAGCTATCGGACCCACAAAGGATACAAGAGAAGCTACTTTGCCAGACCCACATAGGATACAAGTACAGAGTCAAATACTGCCTTACCCACATAGGATACAAGAACAGTAGTCAAATACTACCAGACCCACAAAGGATACAAGAATAGTAGTCAAGGCCATCGAACCCATGGTGGATTCCAGTACAGTCATCGTCACCGCCGAACCCACGGAGGATCCCAGTACAGTCGCCATCGTCGTCGCAGTTGCAGCTAGCTCAAGGGTTCCTGCACACAACACGCTCGAATACAGGAGGGTCCGCTCCACGAGCCAAGGGGGTCGATACATCAACTGTCATAAAGTCCAGATTTGTTTTATCACAATTTTCTGCCTCGTCGAGAGGAACTCAATGCGCAGACAGCGCGTCAATCGGACACCCGGTCTGAGAGTTATTAACTTATTCATCCTAGGTGCGCTGTTGGTTATTAAGATAAAACCGACCCTTCCATACTCCATCTACATCCAAAACTCAAGTGGAGTAAGCCAAAAGAATAGTCTCACTAAGAGGAATCCATCAAATTCTATGGCACGTCTATCGGACGTTCGGATATCAAGTTATAAGTGTTTCCGCTCCAAGGGCCCTGTTCGTTTCGTGTTCGAAACCATCCTGTTGTAACCAAATTTCTCCTAAACCATGAGTGTAATATACCAAAATGACCGTCTCAATCCAAGGATCGCTACGCAACAGAAGTTGCATTGATCAGATGTCCATAGCCCATGTTATGGGCGTTTGAACAGATTTATCCCGAAAAAGGGGGTTCAGGTCCGGTCCGCCCCAGCTTAATACCCCCTGTGTCGGCCCGAACCGGGCGACCCAACCTAGGTATGGGTCTGGCTTGTTAAGGCGTGACCTGGCCCAGCAGGTGCGGCCCAGCCTGGTGCGGGCGGCCCGGCCCGGCCCAGCGTGGCCAGTCCGGCCCTGTGCGACCGCCCGCGCGCTCAGTGGACGCGGAAGGGGGGGGGGGGTGCGATGCCCCCTGTTTTCCTAAAAAGGCGGACCCCTATGGGGTCTTCCCTAGGCACCCTTGTTAGGGGTTACGACCCCCCAGAATTCCTGAATCGGCTGGCCGTAATTCCCGACCGGAGCCACCACAGGACGTACTGGTCCCACCTCCGGTAGCGCTGGTGGCCGACAGAGTTTGGCCGCCCTCATCTGCACCGCCACGACCTTAGGTCGCAACCCCTATCCGACCAGCGTGGCGCGATGGCCTCACGCCCCTCCACTGTGGCCCACCCCGGCCGTGGCCTCTTTCGGCCTCAATGGCACGGCGCGATGGCGTCGTGCTCCTCCGCCGTGGCCCGCTCTGGCCGCAGTTCTCTCGACCTTGCATGGTGCAACGACACCGCCTCGGTTTGAAGCCACAAGAAAAATCATCATCAAAAAAGGGGACGACGTTCGGCCATGTTCGTGTGGTCCTTTCTCCTCCTGTTATATTGATAATAGGCAAATACTTATTTAACATCAAAGTTCGTTAAATAAAACATGAACGATGAAACAACCCCTACCTGAAAGTACTTCACGGAAGCTAGCATCGCGGAAGACGACATCGTGGGGAGTGGCTCTGTAAGTCGATGGAGAACGTCTGAGGAGGAAGTGGCATCTCCCTTTCTTTGACGTGGAGAGAAGATGGAATGGTGTGTTGGTGTTCAACACATTCTTCAAGGAGGAAGATGAAGTTCTTCGAAGTGTAGAACTATCCCTCTCTCAATTATCCACACAACACAACAACACCTCAAATAAAATAAACTACCCCTTATTTTATTTTTACTTTGACAAACCTTTCCAAATTCAAAAGTTGAATTCACTAATTAATCTTGAGTTGTCAAAATCAATTGAGTGATAAGTTGGCAAAATTAATGTAAGAGAGTGATTCATAATTTAAGAGGGTGTTTTAGATGAGTTAGGGAGTTATGGAGAACTTGAAAAGGTGGGGGTTCGTGTGGGCCCCAACTCACCTTTAATCCTCTGATGGGTAGTTAACAACCAGTGGGTCCCACTGCAACTTCTACAACTAGGATCTAACACTTTGAAAAGAGAAATAAAATTCATACTGCAATTTTATTTCACTTACACTTATACCAAAAATTTAAACAACTCTTTCTGAGCAAACACAACTCTAGTAAAGGTCTTCTTAAACAATTATCGGTGCTGCGGTTTCATCGGTGCCCTCAGATTTCTATTCCGAGCACCAGTTCAAAATTTAGAAAAACCTGCTCGTCAATTCACTGAACGTACCCGAGCTAAAATTTGTAAATTGATTCTGGGCATACCAGGCCTCAGAATAAGGTGCCGTCAGAAATTGCGTACTTTTAAAATCACAATGAATTTAATAAAAAAAATTCCTTAAAATTTACGAGTCTTTACATTCTCCATGGTTGTTATAAAATGTATGAAATGTTATATTTTCAATGCATGAAATAGATTTTTGAAATGGTCATAGAGATGGTTTTCATTGTATTGGAATGAATTTTGAAAATGATAACATGAGTTACCATGGGTACTTATGTGGAAGGTTTATCCTAAGTCCATTCTACTTGTTTTATAATTATTTAGTGTTTTTTCATTGGTCATTCGACTATTTTTGAGGACAATTGTTCTAGGAGACTATTAATAACTTTATTTATGTGGTTTACTCATGGGGTATTCCTTTGGTTCCTAGGAATGTGTTCTAGTAGACATATTGTGGACTTGATTGATTGTGGAAAATGTATTCTGCTAGTCTGGCCTATAATGATCCTAGGTACTAATACCTATGCATCTGTCTTATATTTCATGGCTTTATTGTTTTGCCTTGATATACATGCTTATACAAGTGAAGTATGATATTGAAAATGTTCATTGAAATTTATATGCCTACATTATTAAGAATTTTTTTAAAAGGGAAATTCTAAACATGTTTTCTATACAACTTTTTTACCACACGTGATTTCCGGTTTTATAATATTGGGTGTAAATGAATTATTATATAGGGACTTTTTAAGGAACAACTGGGTGGGATTCTATTAAGAATGTTATCTCACACCCTATGCACCTCATTATTTGTGTGTATAATGTTTTCTGTCTTACATTTTAGGGAAGGGAAAGGTGATGAATTAAGGTGGCATGGTTTCCTGTCAGCTGGGATGGGTAGCTCGTGGCGAGATGGTGGGAGTTTGTCCATGCCACCACATGGAGTAGTTTCTTTGTTCTTGTACATTGTAGTTGTAATATTCTATTTTAGTTCTAGATACGTTTTTAATTTTCTTATTTCTATTTTATTTTTATGTTTATGATATATATTCATTAAAAATATCCTCTATATTTCTCTTCAATATATATACGACATGTGTTTTTTTTAGTTTGGAAAAATATTTCCCAGTAGTTTTTTGTTTGATTCCTGAGTACTTGTTTGTAACAACCCGAGATTTTATAAGATATATTCTTTTTAATTTCTTTCATATCGTCTGTTGTACGCTACAAAAATATTATCTTGTACTATACGCAACAACGTATTAGCTTGTAGTATACGCAACACTGTTTTTGGATCTTGTTACACACAATTTCATGTTTGCAACATTGAGTGTATATATATATATGTATATATATATATATACATGTATAAATGAAATATGGTTGGATTATGTAATAAAAAACAACAAGGGAGTCTTGTACTACACGCAACCCTGACGTGGCTTGCATTACACGCAATCACGACCTTCCCCGATAACGTGTGTTGTACGCAATACTGGGTTTTACTAAACAATGATATATTATAATAATATTATTATAAACTAGACGTTATGAATAGTATTAACTAAATTTTTAATTTTATAACATTATTATTCATCTTACATATTTTCTAGAACATGGTATAAGAACAAAATAAATTTTTTCGAGTAAAATTACTATTTAAAAAAAATGCAGTTTTTCCGCCTTTTGATGGCGCTCCCACATGAAATCTAGTTTTTGACATGTTTATAAGTCCAATTTTACAAAATAAAACCATTCTTTGGAATAAGGATATAAAATTTTACATTGGATACAATTTTCATATTATTCTGATAACTTTCATATTTTAATGAATAGTAAAAACACGCTATAATTTAATTAAAAAGAACTTTTTTCATTGTAATAATTTATGTGGTTAAATTATAATATTGAATGGTTTTAAATTATAAATAGAATATATTTTTACCATTTAATATAATTTATGTCATTATACTTGATTTTACATTGAATTTGTAGGTTAAATAAATTCAATCTTTTGCAATGTTTTAAACAAAAACCCATTTTCTTTCGACAACGGGAAAAATATAAATTTAATTTCTGAAACTTCTGTGTACTGAATTTGGAAAAATGGATTCCATATTTGGAATCAGTGGCTCCAAATTATATTAATAGACTACTCTTTATTTTTGGGCATTATGAATAGTAACAACGGTAAATTTTATTTACCATAGTTAAAGGTAAATCCAGTAATTAAGGGTAAATATAAGATTATAAAATCACCCTAACACCTAACAAAATCCTATTGGATGACTAAAAGTCGACCCATATCACCTAAGGGTCGGATTAGAATCATTTAATGGACTTTTTTCCATGAAAATAACTTAATTATTATTAAATCCAAACAAAGTGACAACATGTCACTCTCTTAAATCATAAAAGTTTATTAATTTTAATTTACTGATAAACTTCATGAAACATCGAACATGAATAGTCTCCAGAAATAAAATGAAATTATCTACATCAGATGAATTTATTTATAATTTTTATGGATTAAATAATTATCATTAATTATGACAGAATAGTGATGCTGAAATTGTATATCTAGAGAAAAATTAAGAATATAGTATTTATTAAACTAATAGTGACAATAAAATGCACAAAACCCAGACCAAAACATATTGGTCATGTAAATATAAACCATAATAATCCAATGGTAGAATATTTGACCATTTGGAGCCTTATAAAAGCTATTATGAATGTTATATTATTTTATTTTAAATGATGCCAAAGTTGTAACCTTCATAATTTAATAAATATAACAATTTAAATGTTGTGATTAAAAGATGATAAATTCGATTAAAAGTATTATTGTGAACCTTAATAGATTTATCTTCATCATAGGATTTTATTTTTAATTTTTATGCAACAAATAAGTATATTAAGTAATTATAAAATAATGTTGTAGTATTTATTTTATTAAGAGATAAACCAAATAAATTGTTTTAAAAATAATAAAATAAATATCATATGAACTATTTAATGTTCTCCACTAGTTTTATAGATACATATGACATTTTATGAATCTATTGAAGCTTTTATTTCAGACATATGTTATGTATTTATTTTATTTAAATTCAAATAAATGAATACTGTCAAAATTGACATTATTGTTATTTTATAAAAATAACATATTATAAAAATGCTTAAAAATCACAAAAATATTTAAAAATTATAAATTTATATTTATATGGTCTAAAATGTTATTAAGTATCCAATTATGGACAATTCACAACAAATAAGTAATTATTTGTTATAATTTAAAATTTAGAATATTATTACGACAAATAAAATTAAATTGAATAAATAAAGATAAATCAAAATGATAATGTTTAAAATAAATTCCTAACATGTATAAATTCTATTATTTGATGATATTATAACCATATCTTATCAAATATTTGAATATGAGTCATTTTCAGAGGTTTTTAAGTGGGGTTAGATTTATTATTAATTAATATTTTTAAGATTTCAAAAGGTGCCCCTCTCCTCCCTTATAAAAGGGCACCTCCTCCCTCTCCTCTTCAAACCAATTGGAGGATTCAGGCTCGGAAAACCCCTAAAAAATTATCTTATACCCTTCCCTAGAAACATCTTAGAGGTCCTGGTCTTCTTCAAAGACCCATTTTAGTGCCCTAAGTGGAGGTCTCAAAGAGGCTCTTTAAAGAAGAGGTAATGTCTGTTACCGATTCTTTCAACATTATTTCTTCTTCCACTTATTCTTATTATGTTGTTTAATTATTAAATAATAACATAAGTATCACTCATATACTGATATGTTATTATAAGTATGAAACAACCCTATTTCACCATCTATCCATCCTATGGAAAATGAATTCACTGTGCGTGTGTACGTACGGAATACTGTCTCCACGCCGTGGTGTAATCTATTTTCCACCACCACTTTACATGTATGGGCAAAATGGTGAAAGTAATTAATATATATGATTATTGTAAAGTGATATTGATTCTGTAATATTATAGACTTTAATACAATTACACGATCATGGGAATGATATCATCGCTCGTGCATACGTACGGAATACCATCTCCACGACGCAATGAGATTCACTCTCCATGATAACCATTCATGAATGATTATAAAGTATATATAATAAGTAATCATGAAATATATGACATAATAATGCTACTGGATTTATGTATATATATATATATATTTATGTCATCTACTTAATTCCATTCAATTCAATAAGTAAACGAAAACAGCATTCATGCGTACGTACGGCCTACCGTCTCCATGAACAGTTTATTTCATTCCATTTATCGATCCATTATATATATGTATATTCTGAATATATATTATATATAAATCATGTTATATATTCTGGATTTAATTAATCACAATCTAAGTAATCATATGAATAAGTACAAGTTAAAACACGAATGACAAATGAGAAGATTTTACCCAAAATGCTACTTTAACATGAATTTACAAAAGAAAGAGTAATATAAAGTCATAAGTGAACTATATATGTGAATATTATTCTATAATACATCAATGAAATTATTTTAATCATTATACTGGAGGTTTGGATACGTACGAAGCATATCGGACAGAAGGTAAGGGGTAATTTTGCAAATCTCATTTTTATCCAAGATTGCTTATTCGTAAGTATTTACTAGGGTTATTTCTATATTCCATGTCCATGTTTTATAAAAGTGTTTTCATGTATGTTTAAAGTAATTTTTACCCATTTTGACTTTTACCCAATGGTATGGAAGAAATCTTTCTTTTATTTACCATACAAGGTACTTTTTGAGTTTTTCGACAAAAGTACGAGAAGAATGTTTTTTTAATGTATACGGAATGAAAGGATTTTTACGGTTTTATAAAGCCTTGTTTTCATGAAGATTCCTCCAAAATATTTCATGACTATTTTCAACAAAATTTCTTTCTTTTAAAATTTCATTACGTTTTGTGAAAAAAAAATTTATTTTGAAGAAGAAAGGATATTTTCCTCAAGAATTCATTTCAAGTGTTTTATCAAAACCATTTTCCATCTAAGATGACATTATATCATTTGTGTATGTTTCAAGTATAATGTATCTATGATTTATATGATTACACTTTTCTTAATATGAAATGATATCCATTTCTTTTATATGGATTATGTGATAATGGGATTATGTTTGTGGAACCCATTTTATTTATTGGGTTATTATGATTGATGTATGTTTATTTTGTGGCACATGTATGAATGATTTCATTATGAGATGTGTGGGACCTATATCTCCCTCCAATGCATTGGATAAAGATTTATATCTCATGAGATATACATGTATGGAACGGAAAGATAGACCAATTCAGCAATACAGGACTGGAACGAGGAGTGAAGTCGATTCAGAAAGGGACTTTGTCAACTAAGATGGTTTTGGAAGCAATGCCTTGGATACTATGGAAATCATATCATGTGCTTAATGGTTTCAACAATTACGTGTTTTATTCCCATGCTATTTTATCATGATTGATGTTCCCTTATAATATATGCCTTACGTACTTCCAAGATTCATGTCTTTGCTCATGATTTTGATGTTTAGATTTTATGTTCAAGTTTTTGAATTCAAATGTTTATGGATTGTTTTATGTTCTCTATGTTTACCCTTACTGGGAATTTGAGCTCACCCCTTTTATGTTTTCTTTTCCCCAGGATATAATGAAATGTTTTAGGTAAGAAATAAAATGGAAGATCTTTATTTGGAGATGTTGAAGATCTTTCACCATGAATAGAAGTTTTTATTCCGAGTTTCCAAAGACACTAAACTATTACGGTCCTTTAGTTTTGGTTTTTGTTATGTATTATGTATTCCGAAAATGTAATGTATTTTCCATGTACGTCAAACCTTGGGTCTCTAAAGTTGGTATCAGAGGAAAGTTTTAGCCAACCTTTGGAAACTAGGATGCGAAAACTTTAGTGAGATCCCTAGAGATATTTCTATGGTATATTTAGGGATTTACCTAAGGATAAGTATACTTATAAGATATAGTCCTTGAACTACGGTAATGATCTCAGAATTTAACCTAAGATGTTAGATATTGAAGTTACTCCCCCTTTATAATGTTGTTTTCCCTAGCATGGTATTTGCTTCACACACTATTATTTTTGGGTTTTAGAAAATGGTTGGAAACAAGATGATTCATGATAATGGAGGATATGATTGACAATGGAATGATATTCTTCATGAGAAACCAGATTAAATGAGATTTGGAAGTCCAAACATCATTATTATGCCGAATCAGCAATCTCATAATATGATCAATAAACTCAAATTTGTTAAGTTTCCTGACTCGGCTAATAAGAGAAAGATGGAGTTTCATGATGACCATAGAGGAAACAAAGTTAAATTTCCCCTATGTAAATCATGTGGGAAGAGGCATCAAGGAGAATGTTTCAAAGGAACTGGAAGATGCTTTGGGTGTGGAAAAGAAGGACACAAAGCCAGTAAGTGCAAAAGAAATGGTTCAGTTAACACCAGGGATGAGGATAATAGTATTGCTATGACATCAACAATGGTTAAATGTTTTAAATGTGGAATGTATGTGCATTATGAAAACTGATTCCCTAAGGGAATGTATCATGAATAGAATCAGTATGGTCGTATGGGTAGTATTTATATTGATGATGATGAAGAGTCTACAAATGATATGTGAGTTGAAATAATTGTTGAAGCTCGATCAATGGTTTAAGAAGGTAGTAGAATGATTACATGATTATCATGTGTAATTTTGTATAAATAATCTCATGGTACTATTAAATAAAGAGACATCTAAGGATTGTTACACTATTGTCTTTCATTAAATTTTGAAAGTGTATGATGAATGGTACCAGTAACCATGAAAGGTTATTCAAATATTTTTGGAATGTAGATGATATGCACGTAATGAAGGGATAAGGAGAAAATTAAATGTTTGATAATATTCATGAGCTCATGACTGATATAAGGAAATTGTTATATCATGGTTTGAGTATATAGAATTTTTGGGTTTTGGTATGTGGAAGGAGTCAACTTTTTACAGCACTCATTATTCAATAAGATTCAATGGGTATTCATATTTTCAAGAGAATACATGATTAAGGCCTTCAAATGTTTGCAATGTGACCCAAAAGACATATCTTATGATATATGGGGATCAACAATGGTATTAACATTCTTGGTAATCGTTTTCACAATAATATGAGATTGGACTGCAGTATTATGGATAAGCCTAAAGATTGGAATGGATTATGTTGGACATATGTTAGTATTGTTTAAGGATAGAACTTTTTTCGATATTATTGATGGGATGTTATAGTAATGTAGGTTTAGAAAAAGGACAACCTGCAGGATGGGCGACAAACCATCGTGTCGGAAAAGGCTGTGGGAATTGAAACCACAACCGAAGTGCGACTGGCATTTATCGCCTACCACTGGCCTACAGGAAGTCCCCGGTTAGTAGAAACAAGTTATATTTTATTAAGTGGCACGATTTATGAAGTATAAGTTCATCTTTGGAATCGTATATGATTAACCTTACCATAGATGAACTTATGTATATTTTTATAACCCTTTGTTTGAGACATATGGAATGACCCCTCATTCTATCACATGATCTGATAACACTTCACGAATGACAAATTAAACTTCATTTCTTTAAGAGATGAAGTGGAAATTGTCCAAAGAATGACTAATGGTGAGACTGTACCAAAATCAGGAAAGTATTTATTCTAATTCCAATTTTATCATCTTTAGGGAAATGATCTTGAAACCCAAAAATGTTGTCCTAGTATCCGATGAATATGATGGTACCTTAGATCGTCACAAATCTATGGCTTTGTGATTGATGGTTTTTCATAGCCATGTTCTCTACCACTCTCCATCAGAACTTAATGGTTAGATTTTTCTTCCATTTCCAAATTTTCACCTATGTTCTCCTATGTGGAAACCCAGTGATTAGTTAATTTTGGGTAATCGTTATGTTTCATACTTTAGTTTTTAAAATTAGGTTTTTGTATTCCTTTTTACGATGTGGGTTTCTATGAGTAGTAAACGATTTATAACCCCGAAAAATTTCGATGGCGAAATTCATTTTAAGGGGGGTAGAATGTAACAACACGATATTTTATAAGATATATTCTTTTTAATTTCTTTCATATCGTCTGTTGTACGCTACACAAAGATTATCTTGTATTATAAGCAACACCGTATTAGCATGCAGTATACGCAACACTATTCTTGGATCTTGTTACACACAATCTCAAGTTCGCAACATTGAGTATATATATATGTATATATATATATTCATGTATAAATGAAATATGGTTAGATTATGTTATAAAAAACAACAAAGTAGTCTTGCACTACACGCAACCCTGACTTGGCTTGCATTACACGCAATCGCGACCTTCCTCGATAGCGTGTGTTGTACGCAATACCCGGTTTTACTAAACAACAGTATATTTTTATAATATTATTATGAACTAGACGTTATGAATAGTATTAACTAAATCTTGAATTTTATAACATTATTATTCATCTTTCACATTTTATAGAACATGATATAAGAAAAAAATAAATTTTTTTCGGGTAAAATAAGTATTTTAAAAAAAATGCAGTTTTGCCGCCTTTTGATGGCGCACCAACTTTAAATCTAGTTTTTGACATGTTTATAAGTCCAATTTTACAAAATAAAATTATTCTTTGGAATAAGGATATAAAATTTTACATTGGATATAATTTTCATATTATTCTAATAACTTTCATATTTTAATGAATAGTAAAAACACGCTATATTTTAATTAAAAACAACTTTTTTTCATCGTAATAATTTATGTGGTAAAATTATAATATTTAATGGTTTTAAAGTATAAATAGAATATATTTTTACATTTAATATAATTTATTTCATTAGCCTTGATTTTACATTGAATTCATAGGTTAAATAAATTCAATCTTTTGTAATGTTTTAAACAAAAACCTGTTTTCTTTCGACAAAGGGATTAATTTTAATTTAATTTCTGAAACTTTTGTGTACTGAATTTGAAAACATGGATTCCATATTTGGAATCAGTGGGTCCAAATTATATTAATACACTTATTTTTATTTTTGGGCATTATGGATAGTAACTACGGTAAATTTTATTTTCCATGGTTAAAGGTAAATCGGGTAATTAAGCGTAAATATAAGATTATCAAATTACTATAACACCTACCAAAATCCTATTAAATGACTAAAAGTCGACCCATATCACCTAAGTGTTGGATTAGAATCATTTAATGGACTTTTGTCCATGAAAATATCTTAATTATTATTAAAACCAAAGAAAGTGACAACATGTCACTCTTAAATCTTATAAGTATATTAATTTTAATTTAGTGATAAACTTCATGAAACTTCAAAAATGAATAGTCTACAGAAATCTAATTAAATTATCTAAATCATATGAATTTATTGATAATTTTAGGGATTAAATAATTAACATTAATTATGACACAATAGTGATGTAGAAATTGTTTATCTAGTGAAAAATCAAGAATATAGTTTTTATTAAACTAATAGTGACCATAAAATGTACAAACCCCTGACCAAAACTTATTTTTAAGTTATAGGAAAACCATAATAATCCAATGGTCGAATATTTGACCATTTGGAGCCTTATAAAAGCGATTATGACACTTATATTATTTTATTTTAAATGATGCCAAAGCTGTCACCTTCATAATTTAATAAATATAACAATTTAAATATTGTTATTTTAAGATGATAAGTTAGATTAAAAGTATTATTCTGAAAGTTAATAGATTTATCTTCACCATAGGATTTTAGTTTTAATTTTTAGGCAATAAATAATTACATTAAATAATTATACAAAAATGTTGTAGTATTTATTTTATTAAGAGATAAACCAAATAAATGGTTTTAAAAATAATAAAATAAATATTATATGAACTATTTAATTTTCTACACTAATTTTATAGATACATATGATATTTTATCAATCTATTAAAGCTTTTAGTTTGAACATATCTTCTGTATTTATTTTATTTAAATTCAAATAAATGAATAGTGTCAAAATTGACACTATTGTTATTTTTTAAAAATAACATATTATAAAATTTCTTAAAAATCACAAAAATATTTAAAAATTATAAATTTAAATTTATATGGTCTAAAATTTTATTTAGTATCCAATTATGGACAATTAATATCGAATAAGTAATTATTTGTTATAATTTAAAATTTATAATGTTATTACCACAAATAAAATAAAATTGATTAAATAAGGATAAATCAAGTTAATAATGTTTAAAATAAATTCCTAACAGGTATAAATTATATTGTTTGATAATATTACAACATTATATTATCTAATATTCTAATATGAGTAATTTTTTGTGGTTTTTAAGTGGGGTTAGATTTATTATAAATTAATATTTTTAAGATTTCCAAAGGTGCCCCTCTCCTCCCTTATAAAAGGGAACCTCCTCCCTCTTCTCCTCACACCAATTGGTGGCTTCAATCTCGGACAAACCCTACCAAATTATCTTCTAAAATTTCCTAGAAACATCTTAGAGGTCCTGGTCTTCTTCAAAGACAAATTTTAGTGCCCTAAGAGGAGGTCTCAAAGAGGCGTTTCAAAGAAGAGGTAACGTCTGTTACCGATTCATTAAACTTCATTTCTTCTTCCACTTATTCTTCTTAGGTTGTTTCATTATGAAGTAATAACATTGGTATCACTCATATACTGATATGTTATTATATGTATGAAACTACCCTGTTTCACAATTTATCCATCCCACGGAAAACGAAATCACCGCGCGTGCGTACGTACGGAATACCGTCTCCACGTCGTGGTGTAATCTATTTTCCACCACCACATTACATGTATGGGTATAATGGTGAAAGTAATGAATATATATGATTATTGTAATTTGATATTGATTTTTTAATATTATACACTTTAATACAATTCCACGATCATGGGAATGATATCATCGCTCGTGCGTACGTACGGAATACCGTCTCCACGACGTGATGAGATTCACTCTCCATGATAACCATTCAAGAATGATTATAAAGTATATATAATTAGTAATCATGAAATATATTACATAATAATGCTACTGGATTTGTGTATATATATATTTATTTCATCTACTTAATTCCCTTCAATTCAGTAAGGAAATGAAAATAGCGTTCAAGCATACGTACGGCCTACCGTCTCTATGAACGGTGTGTTTCTTTCTATTTATCGATCCATTATATATATGTATATTATGAATATATATTATATATAAATAATGTTTTACATTCTGGATTTATGTAATCATGATCTAAGTAATCATATGAATAATTACAAGTTAAAACACAAATGAAAAATGAGACGATTTTACCCAAAACGCTACTTTAACATGAATTTACAAAAGAACGGGTAATATAAAGTCATAAGTGGACCATATATATGAATATGATTATGTAATAAGTCAATGAAATTATTTAAATCATTATACAGGAGGTTTGGATACTTACGAAGCATATCGGACCTAAGGTAAGGGATAATTTTGCAAATCTCATTTTTATCCGAGATTGCTTATTCGTAAGTATTTACTGGGGTTCTTTCTATAATCCATGTCCATGTTTTATAAAAGTGTTTTCATGTATGTTTAAAGTCCTTTTTACCCATTTTGACTTTTACCCAATGGTATGGAAGGAATATTTCTTTATTTTACCCTATAATGTACTTTTTGACTTTTTCGACAAAAGTACGAGAAGAATGGTTTTTTTTTGAACATATACGGCATGAAAGGATATTTACGGTTTTATAAAGCCTTGTTTTCATGAAGATTCCTCCAAAATATTTCATGACTATTTTCAACAAAATCTATTTCTTTTAAAATTTCATGACGTTTTGTGAAAAGAAATTGATTTTGAAGAAGAAAGGATATTTTACTCAAGAATTCATTTCAAGTGTTTTATCAAAACCATTTTTTCATCTAAGATGACATTATTTCATATGCTTATGTTTCAAGTATAATGTCTATATGATTTACATGGTTTCACTTTTCTTATTATGAAATGATATCCATTTCTTTTATATGGATTATGTGATGATGGGATTATGTTTCTGAAACCCATTTTATTTATTGGGTTATTATGAATAATGTATGTTTATTTTGTGGAACAAGTAAGAATGATTTCATTATGAGATGGGTGGGACCTATATCTCCCTCCAATGAATTGGGTAAAGATTTATATCTCATGAGATAGACATGGATGGAATGGCAAGTTAAACCGATTCAGTAATACAGGACTGGAACGAGGAGTGAACTCGATTCAGAAAGGGACTTTGTCCACTAAGATGGTCTTGGAAGTAATGCCTTGGCTACTATAGAAATCATATCATGTGCTTAATGGTTGCCAAAATTACGTGTTTTATTCCCATGATATTTTATCACGATTGATGTTCCCTTATGATATATGCCTTACGTACTTCCAAGATTTATGTCATTGCTCAAGATTTTGATGTTTAGATTTTATGTTAATGTTTTTGCATTCAAATGTTTATGGATTATTTTATGTTCTCTATGTATACCCTTACTGGGCATTTGAGCTCACCCCTTTTATGTTTTCGTTTCCCCAGGATATAAAGAAATCTTTTAGGTAAGACAAAAAGGGAAGATCTTTATTGGGAGATGTTGAAGATATTTCACCATGATTAGAAGATTTTATTCCGAGTTTCCAAAGACACTAAATTATTACGGTCCTTGAGTTCTGGTTTTTGTTATATATTAGGTATTCCAAAAATGTAATGTATTGTCCATGTACGTCAAGCCTTGGGTCTCTAGATTGTTGCTAGCCCATTTATATTGGGAACACCCTTTGGGTATGTGTCCAATATATTGTATTCTAGGTTAAATCGTAACATGGGTGGGTTCATTACATTTTTGATAATGGAAATACCACATCTATGGAGGAGGAGCATGAAGCACCCCATTATATGGTGGTGTGAATAACTCTCTCATAATGAGACCCTTTCTTGGGGGATGCCTAAGGGAAAGAGCCTAGGAAAAGAAAAAATGTGAAGACTAGGACTAAAGCATACAATATCAGGATCATGGGATTGGTTGAGCCATTACAAGTTATATCAGAGCTAGTGTCCATTCTTTGTGCCCGTGAGGATGCTTGGCTCTTCTAGGGGAAGGATTTATAGAAAGTTGTTCCCCAATATTCTGAAAATTCATAGTTTTTAAAAAATTGTTTTTAATAAAAAGGATTTTCAAGCTATCTAATGTTTTAAAAACTAAAAATGTGAATGGAATATTATTGTCATTTTTTGAAAAAGGATCTTTCTAAACATCTGACAATGAAAATGTAAAAAACGAATGAGAGCAGTTAGTGAGGTAGAAGACTATTGTACACATGAATGATGATTTTGTAGTCCATTTCATGTAAGTCTATTTCATTTTATGTAACATACATAACATAAAAGAATATCAACATATATAATATATTGTTGATATCATATAATATGATTATAATAAAAAATTTATTAGGTTTATTAAGACATAAACAAGATCCTTATAGAAGAACATTACCTATTCATCGGGTATCCTCCTTATCTTTTCACTAAAACATTCAAGGGCTTCACTTTTGCAAAAAAATATATATTATAGCATGAGATGAGGGATGTTTGTATGTTATATGGTATGGTTTTGGATGATTCAAATGGTTTTAGATGTGTGAATAAGTGGGGAGAGTGAGTACCCATTTATAACTATGGAGGAGCAACATTCTTGTAAATACTCAAAAGTATTCACTATTGGGAAGTCAATATTATCTCAGTGGATATAATATAAATAATTAATAGGTTATAAGGATTTTATAGATGATCCACAGCTCTATATCATTAAATAACACATGTTTTAAACAATTTTTTCCTTAACTGCTATGTTTAATTTATAATATCTATTTCCCCATTATGCTAATTAGTTTTCTGACTGTGTAAATTTAGACTTTAAAAGTAAATTATTCTGAGACTCATTTAAAAATATATAACAAAATATTATAAAAATTATATTTATTTTAAAAAATCGAATAACATTGTCTGTTTAAAAATAATTTTAATACAAGTGTAAATAATGCAAAAAACACCGCTATATCTTTAACTGTGAGAATACCATTATTAATTTTTAATGGCTAGGTCATTCATTATAAAATATAAATTGGCCCGTGAATGGAAGCTAGATAAAATTTACGAATGCTTAAAAATTAATTAAAATATTAAAGGGGTTTTAAGTTTTTTAACTAAATTAATATACTATCATTTTATATAAAATAACATTAATATCATTTTTGACATTATTCTTTTAATTTGAATTTAGAAATATAAATACAATGCTAGGATTTGGATCTATTATGTTCAAACCATTTTATAATGTAATATTTATATATGAAATAATTTACCACAATAATTCATTATATATAATTCATTTTTAA
Organism: Viscum album; assembly: GCA_963277665.1. Lineage (NCBI taxonomy): Eukaryota > Viridiplantae > Streptophyta > Magnoliopsida > Santalales > Viscaceae > Viscum > Viscum album. The sequence goes on from OY728164.1 coordinate 782,597,085, forward strand.
TGTTTTTATTATCCTTTATTTTTTTAATTAATTTCTTAAATAATCCATGTGTTGTCTTTTCACAATCATTTAATGTAATTATATCATCTCTAAAAATTATGTATAAATTATTATGATAAAAATTAATCTTTTTTATTTCTTAAAAAAATATACAACAAAAAATATGTTGTTCTTTTGACATATATCAAGGATTTATAGAAATTAAAAGGAAGAAATATTATTTTTTCCTATTTCTTTATAATACATTTTATAAGTTTAAATTTAATTGGAAAGTGTACCAAATAATCATAAAATTTTAAAATAAGGGCATACAGGTGTATATATGTATAGAAATTGGTTTTGTGAAAATTGGTAGGTCATTTTATCCATTTTATTATTAGTTTAACCCCATAATAAAAACATTTTTATTATAACTGATGTAATAAATATTTACTATTTTTACTTTTCATTTTGGTCAATAAGTAACATGATTTTATTAGATAATATATATTATGATCATTGGAAAAATGGAATCCAATTTTTTCAAATTCAAATCACAAAATTGTAAATTATTAATTAAAAATAATCCCAATGATTTGAAGAGAATGCATGTTTTTAATGTGAAAATGTTCAAATGTTTACAATGTTTTAATATCAAATTTCAAAATAACAATTATTCAAATGTAATAAAATTAGATAACTATATACAAAATTGATCTAATTTTCCTTTAATAACCTAATAAAAAACTAATCTTACATGATATATAAATTAATGAAAATGTAGTTTTCCATTAAAATTCATTATTTATTACTATTAATCAAAAAATGAATCTTTTATGAAAATATCAAAAGGTCAACCGAAGTTAATTTTATTATTCCAATTTTAAAAATAAAGTTAATTTTAAAAAATAACTTTTCAAAAAGTGTTAAAAATGAAATTTCAATTATGTGTGCTGAGCACAACTGTTCCTCTTGTTAGAAAAACTTTATTTATCTGAAAACATTTTTTTCCTTTTATGTGATTCTCATTTTATTATTTATCAGTTTTCATAGATAAAATGATTTAAAATATATATTATAACATTTTATATAATATTATTCATCCCCAAAATTCTAAGGGATATGTTATAAATAATATTGTACATTTTGTTTAAACTCAGTGTTTCATGTAACACAATAAAAACACAGTTTTTCTTGTAACGAAAGTTATTGAATGTGTTAAATTTATTATAAAATAAATATTTCATAAAGTATTGGGTTTTTAACTCCCTTATAATCTTGTAGATGTGTCTCATACTTGTTATCCATAATAATTTAAATCTTCTTAAATATTATGGTTTTACATTATCCCAATTTAAAAAACAATTTCCTCGTAATTTGAACTTTATCTCCATAATAAATGGTTATAAATTTAAAAATTTCATTATTGAAATACCAACATAGTAAGAGGGTAAATAAAATAACTTCTCAAAAAGAGAGAAATTTAAGTATAAAGGTTATATAGAATAAAACAAAACAAGGTTTCTAATGTAGTTAGGAATAGAATAAAAACATAAATATTTAAAGAGAGTGATTGATGTCATTGATCACAGGTAAATGAATGATTAATGGAACATTAAGGGCCTCAGAAACATAAGTCTTTGATAACTGAATGGAAAATTAGTTCATCATAGATAAAGGTACTTGGATATCATTTTTTGTTTCAAGATCATTTTTCTAAAGATGAGAAATTATTTTACATTTGGAGAAAAGGAACACAGAAGTGTACTTAATTGATTATTTTAATTTCATCCTATAATATATTTCCACCACCAGATTATCCTTTTATCTAAATGATGGTTATTGAGCATGTGTTTTTAATTATATAATCACTAAAATAAGCTTTTATAGGACCAAATAATTCCCAAAAGAAAAACAATATATTTATCATATCTTAAATATTTACCCACAACCAAAATGGTAGTCACATTGTATGATAATTCTCAAAATAGGTAAACCATCATATGATGAAATTAAATATTAATATCTAAAATTCAATATTAATACCAAAATTTAAAACAAAGTCACTCCATGAATAATGAACCCTATATCCCAAATATCCTCAACAACCTAAATCAGTAAAAAAGATTTTTAATCCGAAAAGGATACCTCATACCTTTCTACTTACATTCAATAAAATATAATGATATCCTTTTGTAATATCATTAATAACATTGTCACTTATTCTATATCATTTTTATATAAATAATAAAACCAGTGGTCTCATAATTATTTCAATATACAATATCTTATAAACCATAAATTTTACCAATAACACAAAACATACATGTACATAATATGTAAATGGAAAATCCCAATTAAAAAATGTTTTAAATACACTCAACCTAAAAAAAATGTCTCCTCAAATTTCATTAATAAAATTAATATATAATCAATTAAAACAAAAAATGGGTGTCTAAGAAAATGATCTTATGGTGATACTTAATATTATAGACGCATGATGGTATCGATAACTCTTAATAAATCCTCATATAAAAACATAAAAATATCTGAAGTTATCTAAACCAAACATTGATACCAATTATGACAATCCAGGACAAAAATACCTGATATAGAGCTTTAATTAAAAGCATGAAATTTCTATATCTAATACCAATAATTCTGACCCATCTTTTTTCCTTCCAATCAATGCTACATAAAAAGTAAAAAATATATAACACACATCCTTTAGGACTTTCTAGGTATAATGTTTTATAGAATTAGGATAAAATTATACATAAGCAATAGCAATGTAATTAAATGAGATTCTATACCACATAAACAATTTTTTATTAATTAAAATGAAGTCATAATCATATACATTATGATTTCCCTTATAGATATAATTCGTTTAACATCATTATGTATACCATGGTGTAAAGGAAATTTAGGAAGGGTGAGCTCAGCTGATTGGTAAGGGAAACAAAAGAACTAACAAATGAATGTAATTAGTGAGCATAAAAATGTCATTAGGGTATGATTACATAATCAATGTAAATGAGTATAACATTAAAAATTTTATACCCATCAATACGTGGACCATAAATCATGAAATCATTGAATGGGTATTTAACAAAAAATAGTCAAAAGAATTATATCTATGAAACATCATATTATTAGAAAAAAATATCTCAAATTATTTTTGTACAAAAGTGTGAGAAAATGGTACAATTACATGAAAAATGTAAGAAAATAAATATTATAATAAAATTCCTGATAATCCTAAAATTTAAATTCAAATATGTCATCATTGGATTAATAATCGTAAACAATAATGATAAATTATGAAATAGTAACATAAGACTCTTACTGCATTGGTATCATTCAGTCACTAAATTCATGAAATAAATATATTAAATGAAAAATATAATATCATGAATATAATTATATTAATGATATAACCTATCATATTAGAATAATATACTCCTTAAAAATAATGTAGGTGTATAACATAACTTACATCTCAATGAATGGAAATTGAGACAAAAAACCCATAATGCTTCAGTAACATTGAAACTGTAATACCCATGAAATATAGATGAGGAATTGGATAATTAAATCTCCAAAAATTGAATGATAATAATTCTAAATTAAATTTATGTCAAATATAGGCACCACAAAACAAAAATAAGTCGTGAATATGGAATATATCTCAAAGAAATAATAGCGAGATAGAAAACCCCTCTATTATGCTTTATTTTGGTTTATCATGATTCAAAATCATATATAATAGTTATATTCATATTATGAAATTATAAAAGAAACATATTAATATTTTTAATATCAAATATTATATTGTTATGAATTTGTTTTATTTTTTTATTAACAATTCTATTTTTTTAGGTTTCATGTAGTAGTCTCTTTGTTTTTCATATATGTTTTGACATTATATATTTTTATTCCTATTAATTTGATCATGATTTCATAATATAAAAATTCTAAAACATGATATAAATGTCTCATATATTATGTATATATGTTTCTAGTGTAAACCATAATATTTATCGATAGGAAAAGAAAGACATCACTCATGGAGATTGTAGGTCGAGCGTATATTTGATCGATGTCCTCATTTTCTTATCATATTGAATGAAAGAAACCTAAATGATATATATATATATATATATATATATATATTATAGTATAATAATTATGTAAAATATAAAACATATTTTTATTAAACACATATTTAAAACATTCCATGTAAAGCATGACCGAATCATATTGCTTAGCAAGGTTGTTGTCCACCATAAAGATGGACGACATTGTCATATTCCTAGAAAATTTAAAGCATGAAGTTAAGTGCTATATAATAATAAAATAATCATAAAATCATTAACATAATATATATATCCTCTATAAAAAAATTCCATCAATATACTCATCCATGAATGGTGGTAATGAAAAAACAAACAACATTGGTTTGCGACGCGGTTGGTCACCGTACATAAGAAAAATGATTTTATAGACCATATTATTGAAGTTTGTGTCTAGAGTACTATATATTTATAGTATTTTAACCTTTTTTAACGATTCATATGTTAATAAAGTGTCTGGGTGTTGTTTGGGAGGGTTTGAAAGAGGTTTCAACTATTTTGGGCCCTTTATATGGGTTCACAGTTGTTGAAAGGTTTATAGAAATTGTCCAACTCCTATTTGAAATTTGAAAGATGAGACATTGGATAATGATAACTCACATGATCAAGTTCATTGTTTTTCAAAACCATGCGACTAAGTAGAAAAAAAATTTCTTTGTGGGCCATATATATTTGGCATGGTTAGGGAACAATTGTCTAATTGTACGATCCAACCATGTGAGGAAACCATTAAGGTAGTTGTTAGCATGCAATTAGAGTCTGGTTTTACTAACCATCCGACTAATCATGCATGGTTTAAAAAAAGATCCACAAAAAGTGGATCTAGGATTTCATTAACCTTCAACACCTTTTTCCAAAAAACTGACCCTAACTTTGGATTTCATACTATCAAAGGCTAAGAAGGCTTCTCCTATTAATCTAGAGAAAATATGAAGTCCTCTCATACTGCATTAGCTGTAATTGGTGTTATGTGGAATGATGTTTCAGATATGGTAATCTTGAGGTCCCTGGGGATTTTTGGTACATGAACCCAGCCCCTTGTGATGAAGTATATTGGGTGGATACATCCGATTTCTCAATGTTTTGAAATTAACGTTGATGAGGCGACATCAGGTTCACTGGGACCTTCAGGCTATGGTGGTGTCCTCCACACTTATAGGGGATTTGTTAAAGGTTGTTTCTACTTCATTCTAGGGAATGGTTTGGCAATTGAGGCTACGTTATGGGAAATGGTTAAGGCTGTCAGGTATGCTTCCTATGATGGATGGATGGTCTTATGATTGGAATCTGACTCTACTCTAACGGTTGACAGCCTTCTAAACTGATCAAGGAATGTTAAATGGAGAATACTTTTAGATTCGAATGATTGATTTAGCCTTGTTGATCCATTCTGTTTGGTTTTCACTCATGTTTATTGGGTGGCAAATCAGGTTGTTAATTATCTCTCCAAGCATGCCATTGCAGAGGTTAGTTCTTTTTGGTTTTTTGTTACACCACCATTCTTTTGTGAGTTGGTGGCTTCGAATGCACTTGGTGATGTTTACACACATTTTGGTTGACCCCCATGCTTCTTAAATCTTGTTTCATTTTACATTCTTTTAATAATGTTTTTTTGGGAACATGCTTTCTACCTATTTCTGAGCTTTCTGGCTATGTCTACATCCAATGTGGATTTATCTATGATAGTTGATTCGAAATATGCATATATTTTTCCTTTTTTGATGTTTGGGGAAGATATATAAGGCATGTTTTTTATGATTCCACCCGATTTCATGGTAGGTTTTTGTGTCATTTATCATTTCCATGAAATTCATGTGGTAGGTGGATTTAATATCAACAATTATATTTATAATATGATGTAATGCTTTAAAATGAGTATGTTTGATTCGAATTGGTTTTGAAATTGATGTGAATTTCTTATTATAAACCCTCTTTATTAATAATTTTTCATTTTTGTAGGTCTTGTAGAATTGTTATGGTCAATGGTTTGGATTTTTTTTAAAATGATGATTATAAAATCATTTGTTTGGTTTGAAATATGAAATAGATTTTTAGGGAATGGGTTTCAATGAAAAACCTGTTTTTTTAATTGGATTTTGCACACATGGTTTTGGTATGAGTTTACAATGGTTGTAATTTTTTCATGTTCATTGGTATGGATAAGGGCATGAAGTACCCCCCATCAAAAGGTTGGAATGAATATGGTGGTGTAATACCCCCTTCAATAATTTCCACTAAGTGATGGATTATAGAAAGGTTGAATTTCCACACTCGAGTATAGGGAGGTCTATGTTGTATGAATGGTTACATGTGAGAATATGTTTAATGGAATGGATTTTTCTAAGAAGGAGCACAATAAATAATCTTGAAGTATAATTTGGTTTTATTATTTTGGAATGTGATATTATTTTGTGAGAACTCTTTCATTGTGGAATACGATTATATTTTGATATAATCTGTTCAATAATATTTTTTACATAAAATGTTTTGTATAAATGTGCTCACATTCTCTATCCTAGTGGGGTCAGTAGGTATGTCATTTGGGGGAATCCTTCAGAGTATCATTACTCACCCCTGATTTGGAAAATTATTTATTTTATAGAACTTTTTTATAGGGACATGTAAAAAGATAAATTTTCACACATCTCTAGTGGGATTAAAGAAACCTGGGCTATGTTGATTTGTTGATCATGAAGCATGTTGGAGGTTTGGAGTTATGGTTGTCTTCTAATGTTGTTAGTTTCGTATTCTTCCACTATATACAAGGCTATGTGCTATTCTTTTGATGTGGGACTCATTGAAGTTAGTTTTGGTATAAATGGTATTCTTCAGTTGTATTCCATTTTTATCATTCATCTTGTAGTGCATTACTTGTTTATGGAATGTTTGGTTGGTTGTTTTATTTTTCAAAGGGTTAATCATACCTCAATTGTAAATAATCCCTTTGAATTTATTTATAGCTTTTGGTATTGTTGGGATGTAACATAATGCAAAGTATCTTCCTTTCAAATTCTATATCCAATTGAGAGGGGTATTATGTTATATGTGGTATCATTGATTTTCATTCCACTTATATTTGTGGAAGAATTTGTGATATTTTTTTTGGTCTCAGAGTTGATATTGATTCTATTAAATTCCTTATGTTGGGTTGGAAGAAAGATGTAGGATTGTTGGGATATGAAATGTAGAACATAAAAAAGACATCACTATCCTTTTTATGATGAACATAAATTTACCATATAGTTGGTTACATTAGTGTTTTGGATACACGTATAGGAATTTTAATCTCAATTTCATGGGTTGTTCCAATGGGATGAGTATGAAATTCAATATTTAAATGAATTTTTACTAGTATTGAATAATTCATTTTGAGTAATTATTAGGTTCAATGTGTGGACTTCTTAAAAAAATTGAAAATGTTTTCAAAAGTTATATTTTAAAAAGTGCATGATTATGGAATTATAAAAATAGTTTGATTTTCAATGAAAAGTTTTGATTTCCTTAAAAATGGATGAATGTGGAAAAGGGGGTTTATGGAAAGATTTATAGTGATAATTATGATATGGTCGAATTTGAAATTTTAATCCTTTAGTTTATAGATAATGAGACTTGTGGAGTTTTTTTGTATATATAATGAAACCTAGTAGGTGTTGTAGAAACCAAAAGGATGAAGCTGCTATGAACATGGTTTAACCTGAACCACAGGTGAACTAACAATTGGTTCAATGTACTGTCCATGAATTTCGGGATGTGTATAGAAGGAATATGAGGGATTCACCAAGGAAAAGGGATCATTCTGTCTAATTGTAGAAACATAGTACACCCATCAATCAGTATGATTTTGAACCAGAAAAGGTATAGAAATGGCTTAATTGGATGAATTGTATCTTTGATTTTTTCAGCACACCAGCAAAGTTAAAAGTCAATATAGAAACATATATGAAGGATCATATTTAATTCTAGTAGTGGGATTTAGCTATATAGGCTATTATATATCAAGGAATTTCTTTGGATTTTTTTGGATTTTTTAGCAAAATATTCTATAATGATATGTTTTGAATTCATAGAATGATACAAGTCTTCATCTTTAATCATGAATATTGTTCTATCATAGAGTCTGTGGCTAAATTCAAGAATTTAGTGTGATTTTCATATGAGGTTACTGCTATTTAATCCTTAATGGAAGAAAATTTTAAATTGAGACAGGGATAGAAGATTACTTCAATGATTTTTGTTTTCAATATTACAGATTATAGAGAGATGGTAAATAGAGAGAAGGTAGACAAGAGGGATATTTTAGGAGCTATAGGAGGAGGAAGTGTGTTGATACACATAGAAATGATGGGAAATAAATTCCAAGAAGAAATTGGTACATGGATACCTATTTACTAGGTGGGAGAATGAATCAAAATCATACCATTTGATTAGTAGAACATCCTCCAAAGCCTAATGGAAAACCAGAATGCTACCAATGTGGTTTTCATGACCACCTAAAGAGAGAGTGTAAGATACAACCGAGATAATTCCAATACTAAAATTAGGTGGCTAATCTTTAGTGCTATTTTTGTAATTCTCTAAGGTCAGATGATTGGGAAACTTCTCATGTTTCATAGGAGTCGAATGATTCAATGAAGTGAGGGATATAGAACAATCTATGTTAGTAGAAAATATATATCCATGATGATTCTTAAAATTCCATGACTCTTAATAAAGGGAAATCCCAATATGTATACAAAGAACAATGTATCACAAGCAATAAATTATATGTAGCTAATAAGGTTATTGTGGAAGATCAGTCTTGACCAAATATAATGTGATATATGATTATTAATTCTAACATCAAACAATCATTGTTTGATACAATTTTATCTCATTCCTTTAATACATTCCATGTTATTGATTGTGTATGTTTAAATGTTGAGATGATTCCCTTTGTGTTAAAAAATCAAACTTCGCATGGTCAATCGGAATGTCGAGCCATTAAGTATGGATTATGTTTTACATCTGTCGATGGAGATGATTTGAAATGGTATTTCCGTATGATGTAAATGGATACCTATGATATAATCCTTGGTGTGGACTTTTTAACAACATTCAAGGCTCACATCGATTGTTATAACAGATGGATTAGTTTTTCAACTAATGATGTCATCGAGGATCTCCATTAAGGATACTAGAATGTAAATGTGCATGAAATGGGATTGATAGAACCAACAATTGGAACTATCTCATTCCATTTAGTATCATTGAATTTTGAATCAATGTATGATGTTGATAGCTAAAGTTTTCAAAAAATTCTGAATCAGTTTCCAGAAGGGTTATCTCAAAAAATTATCAGTGTTTCAACCTACAAGAGAAGTGGAATTTATGATTTATATCCTTCTAGGGACCTGTCATATGTTATATTATAAAATTAAATGTCATCAATTGAATTGAAGGTATTAAAAGTGTAATAGGACGAGATGTAATGAAAAGGACTCATTCAAATGATCACTCCATATGGTCAACAATGGTGTTGTTTGTCAAAAGGTTGATGGAAAGCTTCATTTGTGTCCAAATAATTATAAGTATAACCATCTTATGATAAAGAAACAACATCCACATAATTTCATTGTTGATATGTTTGATTAGTTGAGGTTATCTAAATTGTTATCAAAGATTGAATTGCAATCACGATATCATCATTGGAGATTTTAGAAGGTGGATATCACAACTACATTATCTAGGAGTACATATGGCCATTATGAATATGTGAAAGTACCTTTCAATCTTAAAAATTCACCAGATGTATTTATGAAATTTATGAATCAAATATTTCAGTTACATATGGATTTTCTCATAGTGGTGATTGTGGATGAAATTTTGGTGTATTCAAGGAGAAGGGATGAGATTTACAATGACGAGTGAAAATGTTGAGCCTTTACGGATAAATTTATATATTAAAAAATATAAAGTTTCCATTTTGGGAAAAAATATATACATTTTATTTGACATATAATCTATTACAAAGCAATTTTTTGTCCCAAAAAGGATTGAAGGTATTATCTATTAGCAACTACCAATGAATGTCTTCGTGATACAAAGTCTCCTTCGTTTAACTAGTTATTACTAATTCTTTGTTCAATGATTTTTTATGAGTATATTTTCCTATTAAAACATTTTCAATGAATGATTTTCCATTAAAATTGAATGAATATTGTAGGAAGTTTTTTCTATAGCTAAAATTTTCCCTTACATTAGCACCAATATTGATTTTTCCAGAATTAAGACCAATGGTATTTGGTGAATTGTGATTCTTTGGGATCTAGGTTAGGGTGTTTTATCTTACTAAGATATAATTTTTTAGTTATATATCAAAGAAGTTATGAATTCATTAGAAGAAATACCCTACAAAAGATATCGAGTAAGCTTTGGTAGTCTATTATTTGAAGACATGGCGTTATTATCACTTTGGTGGTAAATATTAATATTTTTACGGATCACAAGAGAATGATTTTTTTATTAATTAGATATTAACCTGATAAAAAGTTGATGGAGGAAATGTAACAAAAAATTTAATTTTACTTGATGAACACACCATGTAATGGAAATTCAATGGTAGATTCATTAAGCCAAAAGTCATAAAGTTAGTTGGAAAAAAGGACTTCAGATTAGTGAAAGATGATGATATTGATAACTGACATAAACATGGAATGTGAATACAAAGTTAATGGTGTTTTTCATCCTAGTTTCATTTTATTTGAGATTTGGCAGAGATGGTTAAAAATTCACAGATGTTGGACTCATAAATTAAAGGTGTGAGGTAAAATCTCAATGATAGGGAGGCCATTGATGGCCATATATTGGAAGAGAGTTTAGTATTATGGTTACAAAATTGGATGGTTGTACATATAGCATGGTAAAAAAATCTTCTTCATTTTTACCATGAATGAAGGCAAGATATTCATAAAAAAACCAAGAACATATAATGCATTGAATGCACAGTTTTTGTGGGTGGATATGAAAGGAAGGTGGCTGTGTTCATTTCAAAAAATATAACTTGTTCGCAAGTTAATGCAGAGCATCATCATCCAGTAATTATGTTGTTGTATTTTCCTATTAAAATGTGTAAATGGGAGAATATAGAAATATATTTTGTAATAGGTCTCCCAATTTTTTTTGGTAAACACAATTCCAAATGGCTGATAGTGGACCAGCTCACAAAGTGGGCTAATTTCATCACTCTTCGTGAATCCCATACAGTGGAGGAATTACCAAAAAACTACATATGATAGATTCTAATGGCGAATAGAAATCATATTTCAATCATATTAGATAGAGATATGGGTAATATATCTTATTTATATAATTCATTGTACATAGAAATTGGTAATAGGTTGATTATGAGTATGGAATATCATCCTCAAACAGAGGACCTATATGAAAGGATGATACAAAAATTGGAAGGCATGTTGCATAATTATGTAATGGATTTCAGGGGCTCATGGAAAGGGCACATACCATTGATGAAGTTCTCATATAACAATAGTTTTCAAAATTCAATACATATGTATCATTTTGAAGTAATGTATGGGAATCATTTTCATTCTCCACTTAGTTAGTGGGAAATTGGTGATATGTCACTAGTTGGACCAAGCCTTGTCCAAGAGACAAAGTAGAAGATTAATTTGATTAGAAAATAGATAGAGATTTCAAAAAGTAGTCATAAACCATATGGGGATCATTAAAAACAGTTGTTGTCATTTATGGTGTGTGATCAGGTGTTCTTTAGGATATCTCCATGGAATGGACAACATTGTTCTAGGATTCATGGAATGTTATATCCTAAATTCAAAGGCCTTTTTGGGATACATCAATGGGTTGGTGATGTGCCATTTTAGTTGGAATTGCCACCATAGTTTAGTGTTGTTCATAATGTGGTTTACGTATCTCAATTGGAAAATTATTATCCAGATCCAGACCATGTGATTTGATGGGATCACATTGTCCTTGAACTAGATGCTTCATTGATGAACATTCCAGTGTTGATTGTGGATAACAAAGGTAATTTATTTCATGAAAAAACATCTTTCTAGTGAGGGTTGTTTGGAAACACAGTCAAAATTAGAATGATACTTTCGAATGCGTGAAAGAGATTATAGATAAATTACCCAAAATATTAAAAAAATATGCTTTTCTAATTTATTTGTATAGAAATCCCATTGGTTGGGAGAATGTTTCACCCCCCTCCCATTTTGAATTATGTAACTATTATTATATGATTATTCAGTTCTCAAATTTTTTGGGTAATTCTTGGGAGGGTTTAAAAGATATTTGGATTGTTTTTGTGTCTCTTCTATAGGTACATGGTTGGTTCATGGTTTTTGAAAACCATGAAATACCAACTATGAACTATGAATAATGAGACACGGGCTAATGAGAAGGTGCACATGAAGGAACATAGTTTTTCCCAACCATGCGACGACCTAGATGAAACCATGCTTAGTGGGACAAAGCTATTTGTAATAGTTTCTGCATGGTTTTCTATTCGTGTGTTCCAAAATTGAGAGATCCCCACATAAGGTAGAGGCTGGTGCACAATTAACACATAGTTTGATTAACCATGCGACTAACGATGCATAGATTAAAAACAAAATCCACAAAAATTAGATATATATTAGGATTAATAATTATACATATTTCCCCCCAAAATAACCATAACATATCATTTCATCCCCTCAAAGGAAAATTTATCTTCTCCCCTCAATCAAGATGTGATCTGAAGGCCTCACATAGTGAGTTGAAGATGAATTCTCATAGTATTCCATCATTCATGGTAGTTTTTGTTTGGTTTTACTTATGACTACTTCTCTATATCTCCCTATTTCATATATTAACATACATTGTGGATAAATAAAATTTATTTGATGCAAAATATGATTTTATTTGTATTTCATGATTTTAGGGGAATCGAACCAATGTTATTTTTTGGATATTCAACCTGTTTCCATGATTGTTTTTTGACTCAGTTATCATTTTTTCCAAATTCATGAGGTATTGACAACACTCTCTACTCCCTTGTTTATAATAATAATGATTAATTTCCAATAAATCATTTTTATTGAAATTGTTTATGATATTGATTTGAATTTCTTGTTTGGATCCCTCTATAGTGATGGATTATAGTTTTTGTAGAACATTTGGAATTGATGTGATAAATGACTTGATGTTTAATTTTAAAATGATGATGTTAAAATCAGTTATTTGGTTTGATTTATGAAAAAAAATTATGAATTGGTTTTCCATAAAATTTTTTTTATATTGAAATTCAATTGGAATTCTTGGTTTTGTAATGAGTTTTACATGGTTAGAGTGTGTTCGTGTGCACTAGGATGGATAAAGGCATGAAGTACACCTATAAAATGGTTGGGAAAGATAAGGGAGTGATGTACCCCCATAAAAATTGTTCACTAATTGTTGATGTAGTGAAATGATGAATCACCACTGGTGAGTATAGAGAGGTCCACATTTCATACAACATTATATGTCTGGATATGTGGAATCAAATGGATTATGCCAATATAGAACTCGTTAAATAGTTTTGACATGTGTTTTGGATTCTTTTCATTGTGAATTGATATTATTTTATGATTTTTTTAGTATGGAAAATATTTATATTCTCATATAAATTGTACTATAAATTGTTTTATATAACTATTTTATATACATCTATTAAAATGTTGTATCCAATAGGCATGAGTAGGGAAGTAATTTTGGTATAACCTAATAAGTATCATTACTCACTCGTACTTTGGAACTTTGGTGCTTTTGAAAATGTAGTTTGTTAGGACATGTCCAAAGGTAATGTATCACACTACTCAATTTGTTCATACAAATGATTATAATGTTTTATGGAGTTTAATATTGATCATGTTTGAACATTGGATTTATGGTTGTATTTGAGTTCTTTGAGTTTTTTAGTTTTTGGTTGTGTACATGGATATTTGTTAGTCTTTTATTATGGTACTCATTATAGTTGGTTCTGATATTAACGGTATGATTGCTTTGTCATTAATTTTTATCATGAATCATGTAGTGGTTTGTTTGGTTGGTTTTTTAACTTCTCAAAGTGAAAATCGCACCCCAATAATAATTGAAGCCCTTGTTATTTATTGTCAGTCTTTAGTATCATGGGGATGTCAGTTAAGGGAAATTAATTCCTTTAGTCCTCCTCAAGACCATGTGGAGGGGTGGGATGTTACAATTTTCATGTAAGACATACCCTTAACATAAACAATCTTAGTATATTGATTATTATGATGTTATTATATAATCATATAATAATAATAATTGAAGGAGGTGGATAAATATATAAAACAAAAACTCATTACAAATGACATTACATTTTCCTCAAGAATCATTTTTTGAACCAAACTAAAACCATCAATGGTTTTCATTCTTCCCAAAATAATGTTTCTATGATTATTGGAGGTAAGTTGAGAAGTGATTTGTGTTGGTTTTGGAGAATCCAAATGGCTTCAATGGGATGAATAATTTGGGAGAGTGAGTTCCCATTTACGGTTAAGGAGGAATGTCATTATTGTATTTACTAAAAATAATTCACTATTGGGAGGTCACATTTACCATAAGTGGATCCAAATATGACAATTAATGGGTTGGATGGATGATATGGTCTCTACACTCCTCTAACACACAATAAAAAACAAGATTTAAATATTTTCTCTATCTCCTAAATTTCATAATTTTACCATTATGATTTTTTCACTATGATAACTAGTTTTCTATCCTTGGAAATTAATCCATTACTAATTAATTATAGTGTTCCTTATTATATAATTTGGAACAAATATTTCTAAATTTGATTCCTATTTTATAAAAAACCATACGTATATTGATAATTTATTTTAACATAAGTTCATGAAACATGAAAAAACACCGCATTGAGGTTTATTGTGCAAAAAATGTTTTTATAATTTAATTGTCAATTTATTAATTATTAAAAATTCATTCCATTGATAGAACATTTTTAATATTAATTAATTTTTAAAAATCACTCGATTGATGATATGGTTTTTAGTAATTTTGAATCATTTAATATAATATAAATTAGTACAAAAGAGCATTAATATCCATTTTGAATATATTAAGTTAAATTGAATTTAAAAATATAATGAAAGGTAGGTAATTTTAATATATTTTGTTCACAATGGTTTATGAGGATATATTAATCTGAAATACTATTGAAACAAAATAACTAATTATATTTACTGCACTTTTAATATTTCGAGTACCATTAAATTTATTTTAATATTAGCAATATTATCCTTGTATTGGTGTTTATTAACAATTGAATGCAATTATATCATCTTTTAAAAATAAAGATAAATAATTATGATAAAAATAACTCATTTATCTTTCAAAATAGTGTTTACAACTGAACTAATTGTTTGTTTTTTTCTATCCCAATGATTTATTGAAATTGAAAAGAATAAATATTCCTTTTTTATCATTCAATACATATCATATTACATGGGTCACATTCATGGTAATGTGTCCAAAAACACATAAAATTATATCCCCAATCTTAAAGGTTAAATTATTTCCTAAAAATGGGTGTTGGGAAAATGGTTATGTCATTTAACACTAATATTATTTGATTTCTCCACCCCTAGAGTAAAAGCATTTTTTACCATAACTACAATAATAAATTTTAATTGTTTTAGCTATTCGTTGTTATCAAAAATTAATTTGAGCTTATATTAAAATATAAATCAATATGATTCCAATTGTGGAATATATTTTTTCAAATTAAATTCATAGAATTGTAAAATTTTAATTTGAAATTAATCGGACCGATGTGATGAGAAAGATAAATATTTATGTGAGAATGTTAAAAATGATACAATGATTTTATATATAATATAAATGGAAAATGATATCATTTTAAAAATTGTAATAATTGATATAAAATTTAACTAATTGTGCATTAAATAAAATTATCTATTTAATTTATCCTTATAAATTATATAAATAGAAAGGTAGGTTTAAATTAAATTTATACAATTTTCACTATTCTTAAAATAGTCAAACATTATAGAAAATTAAATAAAGTTAGAAAAATTTATTTTTTAGTTAGATATCATAAATGAAGTTATATTTTTTAAAATAAATTTTATAAAAGTGTTAAAAATTAATTTTACATTGTGTGAGATAAGCAGGACTAATTAACTTTTTAGAAAAATAATTTTTTTAGATTTTTTTTCTTTTAAAAAATTCTCATATAATTAATAACAAATAGATATCTAATAAATGTGTGTAAAAAATTATTTTATATTTTATTTAATATTTTTCATACATTCAATTTCAATATCATGGTGATAAACAATGTTTTAATAATATTTCCCTTTTTTTAATCGTGGTGTTACGTGTAAGACAAGAAAGACACAACATTTTTTGTATTTTAATCTATTGAATAGATTTAAATTATTTAAAATGAAATATTTTATAAAGTACTAGGTTTTTATATTCCCTTCCATTCTTGGTCTTTTATGTCATACACGTAATTGAATATAATTTTATTCCATTAATTATCATGGTGTTATATTTTCTCATTATTTTAGTATTAATTGATCGTTGGAATGATATCATATTGTGGTTAAATATATGTGAATTAATAATAGAAAAGTACATTGTGGGGATTCTATCCATGTAGTGAATGGATTTAGTGATTGGAAATTTTAATAAGTTATGTATAGGTTTTTAATTACATTAGAGTAACATCATTGTATATGTAAGAGTCTTATAATCTTGGATGCAAGAGTAAATTTACACTCTCAATATTCTACATAAATGTAACTGGGATTCATAAAGTTTACTAGAATATAATGTTTATTTATATGAACGATATTTTAAAGTCATAATTATATCAATGATGGACGTAAAAGGGTTACTAGACTATGATATTGTATATATAATTGTATTATTATGAAGATATGTAAGAGTTATAGCTATCAGATGTATTCATAAATTTATAAATGTGTTGGAGAATATATTTAAATATAAAATTTAAGAATATCATATTTTAGAGTCCTCTGATGAATTATCTAACATATGTGTATTTATTTATTTTATTTTTAGGGAAAGAGTTAGTCATATTATAAGGAGGATTATCAAGAGATGAAATTGGGTTCTATAAAATAAGTATGATTCTTAAGATTCTTTTACATCATAAATCATTAGACCAAGTCACAATGAATTAATGGGAGAATTTTATTTATCTAGATAATTAAGAATTATAATATAATGGAAGCAATTACATACCAAAAAATTTACAATAATAAAATATGTATTGATCAAATCATATTATGATTACCATCATTGAAATGTTATGTATATACGATTCGTAAAAGTTAGATAATTTTAAAGGAATAATTATAGGATGGATTTTAATTTAAGAATATTGATATTTAATGGTTGTATTTTAATATATTTAATCTTCATATTCACTAGATATAGTTGAATCAGAATTTAAAATTTGATAGAGAGATAAAATTAAGATGGAGGAGAATAGAACAATATAAAATAAATAGGAGAGCGAACTGTGTATTTTTTGAAGAGAAAGAGGAGTACAATAAATTTGAGTTATTATCCTTATTTTGAATTATATAGTATTTTCTTGGTGAGTGTCATATATTTATTAATGAACAGAGATATTTATTTTCAGGGATACATTTGTTTCATTTAAGTACGACTGAAATAATATAATGATGAAACATTCAAATTAGAAGACTACTTTTAAATATATATTTAGTATGAATATTGACTTAATATAAGATACTCAACTATACATACATGAATATGTCTATATGAGGAATTTAAATTGACACAAGGCCTTGGTTAACATTAGAGTACCTATTTTTGTGATGACAATGAAAGGAATATCAGTTCCATTAAATTGTATTGGGATAACCTTCTAGTCATTAAATTAAAATGTGACCTATAATCATGTAAAATTATATCTATTATATATGTTCCCAAAATAAATAGATTTAGTGACCCTTGGGAGGTAGTTGTCATTCCTTAAATCAATTAAGTGGTAGTAAGTATTAGGTGGCTATGATCTTATTCTAAAAATATATATAGGATGCGAACATTGGGAGACAATGAGCATCTCCCAAAAAATATATAGGATGATGAGCTTTGTGAGGAGTGATCGTACCTATATATTTTAACAAAATATTTGTGGGTTATAGTTGGGTTTATTATGAAAACCCAGTAACATGTGTGTGCCTATTACATATTTCCAAGTGGGGGTTTTCTATGAAAAATTATTTTCATTTTATTAATTTTAAATTTCTATATACGTGGTTGATATTTTTAAGGGTTTTGTAAGAATAAAACAGAATGTTTAAAAATATCCTTCTAATAAATGAAGGATATTAATAATGAAATGGTATTGGGGAAAATTTTAAATCATCGAACATGGAGACCCCCCCTCTCTGGGTGTCCCATGTTATAACATTGTATATATTTACTCAATACATTGTAGGGATATATAATTTACATCCCACACATCACATTAAAATATATCCTTATAGATGTGTTACATGATAACATGTGAAATGTAATAAATTGATCATAATTCATAGCAAAATTACACATTGAATATAAAATTAGTAACATATTAATTTCATGACATATGAAAATAAATAACTGAAAGTAAAAAAGTGGATGAAACCATGAATGTTAATCACTAGTAAAATAATGGAACTATAACAAATAGAGAAAAACAAAAACAAAATTGTATATAAATAAATGAAAAATTCTTCTAATGAAGGTATTAAATTTTATGAAAACAATGAATAAGTATTTTTTACATTTTGAAGATTTTAATAAAAAAAATACACTAAATAGTTATGAAATATAGTGTAAATGTGAGAAAAAATATTTTAAATTGTTATAAATTTTCACTAATGTAATATAGTGAAGCTTATTTATAAACTACATTGTAGTTCGGGTTGGTGTTTACCACACCATTGTGAGTTTCATTACTATGTGGTTCAGTGAAAGAATGTGTATAGTTTTGGCTATTATATGTGATTCAACTTATTGTTTCTAATATAATCCATCTGGTTTACATACAACATCACATGATGTTGGTTTGATTATTTTTAACATCTATATAGATAGTTTAAATGGTAAAAAACACTTAATATGATGATTGTGTCATTCATTATAAATAATATTAATATTTGAATCATTGATTAAAAAATGTATCAAAGTTGAAAAAATTAATAAATGTCTGAGAACCTTGATAGAAAATATAAACTAGTTCCATCCTATTTCAAGACCTTAAATTAAAATATTATATTTAAGTCGTCAAAATACGTTGAACCAAATACCTTGTTAGTATTAGTTTTACACTATAGTTTACTAGAAATGTGGTCATGGTTTTTATTGGAATGTTATTCAAAAAATTAGAACCATGATGTAGCTATATAAAATCACACCATGATTTCCAAAATATTATATTGGAATGTTCTTCCCAAAATGGATTGACATATGAAAAATGAATGTGGTTTCCTTTGAATGTGTTTTACCTAGAAATAAACATTTCACTATTTCTATAAAAAATGCCCCTGGTTTATTTTTATATTAAAAGTTGTTTTTCTAAGTATTTAAAAAAAATCATTGGTGTGGGCTCTCATATATGATAATAAATTCTAAGAGGGATTTAATCCTTGACAAAAATGTTAGTCTATATAAAATATGAGTCAGATTTAATTTGAGCGTGGTTGATGTAATCTAGGTTTAAATATTATTTATAGGGTAAATTTCTAATGAGTTTGTAATTTTAAAACTAAGGCTAAATATATGTTTTTATAATAATTTATGAAATATTTAATAATCAAAGTATAAAGCATTAAAATAAAAAGTATATTTTTGTAAATTTAGTAAAACACACAAAAAGTGTTTTGATATATTTAATAAATATATATAAAAAGTAAAATATTTTACATATAGTTTATGAAAAAAATTTAAATAAAATATGAAATTTTTTAATAATTATAATAGTTTTCATAGAAATAATATACTATGTATATGGAAGTGTTCATAATAAATACATTGTAAATTTAAATTTTGAAATAGTTGTTTTGAAAATAAATATTAAATTTCATATTTTACTTATTTATAGAGTATCCATAATACATGTTTTATTTATAAAGTATTTTTTTTGAATTTTATATATTTTTATAAATGATTATATTATATATAAATTTATTAAATGTTTATTTATTCACTTTTCCCATAATTTTTTATTCATTAACATAGATTTATTATATTTTTAAGAGTGGTATGATTTAGTTTAAATCATTAAAAATATTTTAATAAATGTTATAGCAAGAATATAGTGTGTTATATGCTATTTGTGAAATAATATTTAGTTCTTTTTAAACCATAATGTGATTTACATATACTAATTGAGCTTTAAATTAATTCTTGGTAATGATTTATTCATATAATGTTTTAGGTTTAATTTGAATTTAGGTCAATTTTTCTTTG
This sequence comes from Viscum album, assembly GCA_963277665.1. NCBI lineage: Eukaryota > Viridiplantae > Streptophyta > Magnoliopsida > Santalales > Viscaceae > Viscum > Viscum album. The sequence continues at coordinate 782,617,763 of OY728164.1, forward strand.
GAATCCATGGATAGAGATACATTGTGTAAAACATCTCAATAGACAATGGGATTATGAAATGTCTGGAAAATTTAGGGTTGTCTATTTGTTAAACCATTTTTTCCCATAAAGGTATTTTATCATAAGATTCCAAAACATATATTAAATGTATTCATATACTTTGTGCATTGTATATGTTCACATCTTTCATTGAATAGAACTATATTATTTTGTTGGAAGTTGAAAAAATCATGATTTTTATAAAAATTTATAAGCTAATATGTTTTTGAAAATGTTTACTTGGGAGAAGGTATATGGTAACTAAAATAATTTTATAGATGAATTATTGTGTTAATCTAATACATGAGTTAATATAAAAATATTTAAATCCCTTTAAAATATAAAGTGTTATATTTCTTATAAACTGAATAATTCTGAATAACATTATCATCATACTAGTCCAGTTCTGTAAATGATAGGTTCCCATGAAATACTTTTTTTAGGGAAATATTGTTATTTATGACCTTAATAGCATGTGGTTATCATATCTAGAATGAATTTAATGAAATTACTTACAAGTTTACCATAATGGTGTGAATATAATGGGAATATAGTTGAGATTTTCTATATAATTGATTTTTGAAAATATTTTTCGACAAAACTATCCATGATTCATATATTATATGATGGACATGATGGTATAATAAATGTATAAAAATAAAAGGTATTATGATTTTGTTTTATTCATTGAGTGAAATATGGATAATATTATGATGTTCACTTATTTTTTGAGTGAAATATTTATTTTGGAGCATAATTTACATATGATTAAATAATCAATTGTAAATAAAAAGAAATTATCATCATAATAATAACATTGTATGAGATCAATCCTAAAAATTGAAATAGTAATAGTATTTCCAATCTAGATTAGTTTATAGACTTATTTTTTTAATCTTATATGAAAATTCTCTTTGTTAAATACAATACTTCTTGAGAAGATAATTGGTGAAGCTATTCAACAAGAAAATCTTGAAACTCATGATATGTATAATAAAAATTGACTAATAGTTTAAATAGAATCATTTAGTATTAGGTTAATAAAATAACATCATTGGAGACGTTTTTCTCAATATGAGTGGGCATGTTAGGGACTTGGATAAGCTATAGTCTCCTTTAAGGACAATTTTAGCTATAAATTCTCTTATTTAATTAATGTGATTGTTTTTTATAATATTAATGTGTTTAATATGACATTAAATTATATTCATAAAATTTTAAGGCTATATGAGAATGAATTGGGTAGTCATGGAATATGTATTGTGCTGATATTATATAAATGTAAAATTTTAAAATACAAAAAGTTTTTAAAAGGGTAAATTATTCGTTATATTTAATTGAAACCTAAACGAGGTTTCCTAAATGAGGAAAAATGTTTCCATCATTGAAAACAGAGTCCATATTGGAGTGATTCCAAAAACACTCAAGGGTGTGAGAACATACATAGAGAGTTCACGTTATATTATTACTTTACAGAAACCAATTCATTAATTTTTATTAGTGCATGATGCCATGTTTAAATTTTAAACACTATATATATAGAATATAATTAACTAATGTAATGATTAATTTTATTTTTCTTATTAAAATAAACTATCATGGGTTACAACTAAGATTATTTTGACTGATAATTGTAAATCCATGGTCAAATGATTAAGAAATTAAAATTTATGTTTATTTTTTGTCTCATTTTATCATATTTGATAAGGGAGTTGTTATTGAAATGAGATAGTTTTTTATAAATAATATTAGAAAAATGACTTGATATAAATGGTTTATTTTTCAAATATTGTTTAATATCCTTTATAATATAAAACATTATAAACAAGTTGATATTTGTTATTTTTTAAAATATGATTGAATGTGGTACCACTACTCAAATATTGAAAATCATAATGAATATAATATTATTGTTAGAATATTTCTCTAAAAATGAATATTATATTTATTTTTGGTTGTTCATATGTTATATATTATGTATTATTACTAAATATAATAAGTGTGGCTTACTAGCATGAATGATTTTTTTCCAAAAAAATATATTTACTTTAGGAAAAGTATTTTAGTGTTTTTAATGGGAAAAGGTTTAAAATTGGAAATGTTGAAGGTGTAAAAAATAAAGTATTATCATATTCTAATTCAGTATTGAATTCAATTTATATCCTAAAATACTTTAGTGTATATTTTTCAGTAATGATCTTAATTTAGTTAGATAAATTAATATTTATTAAACAATAAACTAAAAGAAAAGATTTAATGGAAATGTTCTAAGATGATGATGATGAAATTTGAAATATTTTTAATTATTTTTGGAAATATGATTTATTAATAAAATAACATTGGATATTGTAATGTAAATTAATTTTAATATTTTGTTGAAATAGTTAAACAGGAGGATTGTAAATGCTAATCTCACCATATTTAAACAATTGGTGTTCATAAGATGTGAAACTATTTAATAGGTTTCGAGGGATTATTAATTAGATTGTCATATATATATATGATAGGAATTACATAGAGATAAAATTATTATAAAAAAATATTTTAAAATGTATCATTCATAAATTCTCTTTAGTTTCTTTCCATATATTATACAATTAGACTAGAACATATGTATATATTTATTATTATTATTAAAAGAATAGTGAAATATATAAATTATTTCATTTAGATTAAATACTTTCTCCAATTTACCATTAATTATTAATATATATATATATATATTATATATAGTGTAATGATAATTAATATCTTAAAGAATTTATTTTACTTAAACATAATCAACTATTATCATGATGTAATATGAAATGTGATGACATGTGATGATTTGTGATAGTTGAGATATGTATAAAGATACATGATTAAGTCATGAGGTGTAATTGAGTTTTGTGTATAGTAGGACCCAATATGTATACATCATGAAATGTTATATTCAATATCATTGGTATACCAGGGGTTCATGTTTTAAATTTATTTCCTTCTCTTAATGTTGAAAACATCCCTTACATGAGAAGAATCATATTTTGATGTCTTTCATACACTTTCCGTAAGGATTGGATAATCATGGGGTTTTTTGGAATTTTTCTTATAGTTAAATTATTATGATGACCACATATCATCTAGAATTAGGTCATTATATAACCACAATCCTTCTTCCCAATACAATAGATGCTGGTTACTATAAGCGAGGGTCGAATAAATTTACATATGGAGACTACATTCTTTGAATCTTTAGAAAAAAACAATAGATAGACAACATAAACAGAAAAAAATATATCCTCAAAGTATAAAATATGGAATTACCATTAAAATTATACCATAATAAATATCATAAACTATGAAATACATATTAAAATGAAAAAATATCATATACCCATATATCTCAACTGAGAAAATCTATTGGGATGATAATGTACAATGTTGAATAGAAATGAAAATAAAACAAAAGTATACCCAAATAATAATCATCAATATCACCTAATGTAATAACCCTTAAGACCATGTGTTAGTTTACCCAATTAAATCAAGTAAATTAATTTTTTTGGTATAATTTTCTTTTAAAATGGAGTTAGAAGGTTTTTTAATAATATTAAGGGAGGATGAAAAGGAGTCAATGTTATGGGATAACATTGGGAATTGAGTCGACTGGTATAATGTGCCCAGTGGTTCTTAGTCTGCTATAGTGTTTTTATACCAGGTAATCAATAGGGATAAAGGTTGTTTTTTTAATGTATAGAAAAATAAGTCATTTAAATTAAAAATATTACCCCCTAAAACCATAAAACATGGTTTTTTTTGAAATTTCATAGTTGTGGATCTTTTTCTGGTGTTAAAATTCCCATATCTCTAATAATAATGAATCATAACATCAATACTTGAACATAATAATTATATTTTGTCATGGGTTCATTTCATAAACATGGAATGTAAAAACCATATTTTATATAATCATATAAATTTAATTTTCTTTATTAGTTGTGTTACACACAAAACTATGTTTAAATTAAATCCTATATAATACTAAAAAATTATTAATTAAAATTGACCAACATAAAATAGTATGTGACTCTTTCTATCTGATAAAAAAAAAATTCTAAAAATTATGTGTAAATTTGTTAGATAATGAAAATAAATTTATAAAAAAGTTCCCTATTTTTAGTAAAATTATTTATTCATTGATAAAAAAAATTATTAAAAAATGGTATTTATTTATTTTTTTTGGAGAAAATATAATAATTAAAATATAATAGTTTTAAAAATATAATTTTAAAAATATAATATAATTTTTAGATACATGACAAAAAAATTAATATTGGTTGAAATTTTGGAAATTTTTTGAACGATTTTTTTCAGTGAATAGAAAGTACTAATATTTTTTAAAATATACATTTCACTTCGAACAAATGAAAATTGATATATTTTTAATTGGTTTAAAATTAAAATTACTTAATTAATATTATTAATATTCCTATTAAAACCATTGGAATATATTTTATAATTGACATTGGTATACAATCTGTTTCACTTAACATGTTATTTTTTAAAAAAATTAATTTTCATTATGTTTTGTGGGTTTAATTTTGAAGAAAATTATGTGATTTTTATAAATTTTATTTGATAAAATTAATTAAATATTTTTAATTATAAAAATTAATATAATTTGATATGGGAACCTTAATGTTTTTTCATTATGAATAGTGATCGTGGTAATGATTTGTCACTATAGTAAAAAAGGTAAAATTGGGTAAAAAATGGAATAAATCCCAAAATATCTTAAAAATTGAATTTATCTTACATAATGAGTTTTTTTAGTCAAGATCTATTATTATGGAGTAACATAATTTATTTTAAATCATTATTTTGAAATTTATAACGCAATCTATACTTTTATGAGGATATTTTTTATTTTATTTAAATTAAATACTATTTTTGGTCCTACTATTTAATGGAATAGTTGGAAGATTCCATTCATTTTAGAATTTCCTAAATTTTTCTAGAAAAACATAATATATTTATTACATAAATAAAAAAATTCATATAAAAAATTCTAATTTTTTATAGGATAAATTATTTTCCCTCTAAAGTAATCTATTTTCATAAAAATATTTTTACAAGTGTTTGGGGTTTTATAGTGAAAGTATTTTCTACGTATAATTGAAATTAAATGTAATATAATGGATTAAAATTTTGTAATCAACATGTAAAATAATATTTATAATTATCCATTTATTATTTCCCAATTAATTATGTTATCATGGAAAACTATTGTGTTGTCGTGGTTAAGATTAAAATGACTATAATGTGGTATAAATGTAAGGTAACACTGAATATTTATCCAAAACCTTTTAAAATGTGATGGGATTATCATATTTGGACCTTATGAAATATTATATTTTAATTTTTGGTTCCTTGGTTCAACTTTATATGATTACAATGATTATATTATTTAATAATTCAAGAAATTCAATGTGTTTTCTTTCCCTCACGTATAAAATGATACCACATATCATCTATATGAAACACATCCTGAACTATATATCTCATACTCGACCTACAATAATTACACCATATATTCCTTCACTTCATACTATAACTTTAGTTATATCTGACTGTCACTTCAATTCTTATGATATAAGAACAAAGTGGTCACTCAATGATGAGGTATAACTCTTAACCGATCAATTTCAATTTATTGTCTCTATTACATATTTCAATTAAATGGTTTTGTTGAAGAAGACTGAGACCTTTCCAAGAAAAGAAAGATCCATTTTTTAACAAAATGAAGAAAAATTACACCAGTCTGAAAGTAGGGATATTACATTGATCCTTTCATAGGACATAAAAAAGGACATCCAGTATGTGGTCTGCCCAGTGAGAATCAGATCCATTAACACCTTTGCTAGAAATCCCAGCCACCAGAGAGGTAGCCTCTCGATAAACATAAGTAACAATATGTTCCCTTGAAAAAAGAATATCCAAACACCATGTCCATCAATTAGTCAACTTCCACGAAAGATGAAGAGAATCTGTTTGAAGATCCATAACCACAATCGTAGAGTCGCACTCAATCTATAACTTGTTCCATCCCCTTCGATTAGCTTGGTCAATGGACTCAATGACACCATGAATCTTTTCATCAAGAGCAGAGGTAATACCACATGGGCCATGAATACAGCCAATAACATACCCCCTAAGATCCCTGAAGACCGCACCAAAGCCAGAAGGGCCTGGATTACCCCTTGAAGAGCCATATGAATTGACCTTGATCCATCCATGAATGGGAGGTCTCCATACCACTTCAAGTGTTCAAAGTGATGAATGAAAATTTATTCTAACACCAACCTGGTCAAGAACCCGAAAATCATGAATAGAGTTGTCAAAGAACTAGCTACTTGGAACCATGGTAACTCAAGCAGTAGTGAGAAGACATGCCAAGGAAGTACCAACATAAGTCCTCCTCCCTGTATCTGTGTAAGGACATGCCATTAAAACTCCTAAATGAGGATCTGTGGCATCATGATTAGAACTGGAATACCATTCTAAGTCATTTGCGGCACCTGTAGCAATAGAATCCATATCTCAAGGAGTAGTGAAGGCAGTACTAACCTGAGATCTGATTACAACATCAGTGGGAAGCCCTACCAATACATCTCCTGAATCCGGATCCATGACATAAAAATCATCATTGGAAGTCATTGCTAAGTCATTAAAAACAACTGGAGCAGTGACAACATGAGTATCATTGTGAACTCCAGTATATGGAACTGTGAAATCATGTACAACAATGGGAATCCCTGCCAAGACAGATCCAACATGAAAAGACTATTGTACATGCAGAGCCTTATTCCAAGAAAACCATAAAAAATGAAGAAGTTCAACTGTAATAGAAAGAAACAGTGATGCAACTTGTGGGGACATCCTCATTTGAAACCAACGCTGCATTAAAACATCAATTGTGTTGGCAAAAGGTAAAATCACTACAAAGATATTAGACACTGCCTCCCACATGGCTGAAGCTACCACATAAGTAAGGAAGAGATGATTAATGTCCTCCCTGTGTTGATGAAACAACACACATCTTGAACAAAGAGAGATTCCACAACATTGAAGAAATCCATCAGTTAAAGCCTTTTGAGAGCAATCCTCCAAGAAAGCATTTCCCGAGAAGGATTCAAGAAGACTTTATACATTTGACCAATCCATTGATGACTGGGTGAGCTCACAATCATGTGATTATAAAAATGTTTCGATGAAAGAATCCCATTTGAGGCCAGTTCCTAATCCCAGAAATACCCCTGAGAGGAAAAACAATAATGCTCAACAATGGAGCTAACCTGATTCTGTAGACCATCCATGCAACCACGCTATTCTTTGATTGACAAGTCAAAATCCAAACTAGAGACATCCTAAAAAATTTCTTCCAATCAGTTTCCAGTCCAATTTCAAGTCCAAAATTGAATAGAAGAACCCCTCAATACCAACCAACGATAACCAGCATCAATTTGGGAAAAAATACTTTTGAAGGAATGAAAAAACGAAGAAGTAAAATAATTGAACTTCCCTGCTTAAAGTCTGCTAAAAGACCTATCTATGAGAAAGGATAGTGCCTCAGATTTCACTTTCCTGAGTCCCCAAATAAAACCAGCCTACATCGAATCATTGAAACATCCCATATTCATGATACCCAAGCCCCCTTCATCAAAAGGCTTACACACCATATTCCATGAAACTGTTGCAAGCCTCCTTTCAGTGACACATCCACTCCAAATGAATTTTTTTATAGATACATTGACACACTTTAGTAAAGTGATAGTCCTTTTGTAAACCATGAAAGAATAAACAAATTTTGAAATGATGATAGATTTAACAAGACACACTCTGCCAGCCATGTATAATGATTCCCCCCTTCCATGATGAAAGATTCCTCTTTATAATGCTAACAATGGAATCAAAATAAAAAACCTTTGGCCTTCCCTAGAACAAAGGAACCTCCATGTACGTAAAGGGAAGAGATCCCTCCCGGATTCCCAGCTCTTTGATTATATCATTCTTCCAGATGGAAGGGAAATTCCTCCAAGAATAAACAAATGACTTATTCCTGCTGATTTCTTGTCTAGAGACCATTTCATAATGAAGAAGAGATCTCTTGATATTCTTGATGTTTCTCTTATCCCCTTGGGTAAATATGATAGTGTCATCAATATATAAAAGGTGAGATGGATCAACCAACCCCCTTCCATCATGAATGGTCTTCAACATTCCATTTCCCACCATAATAGTGAGAATTATACTGAGATAGTCTTCAGTGATAGAGAAAATGATAGCTGATAAGGGATCACCCTTCCTAACACCTCTTGAATATTAGAAAAAGTACAAAGGGTTTTTAGGCCCAAGGTATTTAATGGTATAAGTGGGCCGTCACCCACCACCAAGTGCCTGTATGCACTCCCCCAGCCATAGTCCTAGGTGTAACGCCACCCTATCTTTCAGGGTACTTCCACACGAGGTAGAGGGGCCCATGAGAGGTGATAAAGGTATATAGTATGCATTGCCTTTCAAGGACTCGAACCTGGAACCACGGGGTTAGGACGCCACCGCCACTCACTAACTCACCCATGCCCTGTGGGAAAAAAGTACAAAGGGTTTTTTAGGCCCAAGCGGTTACATGGTATAAGTGGGCCGTCACCCACCACCGAGCGCCTATATGTACTCCCCCAGCCATAGTCCCAGGTGTAACGACACCTGGGCTTTCAGGCCAGTTCCACACTGGGTAGAGGGGCCCATGAGAGGTGATAAAGGCATATAGTGTGTGTTGCATTGCGAAGACTCAATCCCGGAATCTCGGGGTCAGGACGCCACCACCGATCACCAACTCACCCATGCCCCGTGGGAAATAAGTTCACTGGGTTATTTAGGGCCATGGGGTTACACGGTATAAGTGGGTCATCACCCACCACTGAGTGCCTGTATGTACTCCCCCATCCACAGTCCCAGGTGTAACAGAACCTGGGCTTTCATGCTAGTTCCACACAGGGTAGAGGGGCCCATGATAGGTGATAAAGGCATATAGTGTGTGTTTCCTTGCGAGGAATCGAACCCGGAACCTCGGGGTTAGGATGCCACCGCCGCTCACCAACTCACCCATGCCCTATGGGGAAAAGTACACTAGGTTTTTTCAGGCCCATGGGGTTAAATTGTATAAGTGGGTCGTCACCCACTACTGAGTTCATGTTTGCACTCCCCCAGCCAAAGTCCCAGGTGTAACGACAACCGGGCTTTCAGTCTAGTTCCACACAGGGTAGAGGGGCCCATGATAGGTGATAAAGTCATATAGTTCAAGTTTCCTTTTGAGGACTTGAACCCGGAACCTCGGGGTCAGGATGCCACCGTTCTCACTAACTCACCCATGCCCCGTGGGAAAAAGTACACTGGGTTTTTTAGGCCCAAGGGGTAACATTCTATAAGTGGGATGTCACCCACCACCGAGTGCCTTTATGTACTCCCCCAGCCACAGTACCAGGTGTAATGACACCTAGGATTTCAGGCCAATTCCACACGGGGTAGAGGGGCCCATGAGAGGTGATAAAGGCATATAGTGCCCGTTGCCTTGCGAGGACTCGATCTCGGAACCTCGGTGTCAAGACGCCACCACTGCTCACCAACTCACCCATGCCCCATGAGAATTCAATTATATGGTACTAATAATAAATTAATTAATTATATATACTAAATATAATAATATTTTATTATTATTATGGAACCACCACTACCACCATTTCCATCCAATTGGAAGTTGATATATCGCTCATGCATATTTGTGAACTTCCATCTCCACATAACTGTACAATTCATTTTCCATCACTAAGATACATGGATGATTATTAAGATGAATTGAATTTTTGTAAACGATATATATAATATAATAATTATTTATCAATGTAAATTATTATTTATCTATATTTTATTTTTTCTGTTAAAAAATTGAAACAACTTTCAAGGATATGTAAAACCTAATGTCTCTTGGAACGGTGTAATTTATTTTTCTAAGATACCCTTTATTGATGAATATAAATAAATATATCTATTATATTTGATATTTATATCATGTTTACTAGTATATATATTAATTAACATAGATCAATGTACATGGACAAGATCTACAACATTGAAGCATGCTTTAAAGACAAAGTAGTTATCACATGAAATAGTGGTTTCAGTAAATAAATTTTAATAATCATGTAAAAAAGAAGTAATATGTAAATTATATATTTTATTATATAAATAATTAATTTTATGAAATAAATCTATAATAAATATTTATATATAATTAAAGTGTATTGTATTCATACATAAATATATATGGGGATTGAGGTATGGGGATTCATATCTAAATTTTTTTTCATTGGAATATTATTCCACTTTATTGACAATGTTATTCCATGATTATGTGGGAATTGACCAATGATTATATTATTATTTTTTACTCTAATTTTCATTGTATTTAAATTTTTTAAACAAAAAAATTCATTGATTTATTATCAAATCAATGACACGATCACATTATGGTATTTCATAACTCAATTAATTTTTTGGGGTTGTATTATTTCATTATTGTCTTTAACTATCTAGAACAATCTATGTAACAGCCATTTATTATTTTATATTTATTTTTCCCTTGTTTCATTCTGATTAAAATTTAATACACATAATCGTTTTATTAATTAATTCCCACTTCAATTTTATTATCATTATAAAGGATTTAATCTCAATATCCACTCTATTGAATCATATTTTGTATTAAGCACCAATTTTATTTTATGTGGTTCGTATAATGACACATTTATTTATTTAACATGAAAATATATTTATTCATGATGATTAGTGTCTCAATTAATGTTTAAACTTTTAAGGGGTTTCAACTTTAAACTTATTGATGAGGTAAGAATTTATTTTTACAATCTGTTTTTATAGATTGGACTTAAATTCATAGAAGTAATCTTATCATTTATCCATCATAAACAACATTTTTTATATTATCCTCTAAAAATTAAATGGTTTTTATGGTTTTATTACAATTTTTCCATGCTTTTTAATTTTAATCATGTATGGAATGTTTAACAAAAAAAGTCTATCTAATTTTATTTCATTTTGGTAAAATTTCTCTTATATGTACTTATTTTTCAAAATTATTTTACAAAGTCCCTTTTTATTTACAAAAATAATTTATTAAGGGAATTTTATGTTATCCATAACTTTTTAAAATATTTTAATAGAATAATTATAATTTTTTCTGAAATGTTCATTGATAACATTCATTATAAAATTGTAAAAATGAATGACTTTTTAATAAATACACCTTTTATGGACATTAACTTCACCATAATCATTTTAAAATATTTAAATTATTCTACAAAGTTGAAATGATTTTACAAATAAGAATGGGTAATTAATTATTTCTTTATTATTTCACTTCCATTTTTTATTATTCTAAAAATGACAACTATTTGTTAAAAAAATGAATATATTTAATAAATAGATGGTTTTATTTGATCTCTTATTAATTTAGGGGTCCATAACCTTTTCTTGAAACACTACCATTATTAAGGTGTATTTTATTGAAAATTAAATTTATCCTAAATGAACATAGTCTTTTTATTATGTGTATGTTTATTGATAAAACTATATATCAAATATACCTATGATTTTTTATTATGATCATTATTTTAGTGACAGGAGAAAAATAGTAATACCTTATCTTTTAATAAATAAATATTTTTTTGATAAGGTATTATTTTTATTTATTTAATATAACATTCAACATATGAATACATTTTCAGACAAGAAGTGATTGGTGTGGTCTGAAATGTCTTAGGCCATCTAAATATTGGTAGGTCTCATGTGATAAAATTAGATTGGTATTGTATCCAAATCAACCACTTTAATATATGTTTACATATAATTATTACTCGAATATATGTTTTAGATTTCTGGAATTACACATTACATAATTACGAGATAATTTATTAATGTCAATTATTGTTGGAATAAAAGAAGTTATTTTTTATAATTGGATTATGGTATGTGTTTTTTTTGTAAATCCAAATTTTTTTGATCAAGGAGTTTTTAAGAAAATAATTCTCACAATATATACAAAAGAATGTGTTTAAGGTGGTTTAGTCTCCTTGTATTTTCCAAATTTTTGGTCTTCAAAAATGGGAATTTATTATTTTGGAAAATAATGTTATTATTCCATGTAAACCACCAATCATGGTTACCAGTTTGCAAATGATAGTTCAGAAATTACATATGAGGTATGGCAGTCAGTGAGATAAAATAAAAAAGGCAGGATTTCTGCATAGCATTTCCACTCAGACATGAAGGGTAGAATGTGAATCATGAATGCAAGATAGTTCATAGGATGGATATGGTTTGTGAGAATGTTAATAGTACATAGAATGAAAATAGTTTGTTTGATGGGTTTTTTTTTGGTGAAAATGGTGGAAGAATCCATTTTAAAAATAGAAAATTTGTACGATGGATTGTTATTCATGAAAACAAGATGGTGATTTTAGTTCCCATGAATGAAAAAAGTGGTACACATACAATGTAGGTGAGAACTATTCATGGGAGGACAATACACGATTAAGATTTTGGAAATCTTGGTTTAGTGGATTATGAAGATCTCTTTTCCTGTATAAGAAGCACTAATACCTTCATTATAGTAACATTATTTGATTAGAAATTTGAGAAACTTTTTTTGATGTCCAGAGTGGTTTACGGGAACGAAATTCAATGAAAGAGAAGAGGTTCATGAGGAGGATTCCACAAATGGATATGTAGTCTGTAGAGATAGCACATAGAAGGGGTTTTAAACAGAATTGTATCCCACAAAGGAATATGGTTCACAGAAGATGGTTCATGGAATAAGGTTTCTAAATGATATTATGTGGAGTTGGTAGGAAGACATGGTTTGCAAAGGTTGTACGAGGAGGTGGTTTGTAAAGAACTTACTGTAAGTGCTGTAGCACAGTATGTTGTATAATAAGGCTATTTCCTAGAGGAAATGTTCTCGAATGAACAATATGGAAAAAATTACAAAACATATACATGGGAAAATGGGACTTAAATGGAGCATCTATCTATATTTTTGATGCATTATTTAATTCCAACCCATTAAAGTATCCCTTAAATCGATAAATTGACATTATATTATTCCCAAATCATTATGAATGATGCAGTAAATGGAAGTGATATTAGGTTTGTTGGGTTCTATCCCTAAAACCTTGTAATTTATATTTTTCCAAGAAGAGAGTGATAGTACTAAACATTTTTAGTCAATAACTATTAAATATTAATGGAATTTGGTATGACTGAAAACCTATTGGCGTATTCTTCATGGTTAATCCCTTAGTGGTGAACCAAGTAAAATTGTTGTGTGGTCCTTCTATGTGTGTGGGTTAGAAATAATACACATTAAAAACTGACAGATCAAACCAGTTCCTACCAACATGGAATACGATCTATCACTTTAAAATAAAATGTTGACGCCCAGCTTCACCCCTCCCCTATTATCATGTTTTAGGGTCCATCAATTCAAGCATTCAGAAACTTATATTATCAATTGATATGATTCAATAACATGTTACTTTTTTTATGAAATTTTTTTATCATTATTTATTTCTCTAATTATATTCTTCATGGATTAGTTATTTATTAAATTGATTTTGTTTTCTGTTACTTACCTTACAACATTGATTTCTAATTATTTACTCAAGATATATTCTCTTATAAAAAATAGTTTTTGAGTATTTGAGATCACCCATTTCTTATGTTTTCTTTCCTAGGATGACTATAAATTTATTATTAATAATATATATAGATATTCTAGAAGGAATAATTATGTTATTAAAGAAATTACGATGTTTTATTTTACACATTCAAATATAATGAAACATTTAAGTATGTATCTAGATTTCCAATAATACTATACTATTCAGTTAATTGAGATGAAATCACTTATATGTAGTACCAATGTAATAACATAACCACTGTCTCTAGGCTACCATGGTCAGGGTTATTTAAATTAATATAAGAGAATGTATATTAGAAATATTTGCAAAAATATTTCAGAAAACATTGATTAATTAAAGTAACCCTGTCATAGATTTTGAAGAAAATTATATGTAATGAATATAATACTTATTTTTTGGTAAGTTAGAGATTATTTGGTTTTTTGTGAATAACATATATTTATAGACACTACAAGTGGTGGTAGATTAGAAAAGATGAATCTGGGTGTAGTAACCTCGAAATGTGTTCGTGGAATGTATCACAAATATCATTTCAATGTATGGTGAGTATTCCCTTACTACACACTTGGTTTGACATTCTGAAGGGACATTATTCAGTAAATTAACATTTTATTTATGAACCATTATGATGAATGAGAGGATAAAATATATAGAAACCTATAATAATTTATACTAATATGGGATACGCATATTGTTTCAATGGTTGATTGGTATAATATTGATTAAAAAATTGATGTCATAATTACCCCATTAAAGTATTTATGTGATGCTAGTTTAACACGAATAAGTATATTTTCGGATACATTTATGGAATAAAAAACATTGGTTTAGTTTGTGTTTAGGTGAAAATGTTATTTGTATAATACTAATTTTGGAAATAAGTTTAAAGGTTTTGATAAACTTTATGGTAAATATGATATTTTTTTGAGTTAATTATATTTAATAAATAGAATAGTGTTATTACATGTTATAACATACAATTTCTCATATATATAACAATGGGATTTAAAATGATGTTTGTAATGATGTGACTAATATTATTTTTTAAGAAATTTATTATTATAGATATATTTTTAGATGAAGATAAATTGATTTTTTTCTGATATGACATTTTTTTATTTGAGGAAGAATCATTGTTGATTCTGAATCATAACTTGAAACTTCTCTAAAACAAGACCACTAATATTGTCAATGTTTTGGGGCCACATGAATAAATTTGAGGAAGCTACTTGGGAACTCAAGGATGTGATGAAATCCATATATCTTCATTTTGTGTATAAGGGTAATGTAATTTTGAGGGAGAAATGAATTAAAGAGGAGTAGAATGTAACCCGAATTTTTTTTAAAATAAAATAAATTTCATTTCATTGATATCTTGTTTAACAAGAAAAATAATTTTCACATAAACTGTGATATGATATTAAAATATTACTATTTAATAATTCCAATCATAACCTAGCAATTAAAATTGGTTTTATTTGTAAAAATATAAAAAAAAAAAAAATTCATAATGTTTTTAGATAATAAAAATATATTGATAAATAATTACCCAATTTTTAGTAAAATCATTTTATATGTAAAAATACATTTTCTTAAAAAATCAGTTTTATTAAAAAAATTTATAATATTTTATCATTATTATATACAAAATTTTGGAAAATAATTTTATTAGAATGATAAATTTATAAATTTTTTATATCAATTTAAAAAATATGATTATTATTATAGTATTTTTATAAAAATACTATTTTTTGTGAATATTAGAAAATACTAATTTTTATTTAAACCCAAAATTTTGTTTCAATAAATTAAATATTATGTTTTCTAAATTTTTATATATTTATAATTAGTTCATTTATATTATGAATAATCATATTTTAAACATAAGAATCAATTTTATTATTATTTTTGGTATAAACTATTTTTACACTATATTACAGGTTTAATTTTAAATTATATTCTTCCACTAATGTGAATAAAATTTGATATTTTTTTAAATTATTAGAATCCTAATAATTAATATGATTTAAAAGGTTTTAATTTTTTGTCATTATGAATAGAGACCATGATAAAGATTTGTCACCTTAGTAAGAGAGGTAAAAATATTCTAGATCCCTAGGGTAAAACATAAAAAATCAATTTAAAACATGGATTTAACCCAATGTATGTGTGGTTTAAGGGCATAGGTATTATAAGGGAGTTAAATATTATATAATAAATCATTATTTTGAAATTGGGAATATATCTTCACATTTATTATGGTAGGTTATATTTCATTCAAATTTAAAACTATTTTTGGGTTATTTATTTTAATAGAATGGTGAGAAGATTTTATTCGATGTTAACATGGACCAAAGTCAAAAAACCAACATTATTATTTTTTTCACAAAACTGTGTTTAAATTTTTCTAATTTATTCCATGGTTATTTTATTTTAACCATTAAATCATGTATTTTGATAAATACATTTTTCATGGGTATTTTCTTCACACATTAAATGTAATTTTTACAACTTGTTGAAATTAAATATGATAAAACAGATTCAAAATTTTGAATAATAATATAATTATTTTATAATTATTCTTATAAATATTGATTATATAATTGTTTTATAATGATAAAAACAATGAGTTATCCAGGTTGAGGTTAAAATAAGTTTAATGTGGTTTAACATGATGATAAGGATTAAAAATAATAAAAAAACATGTCCAAATGTGGTTGGATGTGTTTATTTTGAAATTTTCACATCTTTTTTGTTAACATTAATTAAATAATTTAAAAATTAAATTATTTTGATATTTCTAGTATTTTTTCTTTTAATATATTAAATGTGTGCCCTTTCTCTTCATTGTAAATGGATACAAACTCTCCTCTCTTCCATTTACATTATAAAACATATATTTCTTACTATAAATACCATAAAACATTCATCAATTCCTTTACCATGTATAATATCTCATCGTATTTCCAAAATACCACCCAAATAAGGATTAAGGTCAAAGACACAAGAGGTTTCTCAATGAAGAGGTATAACTCTAAACTTAGTACATTTATTTATTTATTCTTTATACTCATTCAATTCTATAGTATTCATCATAAAATAATAATTTCAATAAACTCAATATAAATAAATTTTGTATAGTTATGTAACCACCACTATTAGTATTCCTTTTCATCAAATGGGAAGTGATTGTGTCACGCATGCGTATGTATAGACTACCACTTCCATATAAAGACAAAAATAATTTCCCAACTCTATATTTTGGGATGGTAACATTTAAGGACATAATATATATATATGATATATATATATATATATATGATATATTAACATTGATTCTATAATGGTGAATTATTATTTACCTATATCTCATTCAATCCATTAAAAATGAAAAAACATTCATGCGTACATACGACCTAGTATGTCCATTTACAGTTTTATTTAGTAATCGAATATACCATTTATTAATGAATATAAATATATATAATTAATATATATGATATTCATATCATGGTTAATATTATATATATTATGGAAATTTTATCAATGTATATGGATATAATCTAAAAAACCAAAACATGCCTGAAAAAAGAAGAATTTAATATCCATAATAGTGATTTTAGGAATGAATTTTAAATTCAAGAATGATAAGATTTTATAAGTGAATAATATATGTTATGATATATATGAGTGATTTTATTTAATAAATGTATTAGAAATCACTACATACTATATATATTATCTCACGAACCAACAAAAACTGGGCTCAAGCTATGGCTACCCTAAGCCCACCTCCATCAGCCAGGGGGTGGCGACACATGCTAAATAGAATATCCTAAATGCGAGAACATTGAAAAAGTACTTATACACACAAACACCCAACTATCTCAATTCATAAGTTCATGTGAATAAAAATAAAAATACAAAAAATCAATAAAGTATACCAAGCGTGAATAACCCCTATGGTGTACAAGAGTATGATAATACAAACTGAAACGTAAATGAGAAAATACACACCCATCCAAAAAAAATTCCTAAACTGGAAAAATAGAATATTAAACTATTGAGAGAGCATATCTCTTGATATCCAAGAAACAACCACCATACAAGGTCCAATGTACTAAGTATCCCTCATCTCATTAGAATTCACCATTGACCTATCCATCATTTGTATTAGACATGTCATGTGAAGGAAAATATCATTCATAAGATAGCATACATACCCAATAGAATTACATGAAATATGAATGTGGATAAATAAGAGATTCAAAAGGAATAGAATGATAGAAGATACATGATACCATTAATGATAAAAACACAATTAAAACCAAGAGAGAGTAACCTTTCCCAAACACAGGGGGATTAACACGGTGTGTAGATGAACAATATATAGAGTCTTTTCCACTTATATTATGAAAGTATACTTATCCAAATATAATAATCTAAACACAGAAAAATGTTATATACCCTGCATGTCTTTGAATCTCATTGAAAGAGACTATCCAAATCAAAAGGTATGGATAAAATGTATATATATATATTCTCTTTGAAAAGAATCCCAATTGAGAGAGAAAAGAGATATCCATCACATAGTTCAACCCTATATGATGAGTTAAAAATAGTTAAAAATTTATATCCACAATGCCCATAATCTCTCACATCTACGCAAAGTTATTGTTAATTTAAAGCAACACCTCGTCACTAAGTCACATAGTCGAGGGGCCATAATATCCTAATAGAGGACACGCTACACATTGTGTTAGAGGGGTTCCACACTATGTATCCACATAAGACCCAAGAACATACTAATTGGGGGTTCTAATCTAGATAAATGAGGATATAAAGCCTATTATGGTAGGGTGTTCCACTCGGTAGGTAGGGGAACCATGCCCAAGAAAATGGGGAGGGGTTCCACTATATAGGTCGAGGACCCATTATCAAGTGTGAAAGGGGGTCCACTATCATCATCAAAGACCCAAAACCTACACGATATTGGGTTACACTCATATTTTGAGGACATGTGCCCTTGTATAACATGGGGTTCCACTCTAGTCATTGTGGAACTGCACCCTACCTAGTTGGGGGCTCCCCTCGAAATATAGTTGTAGAAGACCCACACCCATGCTGATGCTTGGTTCCACTCTAATGGTCAAGGATACATGAAAGGGTGTGAAGGTGGGGGGGGGGGCGTCCAGTCTCATTATTGAGGACCCACACCATATCCAGAATGGAGTTCAAATCAGTAAGAACACTTGTGAAATCCTGCCTGATCACTTGTTTTTTTGGAGTCGCCGCAATAAGAACCATGCCCAGAACATTTCACAGAATATCTCAAGATCCACTATAAATAAATCCATATAATTTTACATGAAAAAAACTCAATATAGTAAATTAATGTGCTAAAATACTATTCAAAAGAAATGAGATACAAAACATTGATATTTCCACAAAGGAGGTCATGGGGTATATTGAATTTGAGGGGATCCACACGACATGTAGTCCCACTTCATCGCCTGTTCCTATCTCTAGATAGTACACAACTCTCACCCAGCATAGGTATACACACTGTGTATAGAGTATACACATTTTTTCCTTCTACATGGGAACCCTCTTCATTCACCTTGGTCATTTCCATGTACTCATTTTGTGTTTATGTATTTTTTATACAACATGTTTCTTCACACAGGGTGCCTACCATGTGACTTTGTCTTGTTTGTGTACTTTGGATATATTAATTTACCTGGCCATGTCCTCCAACATGGGGTACCAGCCATGTGATCTATCACATGGCCGATCCTTGTAGGAATGAGGTACACACCATATAAGATGGCTACACACTCTTCCATCATTGCGATCTCCTAAAACCGCAGACGATATTGCTAAGGGGGTATGTGATGTGTGTTCATCAATATAAAAGATTTGTTGTTTTGTTTTTCTATATTTATAGTTCCTCTTTTGGTTTGGTAGATCTTTATTTCCTCTATTGATTTTATACTCAAATCCAACCGTGATTTGAGAATCTATATTAATCAAAATAATCTACCCTTCTGATGGCCAAAAACACATATCTCATGTGATTATAAGAGATATCATATGATTCCACGCATCTTAATCCTTTTGAAATTGAATATTCATACACATATCATCAATAATATTGTAAAAAAATCAATAACCATCCACGATCTTTGCTAGATTCATTAATCTATGACTTGTTCTCAAAGCTATTGTGATTTTGAGGGTCAGATTTAGCTAGAAACAACACGAAAATGTTGAGTCAAGACCACAAGGTCTAAAATGTGATAAATATAAAGAAAACGAGGGGAAAATCTAAATAAAAAGTATTAGGGATCATTTCCAAGCATTCTGGGTCAGTAATAATGAACAGAGATATTCGAGTTAGAATGAAATTTAAATAATAAATTTAAATCAGTATTTAAGAGCATGCTAATGATGAAATTTTTATATATAAATAGAAAAGATTGTTTCTCTCAAACAGTATAATAAATGTGATAATAAACCTAAAATTTGTGAGTCATACCTAGATATTGGATCGTTCATCTTTGAAGAATGTGCCTATCAATGACTTGAGAACGTTATTTTCATTGATGTGCTCGAATATGATTGGATTCAGCATTTCATCATTTCATGATGTGATCAGCAAATTGAAGTAAGAAGGTAGAGGTCCTAATAATCCTAGGGTTATGAGGCTAACCATGTGAAAATATATATGAAATTATATTTATAAACCTTTCATTTTTTTAAAATTAATGAATTCATGAATTAAATTAATTCATTAATGCACTAAATGTACATCCAATGAAAGAGAAGTCCCAACTCCACCACACTAATTTATTATAGGCCATGATAAGGGTAAAAACCCCATTCCGGATGCAATCATGGTCACAGATTTATGATCCATGATTATATTTATGATCTTTCGCATTTTCATTAAGAATCATTTGTGCATGATAAAAAGTGTATTTGATATTTTAATAAAATTAATTTTGTGAACTTCATGCCTTAGAATCATAAGTTGACTCATTTCCTATCTCTGGAAAAATTTATATAAATATATTAGTATAATATAAAGAGAGAAATTGGGCCTCTTCATAATTCCATCTTTTGACATTTTCATCCCTAAATAGTGTAAACTAAATGACAAACAAGGGAAATGTAGCCCTAACATGTATTTCCACTCCCAAGAATGCTTCTACATATTCATGTGATACCACAACATGCAAACCCAGTGGATGTTCTATCCATACATGGTTATATCTGGTCTATCCATGATCATCAAATAGTTATCTATAATGGAAAATTTACATGTGATTTCTAACTCATCCTAGTCGATGATGTTCAATGGGTCAGACACATATCTCCGTAGTAGTGAAACATGGAAGACGACATGCACCTTCTCTAGTAGTCAGTTTATGGTGAGGTGGTACTCAATCTCACCTACCCATTTTATGATATCAATTCCCTATTGAACCTTAAAGACATCTTTCCCATGGCATAACCTCTATATTTCATGTCATGGGGATACTATAATGAATGATGGATCTCCTTAATTAAACTAAAAGAGCCTACGATAATGATCTATGTATGATTTATACCAAATCTTGGACATCATCATCCACTCACGGATGACCTGGACCTTCTCTTTTGTCAAATGAACAGTCTCTAGACCCGTAATTAATGTCTCACTGATCCATATCAATCACAAGGGTGACCATTGGGTTTTTCAACATATGACCCCAAAAGGCCTCATATCTATTGTAGAATGGTATTAATTTTTAAAAAAAACATTACTATGGAAATGTGAATCCCCCCATCTCTTACTGAAGGCTAACATGCAATCCATCAATATATCCTCTAACACATTGATACAGTGTGTGGTCTGCACATCATTTTGGGGGCGAAGGGATGTACTAATCCCCATTATGGTCATGAATTCCTCAAGTAGTCCCCTCAACAATAGTGATGTAAACCATGCATCATGATTAGAAACAATAGCTGAGGGCATGCTTTGAAGGAGAAAAATCTCTGATATGATCAACTTCCCTAAAATCATTACAGAACCTAGGTCTCTGATAGCATGGAATTGCTTCCGCATTGTAATTCAGTCAAATATAACCTAGATGGTATCACAGACCTTTATTGTGCATGGTATCCCAATCACAAAGTCCATGGATTTATCATCCCATTTCCAATTCGAGATCTAAAGGGGCTAGAACAATACTACTAGAACATGGTTCTCAGCCTTCACTTACTGAATGTTGAGACACCAATAGAACTAAAAAATTCTTCATCTCATTAAAAAAGACCAAAATTTCCTTTAGATTTATCTGTATATCCTCCACACACTAGTGTGCACTATTTTGGGAGAAGCGTGGAACTCTCACATCACCTCCTCCCACATCATGACTGGGACCAAATTCCATACCTGAAAAAGGATGAAATGATTCCCACAATTAGAATATCAATATTGTGAGTCCCCCATGGATATCTAGTAATGGTAGAACTCATAGTCAATGTATCCTAGTTGGGATACACTAATGTTCTCAATATGTGGAGTACAAAACACCATCAACAACAAAAAAGACATACCCTCCATATCCACCAAGGTCAACTGCTTAGATTTAGACTCCTGAAAAGCCTGATTCATCAAGAAATCATGGGAGTTCCAACCAAGGAAATATTCTAACATTATTCTCTTCCTAACAGTATAGAATATCTTAAAGTCATAGTTTTACAAGAACTCCATACAATGATTTATCTCAGTTTCAAGTCTATCTATGTGAAGATATACCAAAAACATTAAGGGTTAGAGTAAACCATAAAAATCTCCCTCATAAGGTAGTTCCTCCAAATACTTTAGGTGAAGACTACCGTTACCCATTATAGGTCATGAGTAACATAGTTATCTTCATGGGGTCCTAACTTCCTTGACCCATGTGAGATAAATACCTATTGTTGCATCAACTTGTAGATGTTCCTAGGTCCTGAGGCATTGAAACACACCACATACTCCACACCTGCCTCTTCTAGTCTCTGTATATAAGCATCATTCATTATCAATTTCAACTCCATGAATGCCCGCTTGAAAAGATCACACTAGGTAAATGAATTCTCTTTCCATGTGAAATCTATAAAAGGGGCTAAAATTCTAGAGAAGTCATCCAAATACATCATATATTTTCCCTCAAAGAAAATAAATTTCCAAACCTATGACATACTATGGGGTGGATCCCAGGAATTCACTGCATCAATATACGCCAGGTCAATAGATAAATCATTCAAAACAATGACATTCCTTAGAATGTGACCGTCCTAAATCCAGAACTGGAACATTGAGAGATTCATATAATGTTGTCGTTCCCAATGTAAATCAAAAAGAACCCCCAATTTCTCTACAAGTTCCAACTCCAATATAGTGTAGATGAGTATTTCATCGATTAATAAAACCAAAAAATGATAAAATTATGAATATAAGAAAATTTTCATCAAATCCATAATCATGGTGGGGGAATTTTTCCTACCAAAATGAATCACTGGGAACATATAGTGTCCAAAGTGTCATCTAAATCCAAACAATGGAATATCAGCCTCACGAAGAATCAACTAGTGGTATATAGATCAACGATTTATCTCTAAGAACCATAATCCACCATATAACTATTCAAAGTGTTCGAAAAAACTCAGAAAAGGGTACTTTTTCTTTAGAATCACCGATTTTAGGTGATGATAATCCGTGCAAAGCTGTGAGATCGCAGCCACCTTTTTCCCAAACAACACTGGAGTTGCCAATGGTCGAAAACTAGATATGATAAAACCCTTCTCTCAAAATCCCTCTATATATAAATATAGATCCAAGAGCATTGTATTGGAAACATGATTTTCAATATAATATATCAATGTTGTCTCGGGAATCACGTAAATGAAAAAATTCATCATGTTCCTTGGAGGTAGTCCCCAAATGTCTTTGGGAATGAAGTCCATTTGATCCCCCAAAACCTGGTGAATCTAGACGCATGAAGTGCATGTTGAACAAAGTTATGTAATCTCCAACTGATTGGTGATGGGATTTAGCCTCTTTTTCATAGATCCCACTCATCCCTCTATGAGATCTCATTTTCCAAAACAGGAGAATCTCATCCCATTAGTGTAAAAGAACCTGACTTTTCTATAGTGATAGTTAATATGGGCTTGTACCATGGAAAATAATACATATATAATATGATGTCCTTGAGTTATATTGTGAATACCAATCGGTCCCATGTAAACCTCTCTCTAATAAAAAATCGCTCACATATTTGGTAGAGAAAATATAGAGAAGAAGCATTCTAGAAACCTAATGATGAAGCTATTGGGCTAGCACCTCAACATGAAGCTCCAAATATTGCACCCTGATTATAAAGATAAATGAAGAAATATAACATATGGAAACTAATACATAAGAAATAGTATAATATACCCCACTTATACCTCTGGTCATCTTGTGCAATGTAGGGTTATAATCCACCAAATCATTCAATTATCTGAAACCCAGACCACCATATCCCTAAGCCTCATGAGGGATACCTTATGTTGGTGGTGGTGAAGGAATCTCATATACTTTTACACAATACATAGATAATACTTCTCCTATTTTAACTCCACATCCCTAGGGACCACACTTCACTCCCCTGTGAGATCCCTAATCACAGCTCTACCTCTTACACGACAGTCCATCACCTATATGCATATGCGGCTCAATACATCTTCTTAGGAATAATCATGTTATATGGCATTGCCCATCACAAGAAAATAACCACCCTTTACTTGGATTACATGTCCTTGTAAACATATCTTGACCATATGTTAGAGACTGGTCATGGGGAGTCTTATGTGTTGAGATACTAGAAATTGGCGTCTACCAGCCACTATAATGACTTAACCATGTGGTTCCCACTACCAGCCAATGTTTTCTAGAATCCCTCAAAACTAAAATCTATATGTACCTAGTTCCCACTCCAACACCCCATCATATGTGGGGATACACATGAGAGCCATAATGTAATGTATCTTTCATTGGATACCCTACTAAAACTTCCATGTTTGGATATATCCATCCCAAATCATATCAAAGGGGTACCGCGTATGGTCTGTGAACCTCACTGTGTACTCAACCACCATAATCTCTCCCTATCACAGCTCCAGAATCTCCTAGATAAAAACCATGCACAATGAAGTGGGGTATTACTCCTTTAGGAACAGCTACTAGAAGTCAGTCCATTGGGGTGTCATCTCATCATTCATCTACATAAAAAGTCACATCCAGCACCAAAATACTCTACAGAAAAGTCTGGAATCAAATATAACCCCATGATACATTGAATTATAGAAGATATTTAAAACACAAAATTCTGAATTTAACCTTCATGAGGACCTGGCTCTCTGCAAATCCTCAGTGGCGTTTGATGAAAGAACTCATAGAGTGTGTTGAGCCTCAAATCATCATTATCCTAGTATGTAGGCATCGTCTACTTCCTTGCAAGTGGAAGTGATTCCACATTCCCTCCTAAAGGAATAATATAATGGGATCAACCCTAAACTAAGGCCTTATCACTAATCATATAATCACCATGTTTCAGAAGTAGTATCTTGGGTGGATGTCATCACAAAGGCATATTGATATTTATCAAAATGTATCGTGGTCTGATGAGCATATATATATATAAACTGTGAGGATATGACTCAAACATGACATTAAAATACTAAATCATATATGATGCATGCCTCATTGATACCTATGAAAAATTTCTCATTATGCTCAGCCACCATAATGGTAGTCATGTTATGGGGGAATATTGATTACACACGCCATCAATGGATTCTTTGTCTTGATATCCTCACTCGGGAAACATTTAAATAGTTTACCAAAACAAAAAAAAAATAATATGATTATTAGTTCAAACAATTTCCCATGGAATGAAATACCATGATACCAATATGTGATGACCCAACCCATTTTTCATCTTGATCTGTATGTAACCCAATCCCACCTACACAAGGGGTGGGAAAAATCACATAAAAGAATATCTTAAATGGGGGGCCATTTTCTACGAACCTTCACACACACAACCGACCATATCAATTTGTAAGTGTAGATAAATAATATTAAAAAGATGAAAAATCTAGATTCTAAACTAATCATGCATGACCAATAGGGTGTACAAGTGTAAGATAGTAAAATCAAAAAAGTAATGGGGAAAAATACATGCCCAAATAGTAATTTGTTCCAAAAAAAACTAGAATAGGAAAATGCTATGAGATACCTTCTTCAAATATCCAAGCTGTGACCATTGTATGTGGTCCAAAGTACCAGTTATTACATTTCTTTTATGATGTCAGCTCTAATTTGTACGTCATTTTGATAAGACATGATATGTGTTGGAAAATCCCATGAAGGAGTTTGTATATACATAAAAAAATTGACATCCAAAATGATTATGGGAGAGCAGTAAGATATAGACCATGTATAGATAAAGAGTTGTTAAAATATATAGTCAAAGAAAATAGATCCACCCAAACAAATAAAGAGTAACCTCATGCAATAACAAGTGGATAATCATGTAAAGTTAATGATCTTCATGTAAAGACATTGTTATCTATAGTAGTGGAGTAGAATCATCCAACCGTGAGAAGGTAAACAAAAAAATAAGGTTTCATATCCTACACATCATCACATATCAGGGAAATATAGTATCCAAATTCAATGTTATTGATATAAAACCATATATACATGGTCAGTAAAGAGAATCTCAATCTAGAGAGAAATGGGATCTCCATATAATAGTTCATCCAATGAAGAAGAGTCTCCAATAGTTCCAAAAGTCCATAAATGACTCCGACCATATCATATTTCATTCCTGAAGTAATCTTACAAGTGAATCCACACCTCAAAATTATTCTCCATTGTGGAGGGGCCACAATCTCAATGTTGAGGACCCTCACCCTATAGAATTAGGTGGGTTACACTCTATGTATTCGTAGAGTGCTCGTTTCAATAAATATGTTTAGTTCCACTCTAATGTAATGGGTTCCCACACCCTATGCTTTTAGTGGTTCCGATTGATAGGTATAAGACCCATTCCCAAGATAAAAGTGGATAACTCAATATATTCAAGAACGGAACCATGGTGTGGCAGGGTTTCCAATCAAGTCATTGAGGATTTGTGCTCGATCTGATAGGGGGTCACACTAAGAATTTAAGGATACATGCCTGAGTACAAGATGGAGGGGTTCAACTCTAGTCACCAAGGTCACACAGACTATCCAATGTGGGGTTCTTCTTGGAAGGTAGCTATATATAACCTACGCATATGTTGATGGGGTTCGGTGGGTTTTACTCTAATGGTCTAGGATCCATGACCTAGTGTGATTGGGTTGTTAAACTATTGTCATCGAGGACCTATGCCCAATCCCATAGGGGGTTCCACTTAGTAAGAAGCCACTGGTGATCCCGCCTGATAACTACCATCATCGTTTGTTACCACAGTATGTCTAGTTATAAAAAAATTCATCATATAGTGAAATAAATAACAAATACCACCATTGTGTTATACTCGAACCAAACTCAATATTGCAAACTTGGTGTCCAAAATGAGATTCCAAATGAAGGAGATACATTATCTTTGAGTTTCCTAAAAAAAGTTCAAGTGTTGCACAATGTGTGAGGGGACCCACACAACATGTAGTCCCTCTCCACTCCTAGTTGTATCACTGGAATGTCCATTGTTCCCAACCTATGTGTGTATACACAGTTTTTAGGGACTCTACATGGTGTGTTCTAGTACTCTGAGTCCCCTCTCGTTCACCGTGGTGGTGTTCGTGTACTCTAGTTGTGTTAGTGTACTTAGTACACAACACGTCTATTCACCTATGGTGCCAAATCTGTGACTTCGAAATTTATATGTACATAGGTACATGGAAATGGTCCTGGCTATGTAATCCTATATAGAGTCCCACACATGTGATCTGTCACATGGATTTTCCACCTAGGGATGTTGTACAAAGTGTGTAGAAGGGCTACCTACAATTCCATCCTTATGAGTTTCTGAATCCCTTGTTGTTCCCACTAAGGGGCTACATGTCACATGTTCAAACATGTAAACATAATGTTCTCATGTTATCCTATATTTATATCTCTATTTACTAGATGGTAGATATATCATTATACAGTTTATTGTAGCTTTAAATCTACCCATGATTTGAAGATTTATCACAGGACAACATATTTCAGCCTTCTAGTGGCTAAAATCCAGAATCTAGAGTGATTTCATGTGATCTTATACACATCCACATGTCCAAATGTTTCCACCATCAATGATCCAGACTATTCATGTTGAAACAATCATCAGAAAACTGCAATCATTTTTAATATTTGATATAGTCATCAATTTATTCCATGTTTGTGAAACCATTGTTTTTTTTTCAGTCTGATCGATCTTGATACCACCTAGTAATGTCAAACTAGGAATGCGAGGTCCAACCAATGATGAAGGTGAAGAAAATATGGGGAAATGAATAATAAGAAAAAGTATTAGGAACCATTTCCCTGAATTCTTAGATGAATCTTAAGAACTAGGATATTGGTGTTAGAAAATAATTGAAATAATCATTTTAAACCAGTACGAAGGACCATTCCATGGATGCAATTAGCATATATTTACACAAAAGGATGAATTTATCAATCAATTTAATAAATGATATAGTGTACCACTAATTATTGAGTCATACATGGTTACAGGATCATTCATCAACAATTAATTTAACCATCAATGATTGTAGGATGTCATTACATTCACTACACATTGATTTTTTCTTATACAGTGATTTGTCTTCATCCGATCTGATCTAAAAATGGAAAGAGGATGGAGGATCTTTTTATGGACCCAATTTCAAGAGTCTATAATTGGGAGAATGTCTATGTATTTATATTTATAAACATTTCATTTTTTTTAAATTTAAGGAATTACTAAACATAATTACTGAATTATTCTACTGAATATACCAAAAATGAGCGAGATGTATGAACGCCCAATGAAAACCCATTTTTGGTTGCACCTAATGTAAAAAAAGCATTATAGACTCATACGTTGTCTCATATTTCTGATTTGAGCTTCCATATATTAGTTATCATATTTTTATTAATAACCATGTGTTCATAATATAAAATATATTTAATAAATTCCTAAAATTAATTATAATCACATCAAGATTGGGAATCACAAGCCTTCCAAGAACCTATATCAGAAAAAATATATAGAAATATTTCAATGTATTACATGAAAAAATTGGGTCTCTATATAAGAGGATATAATTTGTACAAAGGAATATGAGACTTGAGGCTAGTGATTTCTTAACTCAATTTTCATTCATTGTGTTATACTTAGACATAATTACCAATTTTATTCTTAGATTATATGTGAAATGAAAAATTGATATATTATATATTCACTTGTTTTGTGTTTATTTAAAATTTTTACATATAATCCCATAATTGATAAATTCTTACTTCGATGAAGTTGTCATTGTAAATGATTTCACAACCAATTATTTTCATTATTTTATAATACTTCATCACATTATTTGACATTATAAGATTATATGTGTGTTATAATTTACCTATTTAATATTTTATTTCCAATTGTTTAATTTAGATTTAAATATGATATACATAATCCATTCATTGATGAATTCATACATTAATGATACGACCAATGATTGGGGTTTCCCTTAAATTTACAATCCAGTGAGAGATGTTTGGTATTATGAAACTATTTACTTTATTTTCGTCCATAGATTTCACCATTAATTCATTTAATATCCATATATATTTATTTATGGTAATTAATTTGTCTTTTTATGTTTATACATTTAATGGGTTTCAATTATAAATTTTACAAAGAGGTAAGGATTTATTTTAACAATACCATGATTGGGATTGACCAATTTTTTTTAAAGGTCTCTTGTAAAATTTTCTTCAGAAAAATAAAATATTTTCTTATCCTATCGATATTTATGAATTTTTAATATTTTATTTCAACCTTTCCCAAATTTTTTGTGTGAATCGAGTAACAAAATGTTTAAATTAATTTTTTATCTTATAAATCTTTTTTAAACAGTCATTTTTTTCCATGTCTACACTGTTCAAAATTTTTATGCACAAGCTATTTTTGTTTACAAAAATTATATGTTAATGAAATTTTATATTATCCATGAATTTCTAAATAGTTTAATAGGAATATTTGTAATGTTTTCTAAATGGATCATTTTAATTTTTTTACTTATTAAAAATCCAAAAGGAATGTTTTCTTTTTTAAATATTTGGAGTTAATAGTATTTACCACTACTATAATTATCTTATGATATTTAACATATTATAAAAATTTCGTATTGTTTAAAGAAATTAACACCATTATGAAATTTTATTTTAATGTTACCCTTTCATTTTAATTTATTATCCAAATCATGAATTTATTAACAAACCATTGATTCTGAATAATTGAGGGTCATATTTTATATTGTATTAATTTTTTGGTATCCTTGGTTTTATTTTTAATATGAGAAATGGGTTTCCCTCATTGGGATACAATTGTCTCTTGTCCATGAAACTCACAATTGTTCCATCCATTTGCAACTATGTATAGACCTGCTTGAAAAAGGTCATCATTCATATGGGTTTCCATCCCCAATGACTCTTGGGGACAATCATTGGTCTAGTGGATGGGAGGTCGGGCTCATCATACACTGAGAAGAATTTTTTCCTACTTGGGGACTATATTTTAGATTTAAGATATGTTTGTGAATCTCTTCCTAATATTGATATGGATCCGGTTACCCTGAAAAAAATACTCATTGGGCAATTCTATCATTAAACAAGGAAATGGAGAATCAATGTTGAACTGAGGGGAGTGTAGTCTCATTAGTGAATCCATATATATGTATCTGAAGTTCTTCATCCATTTTCCTAACAATGAATAGATTCTTTATGTTCTAAAGTTGTGTGGAAAATTATTTAGAATGTGTTGTCATGTAAAGAGGTGGTTAATATTATGAGGATTGGATTTAGCCATTATGATGAATCCTATGTATCCTTGTTATTGTCGGAACCAAAACCCATGTCATTTGTTAATATCATGATGTTTAGGATCATGCAGAGATGATATATATGTGTGTACTGAGATAAAAAAAATTTTAGTTGAGGTATTAGGGAGACATCCTTCATATACTAGTTATGGTAGTAATCAGATAAATCATAGTTCAATCATTTCTTTGGGACTGCCCCAAGGTATAGGCCCTTATATGAAGGGTGTTCGTACAATGGAACTCGTTTGGGATTATATACTAGGATTTCCTTAGTTAGTGGAATTTAATGATGTTAATGATCTTTCCATTTCATATCCCAAGGCCTACGTGAGTTTTTCTCATTGTGAGAAACAAGCAGGAAGAGATGATCAGTATCATGGTGTGTAGATACATGAATTATGTAATAGGATAGTCCTTGCCGTGTTTGGCATAGAGCTAAGGTCTTGTAAATCATCCAACGTATCATAATTATTGTAGAAATCAAACTTATCGTAGTATGGTAATACCATAACCACTAGATAGGATAATAGTGATGATCACACTCAAGGAAACTATGACCATCTTGGAGGTTTCAGGAATGCTAGAGGTTGGGATCGAGATTGATTCCATATTGATCAAGCATATACTATATGATATCAATAGTTGGGGCTAAGGCACCGAGGCATCACTTGTAACCATGGGGGTGTATATTCAAAAATAAATTAAGAGTTTATCTCCCCAATCCCATGCAATCCATGCTTGTTGTGAGAAGAAATGGTTATCAAGTACAAGTCCAATTATTTTGGTAAGGTTCCTAGTGATTGTGATTTCCCTAGATGGTCAATATAGAACTCTTTGATTATGTGTCGTACGTATCCTGAATATGGTCATAATCATGCTCTTCTTATTTCCCTTGATGGGGGCTTACAATCTGTGTTTTACATTTTATTTAAGGCTTACAAAAATGGGATGTATGAGGTTATAAAATCCTTGGATTCCCTGAGGACCTAACTCCTCTTCTCAAGAGGTGTCACATAACCCAGTTGACCTATCTGGGGGACATCTCAAAATCCAAATGGTTTCTTATGGAAGATATCACATATCCTTACTAACATATCCAAATGGAGTTGCAAGTCTTGGTCAATATGCCCGAAGGATGTCATCGAAGCCCATTGATATTCTCTGATCCTCTCATGAGACATGTTTCAAAAGTCTAGAGGATGTCACGAGAGACCATTTTTATGACCAGATTCCTCCACGAGACATGGATAACATGAAACGAAACCATTATATGAGTCAAAAAATGCATCCAAAGGATGTTGGGAGGCATGGTCAAAAAGTCCATGGGTGATTTTTCGAGAAAATAGTGATAGATCCAAATGTATCATGTGACTTTTCCTAGATTTCTCTAGTGGGATTATTATGACCTAGTTAGCATGTTAATGGAGTGTCAAAAGATTTGGGCTATGCGTACCTATGTTATTGAATTTATTTGGGAGGCTCTCGAGAGGCACACATGGGTCAGTCAACATGTTTTGATTTATGTCTTCCACCATTAGTCTGTATTCTAACCTTTAACATGTGGAATCCTTGGTTTATTCAATGACGACTTATCTTGAGTCTCACTTGATCTAGTGTGCATGAAAGATATTCATCACATAGCCCACCAGATACCCTTCACTTGATCTATGAATGATCATGTGATGTGTCTCTTACATTGATCATGACTACACTGGTTTCCTACTGTTATATTAGCTAATGAAAGGTTGGATGGTCATGTGATCGATTGCTCTAAGAAATCCCTTATTGCTCTCGTGAGAGACTATAAGATTAATTCTGTGCGTAGTCATGGTGAGAATTGAGATCAAATATCCAACCCTCTTTGTGGTTGGGGTAAGGAATTTATATGCCTCACCATCATGATTTTTCTCTGATTCCCATGTCGTATCTAGAGCAAATCCCAACTAGAGTTAGAGAAGGCGGTTGGTTCCATGAGGCATTGTGAGTCTTTTCCATTGGTTATTCTGAGTGTGTCACCTAATTATCAGTGATTAGAGGGATCTTCTTTCAACATCTTTTTTTTGAATGATTTAATATTAATGAAGACATTTTTGTTCTCTCAGGTACGTTAAAATAATTTTCAGCTTGTCCTATAGAAATTCATGAGGGCCTTCAAGAGATCTCGATTCCTTTCATAGAATAATTCATGGGGCATGGGTTTCATTTCTATGCCTCTTCATGAGATCTATTTGACTTTTTTGGAGGTCTCGCATGGCCATGTTATGAACATCCGGGCACATTGAATGTATTTTAGAAACTATGACAGATCCAACATCTTCATTTTTATCCCATTTGATTTATTTTAAAATGGTTATGTATTATGCATGTTTACATAAATGATTTAAAGGATATTTACGTCATATTTTGACGACTCCTCATGGGACCAATATTTGTCATATGAGGATGTTTGAGATTGTTGTCGACAAACCTATCCGTTATTTCTTATAGCACTGAAGGGAGAGTCTGTTATTTCCTAGACATACTTGAGGACTTCAACATTATGAGTCTGAGAAGAAAAATGGATTTTACATGATGAGGTGCACATGTATCCATGGTCTCACGATGTCATTCTAGTCTCCAGGGCTACATCAAAAGTCTTTTAGTGACTATGATTACCTATCACCTCTACCCATTTATCTTGTTTGGTTTATTCTACAATAGTCTTATGGAATTTCATGTTTTCTAGGATATGATAAAGGAATTTTATTGTTCAAATTATGATATAGCACAAGATTTTTTCGACCAATGGGGTTCTCTCCCTTTTGATATTATTACTCTTTATTGACAGATGAGTTTTTGATAGTTTTTCATGAACATTCAAATGATAAACCATGGGACATTGGAGAGATCATTTGGTTATCTCGAGATCATTTTCAAGAGAAGGAATTTAATTAGACGGATGTATCCTTAGGATTCACTATATGTTATATGATGGGTGTGGAGTCTTATTATGTACTTGAAATGGTCACATGTTCACGAGTTCATTGGAGGCCCCTACGATATAAAATTACCAAGTCATTTTTTGTAGGGATGTTAATACCCCTATTCATGTATTTATTACTTTGTTAGTTTCATCGATGCTTGTTTGGAAGGAGTCAAAAATAACCCCCTCCCCACTCCAGAAAGATTTTTGTAGTGACAGGGGCTCACTTCTATTGAAAACTAATGCATGCCTAAATCAACAGAGGTGTCATGAACAAGTGACTTAGGTGAAGATTAGCTTACTATGGGATGTATGATTATCACTTTTTTTAGAGTAAGGTATTTTAGTTCATAACTAATATGTCATTAGTTTAATTTATTTTATCTCAGACATTATATTTCATTCGTTTAAGGTATTCTATATCAGATATAATTTATTTTTAGTTTAAGGGATTTTAGATTGAATATGATGTTTAATTTAATTTGTGGTTTCTTAGCTCAGACATGATGTTCCATTTAGTTTAAGGTATTTTTGATAGGACCTAATGTTGCTTTTAGTATATGGTCTTTACTCTTAGACCTAGTACTACTTTAGTTTATAATCTTTTAACTCGGAACTAATCATTCTTTTTTAGTACATGGTTTTTTAATTTAGGAATGATGATTCTTTTATTATATGGTTTTTAGATTAGACCAGATGTTTCTTTTATATTATGGTCTTTATCTTAGACATGGTGTTTCTTTTCATTTAAGATATACGATCTCTGACCTAGTACTCCTTTTTTTGGGTCTTTTCTCTCTAAAATAATATTTCTTTGTTATGGTTTTTTTTCTCTGGCCTGATGGAAATATTAGTTTAAGGTCTTTTAGATCAGACCATATGTTTATTTTTGTTTAATTTATTTTAGCTAAGACATATTGTTGTTTTTATTTTAATGTTATTTACATCAGATCTTATGTCTCTTTAATTTATGTTCTATTTGGTCATACCTTTTATAGGAAGATAAAATATGGTGAAGACATTCTAGGAATTACCTAAAATAGTATGAGGTGTCAGGATATACCATGGTGTTTCTCAGGATTCAGGGGATTTTAATTCCCTTTTTATAGAGTGACCCATTAGGTTGACAACCATAGGTGAAAATGAAGGATCCATAGGCTTGCATTCATAGTCAAGAAAAGGTTCCTTGAAGCCTGGTATCTTTTCTAGGGGCTATGGATGATTTATAGAGTAAATATGAATAATTCCAAAATATTAGGGAATCTAGGTTCGTTTGGATAGTTGCAGTGTGGGTGATATAAAAAATAACATTAAAATTTGAGTCAATGAATATGAGATGGTGCAAACATGTCAGGAATGTCCAATGACTATTAAAAATGTAATGTTTCAACGAAATGTTTTTAATGCTCAAAAGAATTGAAGATCCATTCTGGGAAAGAGAAGATGCCTTTAGTTGACTGGTTAAGGCCCTTATGCATCTGTATCATGCCAAGAGAAAGATTATCTACACCCCTCTCTGAGGTCTATTAAAAGTTTTTTAGGACTCAGACATCCGGATGATAATGTTGGTTATGGATGCAATGCTATCCAACAAGAGATCTAGACCCCTAGGGAAATTATCTCTTTAATCATAAATCTAATGACATATGCCATTTGTTTTGAATCCTGAGGTGGGGGGTATTGAAGGATTAGGAATGAAGTTTCACAGTCTGTCCTTGAGAAAGGGTATGAAACATGGTGACATAACAATGAAGATATTGATTGCACATGGATAGTTTGTTGTTGGTATTTTAAATCATACCAAAAAGTTCTTGGGATAGAATAATGATATCGCACAATCATACATGTTGTATTTCAGACACACTGAGCTGTTGAGTTCTACCCAATGATTTCTGGTCTCACAAATATTGGAATGACACTTTTCAGAGTGAAACATTTCATTAAAGAACATAATTATATACGTAGGAGCCATAGATATGAATACATAGTTGAGAAAAGGGTCCTTGAAGACATATATTCTCTATGTGGGCCATTGATGGTTATGATTAATTGAGACACCCAAACTTATGAATTGTGATCTATGGAAAGTGTAAAATACAAGGTGGGTGCAGGTACATTAAAAGATGTTCCACTACTTAACAAACATATTCTTTTGGTGAGGAGATGTGTCAAATAATTACTCTAACTATTTCCTAGACTATGGAGTCCAGTGAACATAGATTGTATTATACTCGGTCTATAAGGAAGGTCTTATGAGTATTATAACTTACCCATATTCTCTCTAATATTTTTTAAAACTCTGAGAATGAGGATTTTAGTGGATGAAGACATGACTATTTGTAACCCATTATAGTTTTTGACCAATAAAGTCTTAAATCTCTTTTGTTTACACTTAATGGTATTGAAATTTGAGTCATTATAGGCTAGAGTTGTTCCTATAGATTTAACCAATGTGCAAGTAGATGTTGGTCATGAAAAACATGGACCTGATATGGGAAATGTTAAAAAAGTGACTAATTAATATTCATAGGTTTAATAGTACCCCAAAATCCTTATGAGTGAGAGGTGAACGTGTTCTAAATCACGAATCAAGTTTCTTAGGTAACGAGTGATGATATGAGATAGTAATACTGGGATTAGTTCAAATTCACTGAGGTATTGAGTTCAGCTAAAGCAATATTATGGCCCATGAGGATTAGAATGTTCCATTAAAGAGTGACACATTTGTTGTCGTCCATAGGTTCATATGTAGGATCCATGTGAATGTATACATAGTCAAGAAAATTATCCTTGATGATGTATTTCCTTTCCATGGTCTATGGAAGTTTATGTTGATTTGAGGCACCCAAGGCAGGAATTGTTGATTATGGATTAAGGCACATTAAAAGACGGTGGAAGCACTTCATATTTTCATAAAATGATGTATGTATCTTATGGACCTATGATAAATAAATGAAATGGGTGATGGTTTTTTCTTGTTCTTCATCATGTTGTAGGGACATACATTCATCCTTGAAGTTTTCACATCATTCTGTAGAGGC
Source organism: Viscum album (assembly GCA_963277665.1). NCBI lineage: Eukaryota > Viridiplantae > Streptophyta > Magnoliopsida > Santalales > Viscaceae > Viscum > Viscum album. Next base: position 782,654,749 of record OY728164.1, read on the forward strand.
ATTCTTTCATGTAGTTTAACTTAATGCGTTAAGGACGTACTTCGATGTAGTTCAATGTAATGTTGTAAGGAAAAAATACAAGAAGTCTAGCATCAAGCTGTAAGGACATAATTCCATTAAGTATGACATCATGTGGTAAGTACATCCCAGAAATTTAACATCATATGGTAAGATCATACTTCCATGGTGTTTAATTTCATTCAGTACAGATGTACATCCATGCATTTTGACGTCATGCGGTATGGGAAACTGAACCAATGTGACTGTGTGTAAATTTTTCTACTCAACCCAAATATGGAGACTCATACATCACTATATATCTCATGAGTAAGAAAATAATTACACATGTAGTTCTAAATGATGTCTCCTATGTCGGTATGGACCACACGTAATGATGGAGAATTTTAATATTTTCTTAATGTGACTGGGCATAGTGTTGTAAATTCGAGCATCACTACGTATCTTATGACTGTAGGAATCAATTAATACATATTTCTCAAATAAAAAATTCTATATTTATGTCTAACCCATTTGTATAGGTGGGTATTATTTCCATTAACCATTGAAGATAGACTCTAGATTGGATATCCGGGCATCTCTATGTACCTTATGATGAATGAAATCAATCCAAATGTAGTTCATGATATTCTAGGAATTTTATTATCATTTGGGGAGTAAAAGGGTGAAATGACATGAATAAATGAAAATGTTGTAGTTGGGCCCAAATATTGATGCATATGCATCACTGTGAATCTCATGAGAATGATAATCAAACCACATGTAGTTATCGAAATCCAATCCAGTTTAATGTGATGTGGTGATGAAGAAGGTGCATTATGATGAATTGATTGGAATATTATATCCATTCCCAATGGTAGCAGTCTGAAAATCATTATGTATCTCATGAGAATGAGAATCAAAGAACATGTATTTATAAATAAGCTTACAGTTTAATGTCATGTAGTAAAGAAAATTTACAGTGCAGTTTAACATCGTGCATTGAGGACTCATAAGATTCATTTTTAGGTCTTTTATTCAAAACCATAGTGGACCTAATTTGTACCTTTATTCCTTTATTTTGAAGTTATGTCCTTACTGTAATTCGTATGATCATGTGATCCATGCTCAGTGTCACATAAAAGTAATGGAATGGGTTTACCAATAATGCTTATATATTTGAGGGTACAACAAGGGTATTTTTCCTCATGTAGTGGTTAGACAATGATACAAGATTGAAGAATCCCTATCTATCTAATTTGAAATAAGAATCAATCAACATGCAGTTCTTGAAGAACAATATAGATAAAATTCTTACATATATGACATTGGTGACTCGATGTGATTACATTTGGATATCATCCTTGCAGTTTTGTGTCATGCAGAATGGTCATTGGACATGAATTTTAATGTCATGTGGTAAAGAGTAAAGATGCCACGTAATTTATTATCTTGTAGTTAAGAACCAAGGTTCCATGCAGTTTAATGTCATGCTTCTTGGATGAATTTGTACAGTTTAACATCATATAAATAGAACGAGTGATGGGGCTTACACAGATGTGGGAATCCTTGTGCTAATAGCTACACACATTTTTTCTTATGAAATTTTGCATTGATGGTTGGTGTGACATGCTCCCCATCCATTGTGTCCAACAAGTTGGCCTGGTTGTGGTAGAACTCATGTATGATATAAGGTCCCTCACAATTGTTATCGAGAATTGGGGGATTAATTCCTAGTATCAATGGTGTATTGAGGAAAAATAAAAGTACTCTTTGGAGGAATAAGAGCATCCAAACCCTTTTATTTAAGGCTTGTGAAATCTGATTTTGGTGGACCTCAATGTTCTTTAGAGTCTATATCCTATTCTCATCAAGATCTTCTAATTCATGTAGTCTCTTTTGAGATTACTCATCATATACGATTTTACTACATATGGATACTCTGAGAGAGGGTAGTTGGACCTCCATATATATCATTGTGTCGGTCTCAAACACTAATGAGTATGATGTTTGTTGTATAGAAGCATGTGTGGTAGTTTTATAGGACCATAAATCATGGAGGAGTTTGTATGTCCATTTTTTCTTATCATTGTTAATAATATTCTAGAGTCTATTCGATAGAGACTTTTTCGAGGCCTCTATCTATATATACTCTACTTGATGACAGTGAGATGAGTGATTGGGCTCGATATTATAGTCCTGTTATAGCTTCATAAATTCCACAAAAAATGGTGCAATTATCCACTGATATTGTGTGAGAGACCCCAAACATGGTGATGATATGGGACATAAAATGTTGGGTATATTCTTTATAATAACATCCTTAATGGGTATTGTCTCATACTATTTGAAAAATAATGTCTGTAGAAGTTAGGATGTACATGCACTATTTGAAATGTTAGGGAGATAAGGATCCATGGAATCCATCCTCCAAATAATAAATGACCAAGAATATTTAACTATATGTATAAATTATAGAGGTTTATGGATTATGTTTGCATGGATTTGGAATTTATGATGTTTCATGGTGAATTCCTCATAGTCATATATAATGGTTTTCCAATAATAGCATATCCTCCCGATCTGGTGAGAGAGAATATTCCCATATTTATTGGTACTGTAAGAGCCATCACGGAACTAAACCATTATGTTTGAAATATAACCATACTCGATTCTTATATGGAGGATCCATTCGAAGCCACACTTATAGAGGGATTTTCTTCCTTTCAGGCCACCCTATAGGGTAATGTTTGTTGCCCAACACTGAACTATTTCTCTTACGTATCTATAACTTAGGAGAGTCCTATTTTTCATATAACTGATTATGGTATCTATCCATCTGGAGGTGATTATTGGTGCATCACACTTAGGGTGGGGTTGACCTAATTGATCTCTTCCATATCACATTGTATGATTACATATAAAATTCTCTAATTTATAATACATAATATTTCATCTTTCTGATTAGGGTCTGCCAAGATGGTGTTCGCATTATCAAATTTATCAGCGTGAGTATTCATTAATCGAGTAACACGATTCAATGATATTTCAATCTTAAGTATTGTTTTTTATGGATTATGTTGTCATTTATAAACATTTCTACCACTACATTTTATATTGGTGGCATCAGCGGGGTGCGTCCTCCTATCTACCTTCTGGAAGCCTCCATTCATATCTGGTAAAACGAGGTTGTTTGTAGCAACATAAGATTTCTTTCAGGCATATATGTATATTTCAATGAGAACACATGTCAATGTTTCTTCATAAATTAAATGTACATATCTTTCTCTTTGATAGTTATGGTGACACTTATTAGTATAGTCCATGGATTTTCCCATGTTCCTAGATTTTCTTGACTAAGTTGATCGATGGTGATGGATACACCTTCCTCAAATATTAGACGGGAATTCATAAGGTCAGCCACATATTATTCAATATTAGAATCTATGGCGAAATATTCAAATGAAGAAAACAATATAGGCCCCCCATTATCATTATTATTGGGATAGAGGCCATGAAAAGAGAAATTGTATTCCCCTATTGGTAGAGCCATTGCAGAGACATGTTGGGGCTTAGAGAGTTTGATGATGTCCCTAGGAATAAGAAGGGCATGGACCTCAGAGATTATATTTCTGACCTCGGCCTGGTTTATGAGTAGTACTAAGTTATCATCAAGCATAATCTTGGGATTCACAGGGGTAGTCCCCAATATGTTTGGAGAGGAAACCTAGGCATCATCGTCCACTATTGGACTTTTTCCACTATTTGTAAGGAAATATCCTTTAACATACGTGGACATGAATGTCTCAAAGGAAGAACTGTCGCCATGTAGTATGCCAAAATCTCCATTAATGTGATACTTCATATGATGATGGAATGTTGAAGGTATTTATAGGTGACTATGGAGTCTTGGACTTCTAATAAGAACGTTATATGTGATTTCATACTGGATAACTATAAAATCAATGTATGATGTAAGATCCCCAAACTGTGGTGGAACTTGATCTTCATAAGAGTTCATTTCTCACGCTTATCATACACTTTGATAGTTTATTTAGTGGGAGACAAATAACCTTCCCCATATCCTAAACAATGTGGGGTTTGGACTAGGATTAGATTGATCCCAGAACCATTATCAATTAAAACCATTTGGACATTGGCATTATTGAGTTTACCTGTGACATATAGGGGTGTGATATTTCCCTTAAGGGCCTCTTCTTGATGATAATTAATGAATATGATGGATATGTGACATTCAAATATAGTGGCCTCCACTCAATAGACCTCAGCATCAGTGACTTCTATCCAAAAGTCATGTGGGCTCCCATGGGATTCAACTAGTGCCTCTAATAGTTCATTTGAGAGAAGGATCACATTGAGGATGGTGATATGGGTTTGGAATACTATAATCTTTTTTAGTACATTGTACTTTTTTTCTAGATGTTTGTGATTCCTGATATGCTGTTTCTCCTAGACGATCAGAAGAAGAGACGTGGAATATGGGATGGAAAAACCACATGCTTGTTCAGGGGTTTTGAGATTATCTTCTATATGTGGAGATGGTCATCCTAGCCATCTTGTTTGATTGGGATGTTCCGGATGAGACCTTTCTAGATGTCCATTCAATATAATCGGGCGTGGATGGTTATTGGAGGGTTATGAGATACATCCCTACACTTGATGAGATTTCTATATTTCTTTCCCATGAGTCTCAAATGCATATGTATTTTCCATATATATATGAATAGAATATTTGATCTGACCATGACTACACTATCCCTTATATCCTTGGTTCCTATGCACATAACCTATCATTCCTCATTTTTGTGCTGGAAACTCATGCTCAAGGTAAAATTCATTATTAGATATGGGGTTGGACAAATGTATCATGTAGAAATAACAAAATATTAGTTCTTCATCTAGTGATGGTTTTGTTTGGTGAGGAGATACTCATAATTTGGATGTTGCATGGAAGAACTCGGCAAGAGTTAATTCTAGATTTGGGGGATAATATAAATCAACCTATTCTGTTTCTTTCTACTTCTGATGGTCAAACCAACCATCAAAAGGCACATTTTGTGTCTCATTTTTTGGTGTCGTGGATGTGGTAGGTTTTCCAAAATATGACCTCATAGTGGCATGTGCTCAATCAATTATGTTTTTGGTCATCCATTTTTCAAATTTTAAAACATTCATGGCCCTGAATTTTTTTCCAATCGCCCGATTCTTCTAGTTGGATCACCATTATGCAAGTCACCTTCTCTAGAGAGTTACCTAACTCTACTCTTCCTGAATCGATAATGTCTTGAAGGATGTCTATGTTGAATAAATAGTTATGTATTTTTTGACACTAGAATATATGTAACGGTATGTAATTGGGATGGTCAGCGAGGATGAATTCATTAAGGTTCTGGGGTTTCAAGATCATGAGCAAGTTATTGTCCATGCCCGTGAAGAAATAACTACTCTCTTTTTTATTCCAGAAATATTAAAAATTATTTATCCTTTCTTCAAATCTAGGATGAACCTAATTTCATTTTTCTAACAGATGAGGGAAATTCTCTGGTTGTTGCCACTTGAAAGGAATTGTTGGTCGGTTCGAGGCCTACATGGGTATTTGGATGGGAACCACTGCTAGCATAAGAGTTATAGCTAAAACTTCCACACTGGATGGCCTTATTCTTTATGCTATGGGCATGAGTTTAGTTTTGAACTATGTTTTTTGGATATATTATTCATAAATTTGGTTCTTTTTATACAAAAAATGGAATCCCCCTAGATATTTCATTGGGATTAGATGCATCTGTAACTCATCCCAAATATTTTCAATATAGATTTCCAATAGTTTCTCTTGTGAGAGAGGGATGTTAAGTGAGTAGGTTAGCCCGATCCACATTAATATCAAGTCACTTTTCCTCTAATTTCCATCTCTTAGGTATTTATTCATGTTAACCAAGGTTGTAGTCATTAGTGTAGAATTGAATTGATAAATTAATTGATGACTATGGTCATCCGATCTAGACAAGGATCCTACTAGCCAACTAATATTCCAAATAAAGGCTAGCCCTAAAGAGTTTGTAAAAAAACCTCATCTTCTTTGAATCCTGTTGATTTCAAGGCCCATCGTCATCCCAAATTAAGACACGATGTGTGTGATATATTGTTCTTGTTTGGCTAACACCATTAAATATAGATAACGCATGATTTATAAAGTTGGGTGGGGGAAATGTATCGTCCAGTAAATTAGAATACGACTTCTTCTTAGGCATCAAAAGTACATTTCTCCCATCCATTACTTTGGTTCAAGTAGCTAGGGAATCAAAAAATTTGAGGAGATCAAGGGGCACCATTTCTTAAGCCATCTCATTCTTAGAGGGAGTCGATGGGGGTTGAAAAGGTGACCCAATTTTTACCTCTTTCTGATTTTTGATTTTCCCCTAGATTTAATTGTTGTCCTAACAAGGGAGAGAATTTTTCCACAATGGAGGGAAGTCATTAAAATTTTGGACACCCTCATTTATAAGGACTTGTTATATCTAGACGTAAAACCAATTTGATTCTCAAATAAAACTATTGCTGGTCGATAATCTACGGGAGGGATAATATTCATCTTTTCCGGAAGATGAAACCATGTTATAATATTTCATATGAGTATCTCCCCATTGTATTATCATAGAGTTTGTATTTATCTCTCATATTTTGAAAACCCTTCCTCTGGGGAAGGAAACCCATTTCTTATAGGAGATGATCAAGATGTGCTTATTCCCTCTCCTCGGGTAATATACCATCAAAGATGTGGAAAATCGATATTAAGAGGTGGCATGTTTGGGAGCCTTCTTTGGATCCTAGTGTCTGTAGCCTCATTTGGTGCTTCCAAGTCACCCTCCTTCAGAGGCATTTTTTCTATGTCGTGGCCTTTTTCACATTCATCTTGATCAATATCTACAATGTTGACAGTGACAACATTTATAGTGGAATATCAAACAATGGTTCTTATTTCACTACTCTTGACAAAACATGTTGATTTTGGACTGTATTTTTTATGGTAATTATTCATACCCAGGGGGATATTATAGATTTTTGTGGCCTCTATAGGGTCTGAATGTCTTGACTACGCATTCTTCCTATTTTGGTTTGTGAACAGTGACTCTGAGGGTAATTTTGGTTGTGGATTCCGAATGTTCCCCAACCTGCAGGAGTTCATATTATGATGGGAGTAGTTGGTGGATTGCTAATAGTTGATTGATTTTCCCAACATGAAGAAGATTGATTCCCTTTGTGGTGTTTCAATGATGAAAATTCCCTCATTCATATGGGGTGGGGGTCATTAAGGCCACAATTATCATGGAATGGTCAAGTTGTTGAGGATCCAATAACTCTAGTGGGGGACATGATAATAGCAAAAACAAACATAATGATATAAATTTCCTAATTATAGTGGAGTGGGGGTGATCTGGAATCACCGCTAATGTATCCAGGATCCTCATAGTGTATGATAAACAATGAAATGTGGATTGATATATAAATTACCATCAAATAATTGGGCTGGGGTTCACCTTTGGTAGTCGAGGTTATGTCCTAAATTCACATGGGATTGATAATCATGTCCTTGGAGGTGGTGTTAGATATTATCCTATCCCATGGGGATAATTCTACTCTTAAATAGCTACCATGATAGTTGCTATTATGTTGTTTGTGATGCAGCATAGCTGGGTTCATGTAGGATCTGGGAGCGATGGCAGCCAATAGAGAGAACAATTCATTATGGGAAGTTATATGGGTGATAATATCTTCATTTTTCATGTTTTTAATGACAATATATTTTCTTGAGAGGCCTATTTTAAAATCATGTTGGCTATCCTCTCTCACCATATATGGTATTTAGGAACTATTGAAGTGGAGGTATTCTGTTGTAGTGAAAAACTTTCCCGAATGTTACCCAGCCCCCATATTTCCCTAGAAGCTATGACATTGTTGGACTCATCATCCAAGAAGAATTTCTATTCCAGAGGAGAGGTAAAGTGTAAGGATACATATTGTCCCCATCTAAGCCAATGGATGCCTGAGGTGGATTTGGAAATTTGCTACAAATGCGTTTTAATGCAATGGCGGATTGAGTGTTGCAAATTTTTATTGTTGTTTTCATGTTTTGGAACATAGGCTAGGGAGATAACAACCAGTCCAAGCTAGGTATAAATTAATTTGATTGGTGGAAATATATACTCATATCCTGGATAAGGGGGATGTTGAACCATCAGTTTCTAATGAGTATCCCACATATTCTGGCATAGGTATGGCCCTTACTCCTTTTATAGCTCATCTGGGATAACATATCTAGAAGTATCGAGGGTGCATAACATGAGGAAGTGGTATTTTCTAGCTAACTCTCTCCATATTGAAATGTAGGCCAACACATCATCAGAATTATACGACTCCATCTGATCATACTGTAGTTGATGTATTTTATGGTCTCGTGTAGATAGGAGCGGGGTGATGCTAGAAGTTGCTGGGGAACTATATACCATTGACACTGATGATACGATCATCGCTCTATATGAAGGTGTTATAGTTTTTAAAACCTTCCCATATAGGGGTATTTATACAAGAAAAGGATTTGATTACCCATCGGAGATATCAACATGGGGAGGTTGACCATAGTTTATATCATGATTATGGTCCCTAAAATCCATATCCTACTACCATTAGGATGAAAATCATGGTAATGAACGTCTACTACTTCCACATAGATAGAAGTGTCAACAAACCCTAGTGGTTTTGATAATGTGTCTCCAAAATACTCAAGGACACTGACATTGAAAAGATAAGATGTATGGTCCATGTTCAACGTAGTGGTTAGAATGCAGAACTACATTGTGAAAATGTGCAGGGATATGATCCCATAGTATAACGGTTTTCAGTAATAGCATATAACTATCTAGTGTTGTGGGAGAATGAGTGTGCTATTGAGAATATTATAGAATATTCCGATGAGCTATCTCATTATTGACATAAATGTGATCATGTACCAAGGCGTGTTCCATTATAACTTGTTGAGCCTCATTCAGAACATGAATATGAGCCTGATCTTTATAATATGGAATATTTCACTGATATTTCATTGTATAAATATGAGCCTACCCTAGTAAATTTTCAACTCTCACATGGTGATCCTTGACTGGATCAAGAATATGATCTGGATTGGAATATGTCTTCCTTGACTAAATATGCTGATAGACCTCCAAAATTAGAGAATGAACGTAATCCTTTCTGTATGTTTCCTTGGAATGATGCTGGCGCAGTTTATCATTGCAGAAAGAAGGAATATGTTCTGTTCTTTTGTGATATGCTCGAATATTCAAAAAAGATTCACTGCTAAGAATATAATCCTATCGCGAGTCCTATTCCATTATCATTTTTGTAGTGTTGGCTATAATAAGGATATATTCCCAATCCAAGGCCTTTGTAGAATTCCATCAGACTTCTTCATCAAGAATATGAGCATCTCCTGAGGTTTGTTCCCCTTTCACATGGTGAGCCCTGACCAGAATGTGGATATGATCCCAATCATATACCTTTAAAATATGACACTAGAATTATTTAATAGGAATTTTCCCCTATCCTGAGGCATGTACCACTCTCACCTAGTGATCCCTGGTTGGAATGAAAATTTGAGATCAGTCTGATGCCTTTCCCTTCATTAGAATATGCTGATAATACTCCCAGATAGAGCCAAGAATGAGCACATGGTTTAGTATGACCACTTGGTCATTATGATCAGAGTGTTGAGATATCTTAGCTATTGGGATACGAGTATGGGCCTATCCTTTTATTTTCAATAGTACAATAATATTCAGTGGAGTTTTTCAGATGTTCCTAAAATATATTGACATTTTAGCAAGTTTGTACTGGTATATAATCATTCATATTTCGTATATATATAATAAAATTTTAAATGTCATTAATTGAAGAGGGGATGTGTGCCCACTTTTGTCCACTTTTTTCCACGGGAATATGGTAATTTGATCCATAAATGGGGGTAGGAGTGCGAGTCTCCTCCATGCCTACTGTAGAGACATAATCGAGGAATTTTTCCGAACAAGCAAGGATATGATCCTTCATTCATGTCCCAATTTGAGAATTCCAAAAGTCATCCATGAAGAAGTGGGAGTATAATAACTCTACTATATATCCAATTCCCTCCTCCTGAGACAATTTTTCCTTGTATCCCATTCATGGGAATTATAGGTGGCTATATTTTAGATGGTACCCTTAGAATGTGATTGATGGGTACTTAAAGGATGGTGTTGGTGATAGTTATTGAAAGGTGCTCCCTATGGAGGAACATGAAGTTGATGGGAGTCATATTTGGACTCTTAGTCCAGCTTTAAGAGGTATGAAAAGTGGGGTGGTGTCAAACTTTGTGGATAAGATCTTGAAGCTATTGGTTGGAGAAACTTGGGCTACTGGCTTAGCAGCAGCCTTTCTCCGGTGATGCGGGCTCATCAGTCATCGTCCATGGAGAACATCATGGGAATCATCCATAGTCAAGATTTTACCATGTCGATGGTACACCTATACCATCATATTTTCGACATATAATTTTAGTTTTTGAGATGGAAAAATTATCTTACATCACGCATAGGTTATAGTTGCAAATGATTTTCCGTAGTGAATGCTGGCTTGTGAAGACATTTCCTCGAATTGAGATGTCTTCAATATCTTCATTCATGTAAACAATAAGGAATAAGGTTAAATTTTTTTTGCAATATTATTGGCATATTATCCTTAATCTGATATTCATCATTAACCAAATTTTCCTAATATTCCTTGATTTGGCTATTTTGATCTTTTTGACTTTTCAAAAAGTGGAAAAAAATTCCTGAGAACCAATGTTATAGAGGATCATTTGTGACATTTTACTGATATTATTTCTTTTTTTGTATAATGTTTTCAAGAAAACATTTTCAGAGACATTATAAAAAATTCATTCTATTATTCCAGATATTCACATCGGTTTTATCCTTCTGTTTGTATATAGGGGAAAATGAATTTTCCTAATGGATAATAACCAATCATATTTTCATTAGAGTGATTCAATTTGATTCTAGGATTTCGTTTTCATTTAAATAAAAATTAAATGGTTTGATGGATAATAACCAATCATTGTTTCATTAGAATGATATATTTTTTGTGTTCACCATTTTTGGGTTGCAAGGTTTTTATGATGTGAAATGGGTTTCGCTTGTTGGGTTACCATTGTCACTTTTCCTAGAATCTCCCAATGTTTCTCCCAGCTACATGTTGTTTTAGAACTTGTTTCTAATGATTGGTAGTCATCTGGGTTTTCATCCTGAGTGACCCTTTGAGACTATTATTGGTCGAGAGTTTAAGAGGTTGGGCTCATAATTATCTTTTTGGGGGGAAATTTTTTCCCACTCTATGGCCCTCATATATATTTAAGATATGTTTGTGAATATGTACCTAATACCGATACAGAATAGGTTACCCAAAAAAATGAAACTTTTGTTAAGTCCATCATTAAACAATGAAAGAGAGTCTCATTGATGAGGTAAGGGGAGTTTGATATAATTATTGAATCCATCTGTATGTACCAAAGGTTCACCAACTATTTTTTAATAGTTAATAACTCTTTTTTTGTGCTAAATCTGTATAAGAAAATGCTTCTGAATGCACTTCCATTCGAGGTGGTGCTTAATATTACAAGGAGGGGATTGATATATTATGACGTGTCTTACATATCGTGGTAATCACATGATTAAAAACCCATGTAGAATGTTAATCCCATGAAGTTTATCTTCTTGCTGAGAAGGAATATGTGTGGGTACTGAGACTGCAAGTGTTTGAGATCAGGTCTTAAAGAGGTTTCATATGTATCCTGGTTATGAAAGGAATCAGAGTTATCATATTTAAATCATTTCTTCAGGACTATCCCCAATGTATATTCCCTTATATGTGGGATGTTCATACAATTCCACTCATTGGGGATTACAAATGGGGAACACCCTTGTTAGATTAAGATTATGATACCTAATGTGGTGTCAATTACATCTCCAAAATCCCACAAGATTTGTGCTCAGTGTGGGAAAAATGAGGGAATTGATGATCAGTCTCATGAGGTGTATATATGGGGCTCATGTACGGGGAAAATCCATGTTGTGTTAGGTATAGTTAAACTGCCTTAAGATGGCATCCTACGTATCTTGAGTTAGGTATAAATAAAATTCATCATGGTTCAGTTACCCCGTAACCATCTGATATGCTAAGGTGGATGATCACACTCGGGGATGTTATGACCATCTTTGAGGTATTTGGAATTATTGGGGATTATACCGAGATGGATTACCTATTGATCAGTGACAACGATATTATGTCTATATTTGGGGCTTACACATTTTGGTTGACCATGTAACCTTGGGTTGTATAGATCAGATTACATGATCAGTGAAACCCCCAATACCAACATGAGCCACTATCATTATGAAAAAATGGTTAGCAAGTGATCAATTCCATTATATTGGGTAAGGGGTTTAGATACTAGGATTATCTTGGATGGTCAATATGAAACTCAAACCTTGAAAAGATGGCCTATCTATCATTAATATAGAAGGGATAAGAGTAATTATATTTCCCATGAACATGGAATAAACTCTGATGTATCCCTTTTATTATGGGATTACACACCAGGGATGGATGAGGTTATCAAATCTCAGGATGCCCTGATGAACTAACCCTTCATGTATAGAGGGTGTTTCATGTCATAGTTGACTTTCCTGGCGGACATCGCAATGTCTAGATGGTTTTCTTCAGATGCTACCACATATACATATTTCCATGTCTTGAAGGTGTCACATGTCTTGGTCATTATGCAGAGAGGATATTTTGAGAGCCCATTTTTATACCTTGATACTCTCATGATACTTGGTTGTAATGTCCAAAGCATGTTGTAAGGGCCCATTGTTATTCCCATGAACCTTCGCGAGACTTGATTGACATGATCTTGAGTCATTATATGAGTCAATCGATACATCTGATGTAGGTCACGAGGCTTGGGTGATATGTCCCTGTGAAATTTCACCAGAAATTGTTGATATATCCAAAGGGGTCATGAAAAATTCCCTTGACATGTCTGCAGGTCTTTGTATAACCAAGGTTTCATGATGAAAGAGAATAATGAGATTTTTGTGGTGGGTCTCAGTGTTATCACATGTCTCTGGGAGGCTCACAGGAAACACACAAGGGTTATCGAACATGTTTTGATTTATGTATTCCACCATTATAAATTATTCTTCTGTTTCCTTGGAAATTTATTGGTATTTTCAATTCCAGTTTATAATGTGTCTTGTGTGATATCTTGGATGTGTGGTTGTTCTTTGCATACCCAAACAGATACCCTTTGTGTGATTATGAATGATCACGTGACTTGTCTCATTCCAGAAACATTACTACTGAAGCTAACCACTTGTACCATACCTTATGGAAGGTTGTCTTGCCTCATGAAAAGTTGCTCTGAGAAATTCACATTATGGCTGGAGTGAGACTCCAAGAGTTCTTTTGTGAGTAGTCATGTTGAGTTCTGAGTTCAAAAATATAATAATAATTGATTATGGGGTGATGAATTTATAGGTCTCTCCATCCTAATCATTTTCTAAATCACACATTGTATCTACTAAAAATCTTGACCAGATTTGGAAAAGGGGGTTGGGGTGACACATAGTCACAAGTATTTTTATTTCAATGTTCCAAGTGTATCACATGATATTCAGTGATTGTGAGTCTCTTCCGTCCATGTCTTTTTTAAAGTATTATTTCTAAACAAATTAAGACTTATTTTATAATGTGTGTATTTCTGTGGCCTTTTCATCTTGTCCTATGTAAATGTTAGATGGTCATCGTGAGAGCTCTAGTCCTTAACTACAATACTTCGTGGGGAAAGGGTCGATTGTTTAGGTATCTTCATGAGATCTGGTTGACTTGTTAGGAGGACTATAAGGATAACACTACGGATTCCATGGAGTGTCACATGTTTTTCTGTGACCGCAGGATCTCTTGTCTTCTCATTTTAATCCCCTTTGTTTTATTTTAAAAAACCGAGGGATTATCTTAGTTGACATGAGTAATTTCAAGGATATTTACTGAATTTAGTGATGATGACTTACATGACCAATATGTGTCATATGAGGATGTGTGAGCATGTTGTGGATAAATCTATCCATTTTTCCTTAGAGTGATTAAGGGAAAGAGTGGAGTTTCTTGGGCATGCCTGAGGACTATAGCATGGTGAGAATAACAAGACACATGTCATTTTCAAGATGAGGTAGACATTTCACCATGGCCTTGTGGTGTCTTATGGGTTTCTTAGGGTGTGTAACATGTCTTTTAGTGACCGCAAGTACCTCTATCTTCATTCCCTATATTTTCATTTTTTTATTCTACAATGGTTCGAGGGTCTTGGGAGTATTCAAGGATATTGTCTTTGAATTTTATTCTTCCCCATGATGATATGGAACGTGGGATTTAAAACCACTAGGGGTCCCTCCATTTGGATATTATTCCACATTATTCATTTAATAATTTAGCATGGTATGTCATGTAAATTCCAAAGAAATACTATGTGGCCCGGGGGCTCTCATTTGGACTTTTAGAGAGCCTTCGCATGAGCAAGAAGGTTGTTTAGAGGAGGGATCTCTATTCGACGTAGGTTATGTTCTTCACATGGAGGCCTCACATGAACATGAGATGGTCATGAGATCATGAGTCCCTTGGAGGATCATGTGATCCATAAGTCTCAAGTTATTTCCTTTTATGGGGAAAGTAATACCCCTATTCATTTATTTCTTCCATTGTCAATTTTTCCAATGCTTTTTTAGTGGACATAAACATGGTCATTAACTTGTATTTAAATAATCACATTTTTATAATCATATTTCATTAAAAAATATATTTTCATTCGATATGCATATTCATTGTATCATGAATATGACTATTTCTATAATTGTGTAACATTTATATATATAAGGTTTTATTTTAAAATTTATATGATTGAATAGGGAGATATTAATTTTTAGTATACTTTACTCAATAAGGTTTTTTGATAATACATGTATTTATTAATTAAATTGATCATTAAATACCTAAATATTTCGTAAGTCATTCCTTAATGGGTGGGGCTCAAAATTTTAAATATCTTTAATGGATTGGTATCTGTTATAAGATACAATTGATTGGGTATTTAGCTAAGGCCATACCAATTTATATATGATGTCATGGAATGAGGACATCATTGTATGTTTTTTAATACTGTAAATTTAGATTCCATTATTAAGAGACTAATTATTTATTTCCATGTGATTATTCAAATAGTCATTAGATCCATCAATATGTTTCTAGATCATGAGATTATTTATATTTCCTTATTCTACAATTATTTATTCTTGTAATATTATTTTTCAAGCTCATGTTATTTAATAAATGGTATATGTTTTTAGTAATTTTCATTGGATTTTTGATTAATTTTTACTTAGTCAAGATGGATTATGTTGTACCTAAACCTTAATGAGCATTTGAGGTCACCCCTTTTTATATCTCTTTTCCCTAGGATGCCGTGAAGTGTATTATGATTGATATGAAAAGATATTGCCAAAAGAATAATGATGCTTCCGAATAAAATACTATATTTAATTTTTTTATTTCAACTATAATTCCATATTTAACCATATATATTGTCTTCTAAGTCTAATAAAATAATTAGTCCATTGGGATGCAATCACTTAAATATAGATCCAATTTAATAATGTTACCATTGGATTTGGGATACTAAGGTCATCATATTTATATATAAAAAGTTATACTTTACTCTAGAATTATCCTATTTTCTATTTCATTATGTTATTGAATCCAATGTTATTATCCTCTATTTTAGGTCTTGCGGAATTTATTTCTCTAGTGGATTTCATTCTATCAAGATAATTTTAGAGTTAATATTAGGTAAATTGAATGTATGCAGGTCATTTTTCATTACTAACATCTCATTCTTTTTGGGATCCATTGAACCCAAAAATATCCCATATTGTAGGTGGGGTTAATCATTATAGAAGTGGTATATCTTCAATCTTTTACAATTAAGTATCATTATATGTTGATTTTGTTTAGTGAACCCTTATTCCTCTCATACTCTTAAAGAATCAACTATGTTGTGTTACATGGATGAGTGAAATTAATAAAAAAACATGATTTTTATAATAATTTCTTCATAACTTATGTTATTAAATTTCATTATAGTTTTAGCTAATATAATTTATATTTATAAATTTGTTATGACTGTTCATTAATGCGCATGGTTTGTCGGTTAGTTCATTTATTTGGAATGCCTTAACTGTTTTTTATTACAACTGGTATATTAAAATAGACATGATAATAAAATTTACTACATTTTATATGTCTCAATGTTCAATCATACTATGGTATAATTGCAATTTTATCGGAACAACATTAAAGTGAACATTTTAGGAATTTCATATTGATGTTACTAGACTTGTTCATTACTAGATATTTAAGAGGGTGTTGGAATTGGAAATTTTTATATATAATGAATGAGTAGGTACTCCTCATTTTGTTGTATGGGTTAATGGTATATGATATGATTACAATTAATAGACATTGTATACCCATCTACATATTCTTTAAGTTATGTGTGGTAATTTTTAATTAAATTTATATACACAATCCCCTTCCCCAAGACATATATTACACCAATACATTGCTATATTCACTCATATCAGAATCAAATATTATGCTTGAAGTATGTAAACTATAAATCCCCAGAATTAAACCTTACTTAATCTTGAGTTATTACAAGATTACACATTGAGGATCTTTTCAGGTTTAGAGTTTTAGAGAATTAGATCATGAAACTTCCATTACATTCCACATTTAAACAATGTAGTTACATAAAAGACAGTATTCATTTTTCCCATAAACGGAAATATATTTAAAATAAAAATGGATTCATTCTTGACACATCCTTGAAACTATCATCACATCATGTACCTTTCCCTTGACCTGTGAAAAACATTTAAAAAACATGGGATGAGCATAAAAAGCTCAGTAAGGGATAAAAAAATATGGAAAAGAAACATGAGTTCATATATACATAAGAATGAAATCATACTTTATCCATAAAACATAGGCACTTTAACATACCTCATCAAATCATGAATAAATCATAGAAATCATAAGACATAAAAGGTAACTTGAGGCATTCATAACATTCTTACGTAGGGAGTAACCCTCTTGGTTACATTTGGAATACCCACCACAGTATATTCCCTAAATCTCTTCGTAGAAACCTTAGCGTTTCACTTCTTCGCATTACCCAATGCATTGGAGAGCTATATCAGGCTCACCCACCGTTAGTTTATCACGGAACCACCCGTCTTCATAACAATATCCAAGAACCATAACATAATCTTATCATATAAAACATGTATAAAGGAAACATAACATTTCCACCTTTCAATAACAAGATATCAATACAACACATTGATATAAAAAAATTATGAAAACCATTTTCAATACCAAATTAAAATAGAAGTAAAACATGGTAGTTATTTTTCTTTTAAAAAGAAGGTATGGCTTGTAGAGGAAGCCGGAACTCAAATAATGGTCACGGCGGTGGAGAAGTCATTGTCACCACATACATACGACAAAAACATTCCCTTTTGTCGTTTAGTAAAATCTTTTGTATAAATAAGATTTCTTTTAGATAAACATAAAAGTCAAAGGGTTTATACACTGTATAAAAGAAGGTTGTGTATAAAACAAAATATGCCTCAATGAAAGGAGATTGAGATGAAGTCCCATACAAAGACGATATCCTTGGATTAAGGATAAATCAATTACATAACTATGTGTGACAAACGAATACACAAAATATAAGTGGATATTAAGTGTAAAACAATCAGAGGATATTCCCACATATTCATAGAACTACATATTCAAGGAGTACAAGTTTATCCCAAAGAATAAAATTTGGGTTAAGAAGTTCCCTTTAAAAAATTTGACAGCCTAACGACATCACTACAAAATTCAGAAAATGAGTTGAGGAGAAATAAAAAGGGTATCTCATCACATGGACATAAAATTTAAATCAATAAGGATATAGAATAACATATCCCAACATAATAGTATGTGAATTAAAAGACATAACAAAAGAAGTCTGTTAAAAAGAAGAGGGTGAAAGGTTCCCTTACCGACTTGGGGTATCTTTTGAAACGTACACCCCATTGAAGAAGGGTCATACAATAAATATGTAAATACCATTAAATGAAATTATATTACACAAATATTATAATAATGGGAAGTACATACACCACTCAAAGGAAATGGTGGCAAATGTAGCATAAATCTCATGGTACTAAAAGTGAGATGAAAAATCCCTTATGAATAATCGGAAGCCTAACGACGCCACTTAAAACTTACAAAAATGGATTGATGAGATCAATTAGGGTCTCTCATCATATTAGCATAAAGTTTACAGAAAAAGGAATATTAAAGAACATCCCCTAACATAACAAAGAGGAGCTTAAATGAAGTGACATAAAGGAGAGTACTTAAAAAGAAAGAGAGAGGTTAGATCTCTTACGAAAATTCGGTAGCCTAACGGCCCCACTCAAAAATTCCAAAATGGATTGATGAGAGAGAATAGGGTCTCTCATCATATGAACATAAAAATTACAGTAAGAGTAATATAAAAGAACATCCCAATCATAAGAAAGATGATCTTAAAAGGAATGACATAAAAGAGTGTACTTAAAAAGAAAGAGAGGAGTAGGATCCCATACCTCGGGTCCGACTTGACTCGATCATTCATTAACATCATGAATAATAAACTTGAGTTAATTTCTACTTGCTTAAGAACCTTTTAAAAGTTCATTATTACTTTTATATCACTTATTTCCTTGTTATAAACATAATTTAATCAATTATGTTAATAATGTTTGTTTTGTCGATATTTGGTTCTTAAGTCGAAAGTGGACTTCTTACAATTACATGTTGTTTGTGTGGTAAAAGGTTCATTATATCCAGAATGATATTCATGATTCGGATATCATATATATCATATATATCCAAAATATACATGTATTTATAATATTACATAATCATTTAGAGGTAGTAAATGAAATGCACCATTCATGGAGACGGTAAGCCGTACGTACGCATGAACGCTACTTTCATTTCTATGTCATATTAATGGAATTAAAACTAAATGAGAGTTATGTATATTTTAATTCCAGAATTATATTCATCATTTATATGTAACATAAATCATATATAATAACTTTAAATACATCCTTTATACATCCCATATATGGCATTAACGAATCAAATCACTTTGAGGGGGCGATAGTCCGCATTCCTAAAATGAAATTATCGTGTTTACCCACAATGGAAACCATAAAGGTATGCCACAAAAGAAAAATACAGAAGCTTAAGTAAAACATAAACATATTATATATCATATATAAATATAGTGATATATTAATGGACACCTTTTAAGGTGTTATATGAGTGTTGAACAATCATCGTTTCGGGAGGCAGAAATTCTCCATCCACAGAAACAATATGTTCTTTAACCATTTGATGTAGGTTTGTGTAAGTTTAGCTCGAATTCTTCTTATAACAACATCCTAGTATATTGAAGATACTGTATTTGTTACAAAAGAAAATAATAAAAAGAGTTTAGGGGGTTGGAGAAGCAAAATAAAACAAAAGAACAAAAGTGAAGACATTACATTAAAATCGGGTACCTCTTTTTGATTTGAGCTCAAAGGCTTACTTGGGAAGACTTCTGACCAAATTGAGGCTTTTAGGAGTAATATAGGGATGTGGAGAGGCAAAATAAATAGGGGTTGGCCAATCCAAATGCTTTGGAAGTGTGGTTAATGAGGTAGAGGTGGGGACCTTTTATAAGAGGAGAGGAGGGGCACTCTTGGAATGTAAAGAAATGTTACTTTATTTGAAAATGAGTTTAAGATTTAAAAGGTCCCACATTGTTATAATTCGAGGATAAGGTGATAAGGTTTCGAAATCCACAAATCCAATAGGTTTCGGACATGTGTAGGTCATAGATTTTAAATTATCTTTTCATTTTATTTAAATCCTTTATTAATGAGGTAATCGCTGCATCATTATGATGTCAGAAATAATTTTATTTATTTAATGTCTAAAAATTATAAAAAAAATATCATGATGTAGGAAATCGTTTTAGATTTCCAATGAATATTTATAGTCAAAAATATGACTTTTATATCCCCATATATAAATTGTTTTAGTAAAATAACTCATGTTTGTGTCATTTTTACTTTTACATTAAATAAAAAGTTATTTATGTCATTTCCCAACCAAAGTGGCTCCATGGGGTCCCCAAGTTGACCCATGGATTTTCTTGGTCGGCCATGACACATCCAATGAGGGTAGGACATGTGTAATGCTCATCTCATATTTTTAAAACATTATTTTTACCTTAAATTACACTAATTACCTTTAATCGCGATTAAAAACATAAAAGTTACTATTCACCAAAAAATTATTTTAATTCCATTGAACCAAATATTACTTCTTATTAACAACCTTGTATGTCGGTTTTTTGAAATTCAAAACACACAGGTGGAAAAGTTTCATTTAAATGAAAAAAATTAGTTTTTTTAACTACCACTTAGTGGTTTCACTATTCATCAAAAATTGAAGTTTTTCAGAAAAATACCAAAAATTCACCCTAAGCTATATTTGATATTCCGAACTCAAAAATGATGTCTATTTTACAAAATTCAAAACATATAAGTTGCATTAATTAATTTAACAATTAATTCCTGCTGTCAGAGCTAATAGCGTGTTTTTATGAAACAATAAGTATCAAAAGATTGACAATAGTTTAAGTCCGATTTCAAAGTGAAATTAATTACAAAAACCAATATTGGATTAAATGGTAAAAATATATTATAATTTTAATTTAAAAACAATTCAAAAGATAATATAATCATATAAATAAATTAGATTAAAAAGAGGTTTTGAATTAAAATACAACATTTTTCACTATTCATTAAAAAATGAACTTTATCGGAAAGATACCAAAAATTTACACAAAGTATATTTTGATGTCCCGATTCTAAATAAGAATTTTATTTTGTCAAATATAACACATAAAATTTTCAAATTTTGGATTTAAAAGAGGTTCGCCATCAAAAGGCGGTTAATCGATATTTTAAAGAATATTCGAATGTTTATGCTTAAAATTGGATTCATTCGCATTTTTAATCCTCTAAAATTTATTGTAAAGAGTAAAAATACTTGAAAAACATATATAATAATTTTGTAGTTAGTTATATTCATTCCCGCCATTACAACGGCTAGGCGTTAACTACCATTTAAAATAATATTATTTTATTATTAGAGTGCAACGTAAGATTCCCAAGAAACTTGTTGTTGCGTATTGGGTACGCCATTGAGCATAGCGTCCCCTTTAAAGTAATATTAACATTTTATTCACAAATATGGTTAAATATAAAAATGTCATATTCTTTATTTACCTGGGTGTTACATCCTTCCCCCTTTTAGAAATTGTGTCCTCGCAATTTTAAAATTGGGCTTGGAAACATCCTTAAAAGTCCCACATCGGAACAAGAGTCGGTAAAACAATCACTTTTTAATAAAGAAAGAAAATTACAATGGTCACTTGAGTTAACCCATAGTAGGATTCCAAGTATGAAAATATGGACATGGAGGAAAAAATAAAGGGACATGTTCTGATGGAGAGTGATAGTAAACATGTCTAGGAAAAAGTTAACCATAAGAAAATCAAAAACTTGTGATGGGTTAAATGGTATTTGATTCCCCAGTAGGAAAAGTTAACATACAACATTTTTGTTTTAAGTTACTTTTCATTGAGGAATTTATTTTTTGAGCTTAACTAAATCATAATGAAACATACTTACTTGTCATGTAGACTTTCAACTTTTACTAGGTTCCTTAATCAAACTCATATTTTCTCCAAAAGATGAATATTTAGGAAGACTTGTTCGCATTAAGAGTAATATAATCAATTTCTAGAGAATCACCTAATACACAAAAGAAAACTATATACTTCCCATGACTTTAGACTCTAACCAAAACAAAAACCAAAAAGGTTAGTACAAGATCAGATAATCCAGAAAAGGATGACCCTTTATAAAAAGAAAATCTATTCTTAATCTCCAAAATTTGTCCCACAAAACCCAAAGTTCAACGAGGACCATTGGATAAACAATTTTCCCATGAAATTATTCAAAGTAAACCAAACTAATATTGAAACCCATATATTTGAAAGATTTAGTCAGATAGTCTTCCAAGATAAATCGTATCATTTATCTCTATACAATATCAGTTGCTCATAAAGTATTGTATTGAAAAGTAATTAACCTAATCACATATCCTCCAGGATAGGTTAATCAATTTCATAAATAACCCAAAATCAACTTACTCTTAATTCATAAAGTCTCCTAACTAAAAAGAATAAGTCATACTAACTAGGGACTTCACATAGACCAGTGGTAGGCGATAAATACCAGTTGAAATTTGGTTTAGGGTTCGATTCCCGCAGCTTTGTCCGACATGATGGGTTGTCACACGGTCTACGTGTTGTCCTTTTTCCAAACTATATAATTTTCATATCATTCCCAAAAAAGATATCAAATCATCAAAAATAACCATAACATAATTTAACCTCAATTTTATTTCATTCCTTTCACTTCCATCATAACATATAGTAACCCATAATTACCACAAAAGTAAGAATCATATAAACTCTAATGGTTACCTTTATAATTATTACCTGAACTTCCACATCGATTAGTCATCTCATACATGATGCATTACAGATCATACCAAGGTTCAAGTGGTTGATCATGACTCCTTGATTGTTGGTTTAGAACAACCACGAGTTTCCTCATTGAATCCCCCATTTTATCTAGTATCATAATTAGAGAACCACTACAGTTTCCTTCAAACCTGTTGTCTCTTTGGTGCCTGCTAGATCCATCCATTCACTAAAAATAGAAATGTCAGTGAGAGTATATCAACAAAACCATCATGTACTAATGAGGAAGGTAAACACTAAGATATACATACTCATTCACTTTATCTAAAACTAGGACTCTTTCTGAAATCCAAACCATTATGGTAATGTCACTTATGCTTAGAGAATACCCTAACCTCTAAAGTTATCTAAACCGACCTTTGATACCAACTATAAGGCCCTAGCCTTAAACCTTACTTAATCTTGAGTTATTACAAGATTGCACATTGAGGATCTTTTCAGGTTTAGATTTTTAGAGAATTAGATCATGAAACTTAAATTACATTCCACATTTAAACAAAGTGGTTACATAAAAGACAGTATTCATTTTTTCCATCAACGGAAACATATTTAAAATAAAACATGGATTCATTCTTGACACATCCTTGACACTATTATCACATCATGTACCTTTCCCTTGACCTGTGAAAAACATTTCAAAAACTTGGGATGAGCATAAAAAGCTTAGTAAGGGTTAAAAAAATTATGGAAAAGAAACATGAGTTCATATATACATAAGAATAAAATCATACATTACCCATAAAACATAGGCACTTTAAAATACCTCATCAAATCATGAATAAATCATCGAAATCATAAGACATAAAGGGTAACTTGAGGCATTCATAACATTCTTATGTAGGGAGTAACCCTATTGGTTACATTTGGAATACCCACCATAGTATATTCCATAAATCTCATCGGAGAAACCCTAGCGTTTCAATACTTCGCATTACCCAATGCATTGGAGAGCTATATCGGGCTCACGTGCCCTTAGTTTATCATGGAACCACCCGTCTTCATAACAATGCCCAAGAACCATAACATAATCTTATCACATAAAACATGTATAAAGGAAACATAACATTTCCACCTTTCAATAACAAGATATCAATACAGCACATTGATATAAAAACATTATGAAAACCATTTTCAATACCAAATTAAAATAAAAGTAAAACATAGTGTTTATTTTTATTTTAAAAAGAAGGTATTGCTTGTAGAGGAAGCCGAAACTCAAATAATGGTCACGGTGGCGGAGAAGTCATTGTCGCCGCATACGTATGACAAAAAGATTCCCTTTTGTCGTTTAGTAAAACACTATGTGTAAAAAATATTCCTTTTGGATAAACTTAAAAGTCAAAGGGGTTTATACACCATATAAAAGAAGGTTGTGTATAAAACAAAATATGCCTCAATGAAAGGAGATTGAGAGGAAGTCCCATACAAAGACGATATCCTTGGATTAAGGATAAATCAATTACATAACTATGTGTGACAAACGAATACACCAAATATAAGTGGATATTAAGTGTAAAATAATCAGAGGTTATTCACACATATTCATAGAATGAAATATTCGAGGAGTACAAGTTTATCCCAAAGAATCAAATTTGGGTTAAGAAGTTCCCTTGCAAAAATTTGACAGACTAACGACGTCACTACAAAATTCAGAAAATGAGTTGATGAGAGATAAAAAGGGTATCTCATCACATGGACATAAAATTTAAATCAATAAGTATATAGAATAACATATACCAATATAATATTATGTGAATTAAAATACATAACAAAAGAAGTCTTTTAAAAAGAAAAGGGTGAAGGGTTCCCTTACAGACTTGGGTATCTTTCGAAACATACACCCCATTGAAGAATGGTCATACAATAAATATGTAAATACTCATAAATGAAATTATATTACACAAAGAGTATAATAAAGGGAAGTACATACACCACTCAATGTAAATGGTGGCAAATGTAGCATAAATCTCACGGGACTAAAAGTGAGATGAAAAATCCCTTACGGAAACTCGACAGCCTAACGACGCCACTTAAAATATACAAAAACGGATTGATGAGGTCAAATAGGGTCTCTCATCACATTAAAATTAATTTTACATAAATAGGAATATAAAAGAACATCCCCTGACATAACAAAGGGGAGATTAATAGAAGTGACATAAAGGAGAGTACTTAAAAAGAAAGAGAGTGGTTAGATCTCTTACAAAAATTCCGAAGCCTAACGGCGCCACTCAAAAATTCCAAAATGGATTGATGAGAGAGAATAGGGTCTCTCATCATATGAACATAAAAATTACAGTAAGATTAATGTAAAATAACATACCAATCATAAGAAAGATGTGCTTAAAAGGAATGACATAAAAGAGTGTACTTAAAAAGAAAGAGAGGAGTAGGATCCCTTACCTCAGGTCCGACTTGACTCGATCGTTCTTTAACTTCCTGAATAATAAACTTGAGTAAATTTATAATTGATTAAGAACCATTTCCAAGTTCATTATTCCTTTTATATCACTTATTTACTTGTTATAAAGATTATGTAATCATTTATGTTAATAATGATTATTTTGTCGATATTTGGTTCTTAAGTCGAAAGTGGACTTCTTACAATTACATGTTGTTCGTGTGGAAAAAGGTTCATTATATCTAGAATGATATTCATGATTTGGATATCATATATATAATATATATCCAGAATATACATGTATTTATAATATTACATAATCATTTAGAGGTAAGAAATGAAATGCACCATTCATGGAGACAGTAAGTCGTACGTACACATGAACGCTACTTTCATTTCTATGTCATATTAATGGAATTAAAATTAAATGAGAGGTATGTATATTTTAATTCTAGAATTATATTCATAATTTATATGTAACATAAATCATATATAATAACTTTAAATACATCCTTTATACATCCCACATATGGCATTAACGAATCAAATCACTTTGAGGGTGCGGTAGTCAGCACTTCCTAAAATGATATTATCGTGTTTACCCATAATGGAAACCATAATGGTATGCCACAAAAGAAAAATACAGAAGATTAATTAAAACATAAACATATTATATATCATATATAAATATAGTGACATCTTAATGGCCACCATTTAAGGTGTTATATGAGTGATGAACAATCATCGTTTCGTGAGGCAGAAATTCACCATCCACAGAAACATTATGTTCTTTAACCATTTGATGTAGGTGTGTGTAAGTGTAGCTCGAATTATTCTTATAACAACATCCTAGTATATTGAAGATATTGGAGTTGTTACAAAGTAAATGAATAAAAAGATTTTAGGGGGTTGGAGAAGCAAAATAAAACAAAAGAACACAAGTGAAGACATTAACTTAAAATCGGGTAACTCTTTTTGATTTGAGCTCAAAGGCTTCCTTGGGAAGACTTATGCCCAAATTGAGGCTTCTAGGAGTAATAGAGGGATGTGTAGAGGCAAAATGAACAGGGTTTTTCCGAAACAAATGCATTGGACGTGTGGGTATGGAGGTAGAGGTGGGGGCATTTTATAAGAGGAGAGGAGGGGCACTCTTGGAATGTAAAGAAATGTTTATTTGAAAATGAGTTTCAGATTTAAAAGGTCCCACATTGATAAAATTAGAGGATACGGTGATAAGGTTTTGAAATCCACCAATCCAATAGGTTTTGGACATTTTTAGGTCATATATTTAACATTATATTTTCATTTTATTTAAATCCTTTATTAATGAGGTAATCGCTGCATCATTATGATGTCATAAATAATTTTATTTATTTAATGTCTAAAAATTATAAAAAAAATATCACGATGTAGGAAATCATTTTATATTTTCAATGAATTTTTTTGTCAAAAATATGACTTGTATAACCCCATGTAAAAATTGTTTTAGTAAAACAACTCATGTTTGTGTCATTTTTACTTTTACATTAAATAAAAAGTTATTTATGTCATTTCCCAACCAAAGTGGCTCCATGGGGTCCCCAAGATGACCCATGGATTTTCTTGGTCGGCCATGACACATCCAATAAGGGTAGGACATGTTTCAAGTTCATCTCATATTATTAAAACATTATTTTTACCTCAAACTACACTAATTACCTCTAATCGCGATTAAAAACATAAAAGTTACTATTCACAAAAAAATTAATTTAATTCCATTGAACCAAATTTTAATTCTTAATGAAAACCATGTATGTCGGGTTTTTGAAATTCAAAACACAATGGTGGCAAAGTTTCATTTAAATGAAAAAATTAGTTTCTTTAACTACCACTTAGTGGTTTCACTATTCATAAAAAATTGATGTTTTTTAGAAAAATACCAAAAATTCACTCTAAGCTATATTTGATATTCCGAACTCAAAAATGATGTATATTTTAAAAAATTCAAAAAATATAAGTTGCATTAATTAATTTAATAAGTAATTCCTTCTGTCAGAGCAAATAGCGTGTTTTTATGAAACAATAATTATCAAAAGATTGACACTAGTTTTAGTCCGATTTCAAAGTGAAATTAATTCCAACGACCACTATTGGATTAAATGGTAAAAATATATTCTAAATTTACTTTAAAAACAATTCAAAATATAATATAATCATATAAATAACTTATATTAAAAAGTGGTTTTGAATTAAAATACAACATTTCTGACTATTCATTAAAAAATGAACTTTATCGGAAAGATACCAAAAATTTACACAAAGTATATTTTGATGTCCCGATTCTAAATAAGAATTTTATTTTTCAAATATAAGACATAAAATTGTCAAACAGTGGATTTAAAAGAGGTTCGCCATCAAAAGGCTGTTAATCGACCTTTTAAAGAATATTAGAATGTTTACGCTTAAAATTGGATTCATTCGCATTTTTAATCCTCTAACATTTATTGTAAAGAGTAAAAATATTTGAAAAACATATATAATCATTTTGTAGTTAGTTCTGTTCATTCCCGCCATTACAACAGCTAGGCGTTAACTACCATTTAAAATAATATTATTTTATTATTTGAGTGCAATGTAAGATTCCCAAGAAACTCGTTGTTGCGTATTGGGTACGCCATCGAGCATAGAATCCCCTTTAAAGTAATATTAATATTTTATTCACAAATATGGATAAATATCAAAATGTCATATTCTTTATTTACCTGGGGTGTTACATCCTTCCCCCCTTTTGGGAATTGCGTCCTCGCAATTTTAAAATTGGGCTTGGAAACATCCTTGAAAGTCCCACATCAGAACAAGAGTCAGTAAAACAATCACTTTAAAATAAAGAAAGATATGTACAAAGGTCACCCGAGTTAACCAATACTAGGATTACAAGTATGAAAATATGGACATGGAGGAAAAAACAAAGAGTCATGTTTTTATGGAGAGTGATAGTAAACATGTCTAGGAGAAAGTTAACCATAAGAAATTCACAAACTTGTGATGGGTTAAACGGTATTTGATTCCCCAGTAGGAAAAGTTAACAGACAACATTTTTGTTTTAAGTTTATTTTCATTGAGGAATTTATTTTTTGAGCTAAACTAAATCATAATGAAACATACTTGTCATGTAGACTTTCAACATTTACTAGATTCTTTAATCAAAATCATATTTTCTCCAAAAGACGAGTATTCAGGAAGACTTGTTCGCATTAAGAGTACTATAATCAGTTTCTAGAGAATCACCTAATACACAAAAGTGAACTATATACTTCCCATGAATTTATACTCTAACCAAAAACAAAACCAAAAAGGTTAGTACAAGATCAGATAATCCAGAAAAGGATAACCCTTTATAAAAAGAAAATCTATTCATAATCTCCAAAATTTGTCCCACAAAACCCAAAGTTCAACGAGGACTATTCGATAAAAAATTTGCCCATAAAATTCATCAAAGTAAACTAAACTAATATTGAAACCCAAATATTTGAAGGATTTATTCAGATAGTCTTCCAAGTTAAATCGTATCATTTATCTCCAAACAACATCAGTTGCTCCTAAAGTCTCGTATTGAAAAGTAATTAACCTAATCACATATCCTCCATGATAGGTTAATCATTTTCATAAATAACCCAAAATAAAATTACTCTTAATTCATTAAGTCACCTAACTAAAAAGAATAATTCATACTAACCAGGGACTTCACGTAGTCTAGTGGTAGGTGATAAATACCAGTTTCACTTTGGTTTAGGGTCCAATTCCCACAGCTTTGCCCAACATGACGGTTTGTCACACAGTCTGCATGTTGTCCTTTTTCCAAACTATATAATTCTCAAATCATGCCCCAAAAAGCGATAAAATCATCAAAATTAACAATAACATAATTTAACCTCAATTTTATCTCATGCCTTTCACTTCCATCATAACATATAGTAACCCATAATTAACTCAAAAGTAAGGATCATATAAACTCTAATGGTTACCTTTATAATTATTACCCAAACATCCACATCGATTGGTCATCTCGTACATGATGCATTACAGATCATACCAAGGTTCAAGTGGTTGATCATGACTCCTTGTTAGTTGGTTTAGAACAACCATTAGTTTCCTCATTGAACCCCCCATTTTATCTAGTATCTTAATATGAGAACCACCATAGTTTTTTTAAACCTGTTGTCTCTTTGGTGCCTGCTAGATCCATCCATTCACTAAAAATAGAAATTTAAGTGAGAGTATATCAACAAAACCATCATGTACTAATGAGGAAGATAAACACAAAGATATACTTACTCATTCACTTTATCTAAAACTAGGACTCTTTCTGAAATCCTAACCATTATGGTAATGTCACTTATTCTTAGAGAATACCCTAACCTCTAAAGTTATCTAAAACCAACCTTTGATACAAACTATAAGGCCCCAGCATTAAACCTTACTTAATCTTGAGTTATTACAAGATTGCACATTGAGGATCTTTTCAGGTTTAGAGTTTTAGAGAATTAGATCATGAAACTTCCATTACATTCCACATTTAAACAAAGTGGTTACATAAAAGACTGTATTAATTTTTCCCATCAAAGGAAACATATTTAAAATAAAACATGGATTCATTCTTGACACATCCTTGACACTATCATCACATCATGTACCTTTCCATTGACCTGTGAAAAACATTTCAAAAACATGGGATGATCATAAAAAGCTTAGTAAGGGTTAAGATAATATGGAAAAGAAACATGAGTTCAGATATACATAAGAATGAAATCATACTTTACCCGTAAAACATAGGCACTTTAACATACCTCATCAAATCATGAATAAATCATAGAAATCATAAGACATAAAACGTAACTTGAGGCATTCATAACATTCATACGTAGGGAGTAAGCCTCTTGGTTACGTTTGGAATACCCGCCACAGTATATTCCCTAAATCTCTTCGGAGAATCCTTATCATTTCAATCCTTCGCGTTACCCAATGCATTGGAGAGCTATATCGGGCTCACCTGCCCTTAGTTTATCATGGAACCACCCGTCTTCATAACAATTCCCAAGAACCATAACGTAATCTTATCACATAAAACATGTATAAAGGAAACATAACATTTCCACTTTTCAATAATAAGATATCAATACAACACATTGATATAAAAACATTATGAAAACCATTTTCAATACCAAATTAAAATAAAAGAAAAACATGGTATTTATTTGTCTTTTGAAAAGAAGTTATGGCTTGTAGAGGAAGCCGAAACTCAAATAATGGTCACAGCGGCGGAGAAGTCGTTGTCACCGCATACGTACGACAAAAACATTCCTTTTTGTCGTTTAGTAAAACGATTTTTATAAAAAAGATTCCTTTCAGATAAACGTAAAAGTAAAAGGGGTTTATACACCGTATAAAAGTAGGTTCTGTATAAAACAAAATATGCCTCAATGAAAGGAGATTGAGACGAAGTCCCATACAGAGATAGTATCCTTGGATTAAGGATAAATCAATTACATAACTATGTGTGACAAATGAATACACCAACTATAAGTCGATATTAAGTGTAAAATAATCATAGGTTATTCACACATATTCATAGAACTAAATATTCAAGGAGTACATGTTTATTCCATAGAATCAAATTCGGGTTAAGAAGTTCCGTTGCAAAAATTTTGACAGCCCAACGGCGTCACTAAATAATTCAGAAAATGATTTGATGAGAGATAAAAAGGGTATCTTATCACATGGACATAAAATTTAAATCAATAAGGATATAGAAGAAAATATCCCAACATAATAGTATGTGAATTAAAAGACATAACAAAAGAAGTCTTTTAAAAAGAGGAGGGTGAAAGGTTCCCTTACCGACTTGGGTATCTTTCGAAACGTGCACCCCATTGAAGAAGGGTCATACAATAAATATGTAAATACCCATAAATGAAATTATATTACACAAAGAGTATAATAATTGGATATATATACAACACTCAATGGAAATGGTGGCAAATGCAGCATAAATCTCACGGGACTAAGAGTGAGATGAAAAATCCCTTACGAAAACTCGACAGCCTAACAGCGCCACTTAAAACTTACAAAAATGGATTGATGAGATCAAATAGG